>CM046376.1:10308643-10334202 GCA_025413485.1 Ficus microcarpa
ACGAACGGCCAATCAACCCAGGAAGGGAGACGTTGAATTTCACGTGTTGGAATTTTGACAAATTCCTTCCAAAGGCTCGACGCTCTGAATCTACTCGAAGTGTTGATCTCGTCCCTCTCTTGATTCGGCAAAGCAAGCAGTCATTCGAGCTTATCTTCGAAGATCAAAGCTTTCGGTGGAGGTTTCTTTAACTCTTTGCATGCAAAAGAGATAAATAAACATTAATATCTATATTAGATAACACTTTTAACCCTTACATTCTTCGTTCGATACTTACGAAGAGATCCCCATAAAGGGTAAAAAGCGTTGGCTAGTCCTCCCATCGATCGCTCATTTACATGCATGAAGAAGTAGTGGTCTTGCCAATAACGATCGGCATTCTTCATTTCACCCGCTACTTGCTTCTTCCTCCTTGGATACATGGAGAACCTTCCATGATCCTTCGCGTTTTCCTGGGGATAGTACATAGCGAGAAAGTCGTCTACCGATAGTTTGACCTTCATTTCATCCGCTAATACGATTAATCCTAGGAAAACTCCCATACCGTTTGGCATTAACTGAGGAATCGCCAACTGGTAGTGGTGCATCGTCTGAATTAGAAGTGGAGGAAGAGGAAGTCGCAGCCCACATTCAAAGTAGATTGTGTACAGGCAGATCCACTCTTCTGATACGGTGTTTGCTCGTTCGTTTGGAAGAGGCAAACGAAGCTGGACTTCGTTTGGAAAATCATATCTACCCCAAATATATAATACTCGATTCTTCTATGTTACTATTTCTTTTTTAAAGGAATTAAATGCATGCCGTATTGGCATTTATGAAAAAGTTCGCTTTAGGATTTCATTATGTGTTATGAGTTCTTATAGCTTTATAAGACTCAAATATGCTTGTTTTGATTGATAAATGGTCTTTTCAGATGAAAAGAGGTGAAATTTACATCATTCTAGGAAAGTCAAAGGGTTGACCAAAAAAGTCAACTTTGACCCGAAAAAGTCAAAGTTTGACCAAAATGGTCAAAACCCTAACAGTACAAGTTTGTGACATGCAGTATGGGAAAAATACTACGAAAACTCATTTTTTCGGATAAGATGACATAAATGAGAACTAAAACCGCCGTAGAAAAATCAAGCATGCAAAATTAGGGCACAGGGTAAAAGGATTTGAGAAAATAAAGAAAAAATTTTTCAGCCTGATTTTTCACAGATAAAATTTTTATGACAGTATAAAATATTAATACTGTGTATTAGTACAACACAGTATTAGATTTATCTGTGTTTAGTTTAAATTATACTGTTTGTTGGAAAAAGTAGACAAACAAGCCTTTATGATTTATGACATCATAATTTTTTTTATTTATGACATCACCAACTTTTTGAGAGCAAATCCACACAAGACAAGTGTCTTGTTCTAGAGTTTTCTTGCTTGTTCTCCACTCCAAAATAGCCGGCCACTAGGGGGGTTTTTTGTGAAAAATTTTAAAAGTTTTGGGGTCAAAATTCTATGTTTTAAAAGTCCCACATTGCCTATAAATAGGGGTACTCTCCACCCTTTTTAAATCAAAAAATTTAGTGAAATTCTGGCCATTTTTCTCCAAGAAAATCCAAGAGAGTGAGGGAGAGAAAGAAACCAAAAAATTTCTTGAACCAAGCCTAGGGGTGTTCGGTTTTGTGTGAGAAAGCAAGAAGAAGAGTGAAAAAATTTTTCCAGCCACTGTTAGGCTGTTACCGTGGGTAGGAAACAGGGAGGAAGAGAAAAAAAAAATTCTGGAAATTTAGGGGACACTCTAAGGGAGAGTTCGAGTGTGAACCGAGCAACCGAAATCAAGATTTGAGACCAATTTTTGGGTCTAGGAGCAGCCACTGATTGTGCAGGGAAAAGCAGTGAAAAATTTTCAGATTTTGAGTCCAAACTTGTGGTGTGGCCGTGCATTAGGAGGAGGCTGATTTTGAGGTCCAAAACAGCCAAGTTTTGGTGTCTTTTTGGTGAGGTAGAACCGGCTCTAGGAGCTAGGAACCAAGGGGTGATTTTGTGGTTCAATCCTTAAGCTAAACCCTACCAATTCAAGGTAAATTTTTCAAAAGCTTTAATCTTATTTCAATCAAGTTTTTAAGTTAAGATTTAAATGTATTTGTTTCAAGCCAATGTTTGTAAGAGCATAAGCTCATTAATTTATTTTATGCCCATTAGTTGCTCTAGTGTTTGATTAGGTAGCTTTATGGTGGTTTGGTTTATTTATGTCATTAATATGCTTATGCTTGATTGATATGCTAGGATTGCATGCTAGAATTTTACATGAGAATATATGTCCCCTATAGCATGATTGAGCATGTGATTGTATGCTAGGAATTTATTTTGGTATGTTATGGAATGCTTGGAATGGTATGTGATATGCTAGACCATGCAACCCTAGGATAGGGTTCGGATTGTATGGGCTGCATGGATACGTTGGGGCTGCATGTTGGGACATGCAGGACATTAGAAACGCTGCATGATTTGTCATTAAGCTCCCGATGTGATCGGTCGAGGTAGAACTCGCGAATTAGGACGTAAACCGGTTTAACTAGACAAGGCTACCAGTTCGGGTTCCAAACTGGACAGTCTCAGGAAAGTGGTCATTGCAGGTCTTTAGAGGCCGAATGGGCAAAAATGTAAAACACGAAAGTTGTAGAACAGGGTTTTTCCTAGGGGGAAGCTTGGACCGTTTCTCAAAATGAGATTCCAAAGGCCTCCGTTTTTATGAAAAACCGAAGGTGGTCTGTCCAGACTCCGTTTTCACGACTAACCCGTTTCAATTTAAAACTGGTACTAAACTAAGTAGAATCAGATTTTTTGTAAAACACGAAAGTTTTAGATCTCTTGGAGAGCTAGAACTTTC
This sequence comes from Ficus microcarpa, assembly GCA_025413485.1. Lineage (NCBI taxonomy): Eukaryota > Viridiplantae > Streptophyta > Magnoliopsida > Rosales > Moraceae > Ficus > Ficus microcarpa. The sequence goes on from CM046376.1 coordinate 10,311,516, forward strand.
ATGAAGACAACTTTTTCCAATTCCAAAAGGATTTTTAAATATAATCTGAAATCTAAAAACTGTGCAGGGAGCAAGAAATTCCTGCACAGGATTTTCTAGAACCAGTTTAGGAAAACTGTTTTTCTCGCTAAAAACACTGTTTTGAACATAGAAACTGTTCCAAAGGCAGTTTCTAACCTTCAAACATTTTATAAGACCATGTTTCAAGAATTAAGGATTTTTAAGGAAAATTAGAGAAGTTTTCGGCTTATGTGCCAAAACTCTTTTTAAGGATAAAGAAAAGACAATTTTCTTAATCAAATGGTAGAATACGTTAAGATCGATGGTAATCGGGGGAATTACACCCGAATTACCGGGCTCAGCCCCAAAGCCCAAAGTTGACCCAAAGGAGGGTTGACTTTAGTAACCTTAGAGGTTAACTTGGGTTAACCTAGTTTTGATTAGAATAACGATAAGTCTAAGGTTAGGTGTTGACCTAACCCTTTACGCTCACACATGTGATTGGTTTGAAAGGTTATCCAACGTAACCACACATAAAATGTTTTATGATAGGGGGGACATATAACCAAGCATTGCATGAATGTTGGTGGATAACCAACATATTATGGTCATAGACTAGAATCTTACCTAGTCTCTCGATTAAGTAGGAAATAACCTACAACTGAGCCCCGAGGTGGAACAGCATAACGTCCGACATAGACAAGGTAAATACAACGCCGCCTACAGCATAGGCTACTAGTTGTATACTTACCTAGATATAATTGGTATGCTATGTGCTATATGTTATGATTTGATGCTATGTTATATATGTATGATAAGTATATGTCATGGAATGTGCTAAGTAAGCAATGTATGCTGAAAAAGTTATGAAGTATGATTAAGTGACATAAAATATTATATTCACGAAAAGGGATCATGTATGACACGTCTAAAAATGACAAGATGGAAAATAGGATAAGGCGATAAGTCGCCTGTGTCGTACCACCCGCACCAGGTCGGGTTGGATTGTGGATTGAGTTGGACTTGGTTTGGCCGCCCCAACCAATTCATAGTTGTGCGCCAGGTACGAACACTCATGTTAAGGGCCCTAAGTAGAATAAGAGATGAACAAATAAGAAAGCATAATACTAACATAATTGGTTCATGCATGCTATATGTACCAAGGTGTTATGTAATGAAATGGAATGTATAGTTATGTGTCGCGGATTAGGAGTTGTACTTGCTGAGCGAAAGCTCATTGTTTTAAGTTTATGCTGTAGGTAAACAACCTGTCAGCTGATGATGATGCAAGGTGGAGTAGCGTGGCCGGGCACTGTGAATAGTGGGAAACAGAAACCGCTACGCGTTTTGATAATGAAATTATGTAATGTTTAATTATGGCTACTTAGTAGTATGCACAATTAGTACCATGGTTTATATTTTATGTTTCGTATTGTATATACGCCTTATAAAAAAAAAAAAATTCCGCTGTGTTTCATGTATTTAGTAAGTAAGTTTGTAAAAGTTATCGATGTATGTATGTATGTATGCACGGTAACGGCCTGTGCTAGGCGGGTCGTTACATATATATATAGCGAGTTAACAAACCGGTCACAATTACAATGACCGAAAGGTCATTATGCATTGTGACCGGTATTTGTTATGTATTCGCATTTGACTTCTTATATAACAAAACCGGTTACAATGATATTAAAATGACGGTCATTATGAAAATGACCGACCTCAGGAGATTATACCGGTCACATTGATATTGACCAGACGGTCATTATGTAAATGACTGAACTCTACTTAAACCGGTCACAATGATATTGACCGGACGGTTATTATGAAAATGACCGCACAAAGTACCGGTCATCTATGTCATTGCAGGATGGTTATTGTGCAAATGACCAGTTAACTATTATATAGAGTTTACTTATATCGCACGACCAGAAGACCCACAGGTCATACAGAGATCGATAAAACCCCAAACAGTTTGTCAGATATTCAATTTTTAGAATTTGATTAATTTCGAAACCCACACACATTTAGAGCATGTACTAACAAAGAAATGAAATAAAGAAGCAGCAATACCTCGGTACCACCTGATGGGGAGTGGGAAGATCTCTACTAAACTGAATGCCTTGCAGATGTGGCCTTTCGGGTTGGTTAAACATAGTGAACGAATATTGTGTTAGATTTGTTGGCGTTAGAGTAAGTGTAGATCAGTGGGTAATGGTGCATGGTGGGTTCGTGAGCCTTCAGTTATAGAAACGAGGGAAATACATGGAAAGCAGAAGTTTAAAATTTCATATCTAATGGTACTGTGGCTTCTATGTTGGGGTCGGCGGGGAGGGAGGTGAGTGGGGCGGGAAGCTGTAAAATTTTCAGTTTAGGGTTGGCTGAGGGCATATATGTCTTTATACATGTTTTCTGAAAACATATCTTTTTTTAATAATATATTGCATTTGTTAATTTAAGGTGACACGTCATTATAAGTGTAAGCAGCATAAATTTGATTATTTTTGGTTTATAAATTGATATTTTAATGACCATGTTGACCAATTTTTAAGTAACTATCATTTAGATACACTATTATATGGAAAAGACTGGTCATTAGATCGACAAGTTTGCCATAGGGAAAGAGGTCATGACTGTTATGACCGAATTGTCATAACAGTTGTGACCGAATGGTCATAACAGTTGTGACTGATACTCTGACTAGAAACAAAAAAAGGTCATAACTGTTATGACCATACGGTCATAACAGCGATGACCGTCATTATTGGGAAAGAACGGTCATGACTATTATGACCTGCTGGGCATAACAGTTATGACCGATACTCTAACTAGAAAGAGAGAACGGTCATAACTGTTATGACCGTATGGTCATAACAGCGATGACCATCACTATTGGGACAGAGGTCATGACTGTTATGACCTGATGGTCATAAAAGTGATGACCGATACATATCGCTAGGGAGAGAGAAAGGTCATAACTGTTATGACCATCCGGTCATAATGGTAATGACCGTTAGTAGACGGAAAGAGGTCACAACTGTTATGACCATCCGATCATAACGGTAATGACCGTTACGCTCTGTTCACGATGGGGAGGTAGAGAGGTCATAACTGTTATGACCACCGTGCCATAACTGTTATGACCACCGTGCCATAACTGTTATGACCGTCACTATTGGGACAGAGGTCATGACTGTTATGACCTGATGGTTATAACAGTTGTATTATAGGTCATATTTTAGGTCGAATAAATTTGTATTTCATTTTATAGATTGATAATTAAGGAACCCAATAAGGTCATATCTTAATTATGATCAATTTTTAATTTAATTATGACAATTTAATGACCAGTTATAGCAATAAAGGCATATTTTTTAAAATGCATAAATATTTATTTTATTTTATTCTATAATTTTATTATTTAATGGAATGTTATACCAATCAAGGCATATTTGAACATGGACAAATTTTTTTTATTTCTATAATTTGAGTATTTACTGACAAGTTATAGCAATTAAGTCATATTTTCCGGCATTAAACAATTGGTTTTTTGATTATTTGATTATTTAATTTAATCCTTGAAGGACCCTTTATCGAAACAATATTTTAAGATGCATCAATTTTCAATGACTATTTATAATCTAATAATCTAATGACGTGTTATGGCAATGCTTTCATATTATTGTAAGGAAGAAGTGGTCATTAAATCGACGAGTTTGACAAAGGGAGAGAGATAATTACTGTTATGAAGAGAGAAAGGTAATAACTGTTATGACCGGGTGGTCATAACAATTGTGACCGATACTATAGTTCACGTCAGGGATAGAGAAAGGTCATAACTGTTATGACCATACGGTCAAAACAGCGATGACCGTCACGATGGGAGAGTGGTCACAACTGTTATGACTATCCGGTCATAACGATAATGACCGTTACTCTAGTTAACGACTGGGAGAGAGGTCAAAACTGTTATGACCACCTGGTCATAACAATTCTGACAGTTAATTTAAGGAGATAGGTCATAACAGTTATGACCGCCCGGTCGTAACAGTTATGACTGTTACTCTAGTTAACGATTAGGAGCTATAAGCAGAATCTCTTTCTCTCACCGTCACTAGATGACTTAATCCATTATACTATCGAGATTCACAACAGCCTCTAACAGCCGTTCTCTGGCAAAGGTAACTTCATCATCACAGTTTTACCCTCGTTTCTCTTGTTTCGTTCTATCCCAGCCGAGTAAAGTTCAGATTCTTAATTGAAATGGTTTGAGTTCTATTAAAAGTTTCTATATCCGGAGAGTTGTTGAGCCCTTCGCAATTAGAAAAAGAATATCAAGACTGGGTTCTTCAGATGCACATGCAATATGACGAAGAGGTTCTCGATGGCGAGGAGCAACCAGTTATTGTTGGTAGCCGTGGGAATACCAAAGATAATGGAATGTTCGGCTATTAAAATCTCAACATTCCATTAGCTTTGGTATTCACACGGCTGCCAACAATAACTGGTTGCTCTTCGCACACGACAACCTCTTCGTCATACTGCATGTGCATCTGACGAACCCAGTCTTGATATTCTTTTCTAGTTGTGAAGGGCTCAACAACTCTGCGGACATAGAAACTTTTAATAAAACTCAAACCATTTCAATTAAGAATCTAAACTTTACTCGGCTGGGACAGAACGAAACAAGAGAAAGGAGGGTAAAACTGTGATGTTGAAGTTACCTTTGCCAGAGAACGGCTGTCAGAGGCTGCTGTGAATCTCGACAGTATAATGGATTAACTCATTGGCGACGGTGAGAGAGACAGATTCCGTTTAAAGCTCCCTATCGTTATCTAGATCAAATTTCATAACCGCTATGACAGTGATGGTCATAACGGTTATTGCACCCTCTCCCTATACTAACGGTCATCTCTGTTATGACATGGTGGTCATAACAGTTATGACCTCTCCCTCCCTACCGTAAATGTAAACTAGCATATCGATCATAACTATCGGTCATAACTGTTATGACCTCTCTTCCTGTCATGACCTAGAGTGTCGGTCATAACTGTTATGACCTCTCTCACTATCAGAGTAACGGTCATAACTGTTATGACATAGTGGTCATAACAGTTATGACCTTTCTCCCATCGTGATATATAGCAACGATCATTACTGTCAGGACCGGTCATAACTGTTATGACCTGTTGGTCATTATAAAAATGACCATCCGAAAATTTCAAAATGAGTCATTTTCATTATGACCAACAAGTCCGAATTCATGACCATCTGAAAATTAACAAAAAAATGACTAATGCTATGTATTTTGCAAATATTTTCTAACAGATCATTTAGAAAGGTGGAATCTCATAAAAAACACATATAAAAATGAAAACTTTTTTTTTCCACATAATCAATAAGTTCTTAACCTTCTTACTGAAAGCTATTAAAAACGTAAACTTTATAAACATAAAAACATAAATCAACTTTTCCTTGGCCGATGGGCTTTTAGATGCCGGAGCCGATACTCGGACACACCTCCTTGCAGGAGTTGTGTTTTTCTCTCACATTTTCGTCGCCTTCGACATGGGGAGTAATTTTTTTTTTTTTTGAGATTTCCAACGTTAACACACTTGCAGGCAGTTTATCAACGGATCTTCGTGTTGGTTTCGGCTGGTTTCCGAGCGGTACCTGCTGGTTGCAACTCTCTCTCTCTCTAGAATCGGGCTTTCTCTCCATATGTTTAGATTTCTCTCTTTAAAACCATGTTGAAGGGTTTGATATAGAAAAGCGTGAGGGACAGTGACTCTTTGGCTGATGGGAGACGAGGGTAACCCTGACCTTTGGCATTCCCTAAAAGCTGGTGGGCCCCACAAAGCTGACGTGGCATTACTGTTGTGTACGGTATAGGGTAGAAGTCATAACAGTTATGACCGGACGGTCAAGACGATTATGACCGTTACTCTTCTACACGAGGTAGTGTTGCGGTCATAACTGTTATGATCACTCGGTCATAACGGTTTTTACCGTAACTCTTGTTCACGATATAGTGTTGCGGTAATAACTGTTATGACCACTCGGTCATAACGGTTTTCACCGTTCCTCTTGTTGTCTCACAGTATAGAGTTGCGGTCATAACTATTATGACCACTCGGTTAGAACGGTTATGACCGTTGCTCTTGTCGACTCACGGTGTAGTGTTGCGGTCATAACTGTTATGACTACTCGGTCAGAACGGTTATGGCCGTTACTCTTGTCGTCTCACGGTATAGAGTTGAGGTCATAACTGTTATGACCACTTGGTCAGAACGGTTATGACCGTTCCGCTTGTCGTCTAACGATATAGAGTAGCGGTCATAACGGTTATGACCGCGAGGTGGTAAACGTTATGTCCGTTATTACTCTTGGTCACGTATAGAGAAGCGGTCATAACGTTTATGACCGAGTGGTCACAACGGTTATGACCGTTACTCATGTCACGAGATATCGTGAATAACTTAACGGTCATAATCATTGTGACCGTCCGGTCATAACAGTGCTGTTTTTCACAGGTCAGTTTCGTGTCTTTCGACATTTAACGGTTTTTGAAAATTTTCCGATGTTCACAGGCGTCGGAGCGGTTTATGGAAGGATTTCGTGGTGGTTTCGGGCGGTTCCCGGCGGTAGCAACTCTTTCTCTTTCTCGATTTCAGTTTCTCTCTCTAAAACACTGTAGATGCTGGTTTGGAAATTTTTTTGGGGCATGCGAGGGAGATGAGGGTAAATGTGGAAATTTGTACACATTAAATGCTACTGGGCCCCACATTTCTGACGTGGCAGTACTAGAACTGAAGGGAACAAAAAGTGGTGCTGATTTTAATAGGGTAAATTTGATTAATAGCACTTCTAGAGAAAATAATATTAAATTCAGCACCACTTTTTTTTTCATTCAGTTTTAGCACTGTCTGTGGGGCCCAGTAGCATTTAATGTATGTAAATTTCCAAGTTTACCCTCATCTCCTTCATATGCCCCTAAAAATTTTTTAAACCAACATCTACAGTGCTTTAGAGAGAGAAACTGAAATCTAGAGAGAGAAAGAGTTGCAGTCGGCCGGAACCGCTCGGAAACCGTCCGAAACCACCACGAAAGCCCTCTATAAACCGCTTGGAAGTCTGTGAACGTCGGAAAATCTTCAAGAACTACCCATGTCGAAAGTTACGAAATTGATTGAGAAAAACATTACTCCCGAATGTTTGCTTAAAATACAAAAAGTTAGTATTTTCATCTGATTTTGCAACATAAAATTAGTGTTTTGGTTTATATAAATATTTGAGTGGTCATAACGGTTATGACCGAGTGGTCATAACCGTTATGACCGCTACTATTTATAGAACTTAGTAGAAGATAGGTCATGACCGTTCTACTATAGTGGCGGTCATAACGGTTATGACTGGGTGGTCATAACCATTATGACCGCTACTATTAATAGAACTCAGTAGAAGATTGGTCATGACCGTTCTACTATTATTAGCATTATGACCGCTACTATTAATAGAACTCAGTAGAAGATTGGTCATGACCGTTCTACTATTATTAGTTCTACAAATAGTAGCGGTCATAATGGTTATGACCACCCGGTCATAAACGTTATGACCGCTACTATTTGTAAAACTAATAATAGTAGAACGGTCATGACCTCTACTATTAGTTCTATAAATATTTGCGGTTATAACGTTTATGACCGGGTGGTCATAACCGTTATGACCGCTACTATTTATAAAACTAATAGTAGCGGTCATAACTATTATGACCACCCGGTCATAACCGTTATGACCGTTACTATTAGAGAACTAATAGTAGCGGTCATAACGGTTATGACCGCCCGATCATAAACGTTATGACCGTTACTATTTATAGAACTAATAGTAGAGGTCATGACCGTTCTACTATTATTAGTTTTACAAATAGTAGCGGTCATAACGTTTATGACCGGGTGGTCATAATGGTTATGACCGGGTCATAACCATTATGACCGCTACTATTTATAGAACTAATAATAGTAGAACGGTCATGACCAATCTTCTACTGAGTTCTATTAATAGTAGCGGTCATAACGGTTATGACCACCCAGTCATAACGGTTATGACCACCCAGTCATAACGGTTATGACCGTCACTATTTGTAGAACTAATAATAGTAGAACGGTCATGACCGATCTTCTACTAAGTTCTATAAATAGTAGCGGTCATAACGGTTATGACCACCCGGTCATAACCGTTATGACCACCCAAATATTTATATAAACCAAAACACTAATTTTATGTTGCAAAATCAGATAAAAATACTAACTTTTTGTATTTTAAGCAAACATTCGGGAGTAATGTTTTTCTCAATCAATTTCGTAACTTTCGACATGGATAGTTTTTGAAGATTTTCCGACGTTCACAGACTTCCAAGCGATTTATAGAGGGCTTTCGCGGTGGTTTCGGACGGTTTCCGAGCGGTTCCGGCCGACTGCAACTCTTTCTCTCTCTAGATTTCAGTTTCTCTCTCTAAAGCACTGTAGATGTTGGTTTAAAAATATTTTAGGGGCATATGAAGGAGATGAGGGTAAACTTGGAAATTTACATACATTAAATGCTACTGGGCCCCACAGACAGTGCTAAAACTGAATGAAATAAAAAATGGTGCTGAATTTAATATTATTTTCTCTAGAAGTGCTATTAATGAAATTTACCCATTTTAATATTATTTTCTCCATAGGTGCTATTAATGAAATTTACCCTTAAAAATATACATAATTTGAATTTTATCAACTAAATTTTTTTAGTTATTTGATTTAGGAATTTAGTCATATTTGTGCCCCCACTAAATTCTAATTCTGAATCCGTCACTATGGGCAAATGCCGTAAAGTCAAATCAATATCTGGTAAGCGATGTTTAATCCCTTTCTGAACGCAACATCTATTAAGCAATATTTAATGTAAAACGAATCTTATATGAAGTTTGGGCACCATTTTTTAGATTAACCCTTTTTTTATTTAATAAGATTAACCCTTTTTTTAGTCATTTGAGAATTTAAATATCTGATATTTCGACGTAGGTCTATCATCAAATTTTCCACGAAGTTGTTGACGAAGACTTTTCACGAGGTAGAAAAAGGACTCAAGTTGTTAACAGTGACTTGATTGATGAAATGCACAACCAGGTCAACTCTTCTTGTTGGTCCACTAATTTATTTGATAAAGACTTTTCCGGAGCTAAAAATCTATAATCCAAATGGACCTCAAATTGAATGATTCGACAAGGATGTGCATTTGGTCTATTTTGTATTTTCTAAAGTGCTTGTGCTAGTTGAACTCGGAGGCTTTGACACAATCATTGGAAAGTTCTGTGTTGGCTGTGTTAGTTAATTCTGTGTTGTAGTACTAAGCTGCTTTTTTTTTTTTTTTTTTTGGCCTGAATAAAGATAACTGAAGCGTGATATTACTTTGAAATGCAAGCCTTTGTTCGTCACATTTTTTAACATCTCAAAGAGTTTGATGTAAAAATCACATTTTTAAAATTTTTTTTTCTTGTGTCTATTTTGTATGTATATGTTTTTCTCTATTTAGATAAATATTCTCAAATATATCCAATCATATGAATCGCACATGCCTTTAAACTAGTTTTATCATAAGGGGGAAAATTATTAAAAATTTTGGGATTAAAATACAATTTCTTAAAAATTTAGGGGGGCATATGCCTCCCTCATCCCCCACCTACCTTCGTCGGCCCTAAAGAGGGCGTGCCGGTTTAATATCATTTATAAAAAAGCGTTGCGGTTTCTAACACAGTAAACTCTAATTGGTGTGATCTATAGCAATTAATTACATTGGAAAAATGAGAAGAGATGGCTTTTGCACGTTGCAGGAAGTCATTGCATTGAGCCAATAGTCATCGTTTACTCTTTGGGGTGGGGAAAGGCTCTTCTGACTGTAAAATAGCCAAAGCCTCAAAATTCCATTTTTTGTTTATTTATTTTCTTTCGATTTTTCTCGTTGTATTTCTCTTTTAGCTTAGTGTTGGCCCTTGGGGATAGTGAATGATTTCTTATACCTTGTACGCGTTCTTAATGTGCATGTTTATAGATAGCCCTGAGGTTTTACATTCCCCGTTTACCAATAGTAAATTACACACACACATACACATATATAAATCTCTAGTATTTCTGCTACATTATGTCATGTACTCATCCAAACTGTTGACAGAGAATAAAAAATCTATCTATTTTTTTATTTGTCTCAAAGTTCAGCTTTTTTTTTTTTTTCTCCCCTCTCTCTCTTTCTTGTCCTTAGTTCTCGTGGAATTTAAAGAAAGAACAAATAATGAGGAGAAATGTGAAAGAAGAAGAGAGAGTAAAATGTAATATGGATTTGAGCATCTCATATATATATATATATATATATATTACATTTCAATATAACTTTATTTGAACAGTAATAGTTTATCTGGAAACCACATTCGCGCATATGATCATATGACCATATCAATCAGTCAATTTTATATATGCTTCTATGTTATAGTGTATAATATCATATAAATTTGTTATGTTTTTACATGAAATTGTAACGTACTTTACAAAGAAATATATGTATCATTAATTAAGTATATAGGAATGGATTAATTAAAGAAAATAATAAAAAAAAAAAGTTCTTCGAAATATGTTTTTTATATAAAATTTTTTTAAATGATCATGAGAATAATGTAGTAAATTCTTTTAATGGATTAATTAAAGAAAAGGACAAAAAAAAAAGTTCTTCGAAATATGTTTTTTATGTACACTTTTTTTTTTTAAATGAACACGAGAATAATGTAGTAAATTCTTTTAAATGAATAATATAGTAAATATAATAAACGAAAATGATGAATGTGAAAAGATAATTAAAATGGTAGAATAATATTTTTTTAATGAAAATTATTAGGATTAATTTTGGAATATATAGGGGTGTGTAATAAGGTTTTTTTTCCCCCTCAAGTATAAGGTGCAGAGGGTGTTAAGAGAAGTGTAATTAAATTTCCAAATGATTGTAATGCCCTTCTTTGGATATAATATGCAAGTTATGTGCAAAAAATAGTCCAAATTTTTGTAACGACCCACCTAACACAGGCTGTTACACTTGCTTACATACTTACTTATAGGGCCAAAACATAGCGGAAAATTTTTTTTCTTTTTTTTTTATACATACTAAACCATTACAACTTAACAAGATGTCTTTAAATAAACATATTTACATAATACTGAGTACTTAATTTTCCAAAACGCGTAGCGGCATTTCTAAAAACAAGATATTCTAAAAAAATTAAATATCGAGAAGGAAAAAGACACACTTAAACAAGTTATGAACAACAAATTTGAATCAAACATTACAAGTACTTACAAGTATTGATAATTTAGTCAAAACAATAAAAACAAAAAAGCAAAAAAACAAAACAAAAAAACAAAACAAAACAAAAAACAAACCGTGTTGGTAGATCATCCTAAGGCCAATCTTGACTTCGACTAGGCAATTATTCAAATTCGACAATGTTATGGATAGATGCAAAATATCAGTAAACTCAACAGCACATTTGGAAGATGCTTAAGAGGACTTTAACATCTCTAGAGTCGGTTTGTGCTCGACCCTTTATGGCCTTCCTCAATCAAACTGTCCAAGTCATCGTTGATGAAACTAAAACATTTGAAAAATCTCTATTCTAGGATTCTCACTTGAAATCTTACTTTACTTTTTATTTTTTTCGGAAGTTGAAATTTATTCAAAAGCCAAATCTGCCAAAAAACATCAACAGAAGAACAAAAAGCGAACGGAGCATAGAGTCGGCAAATCTGTTACCCGCACAAGCAACATGGCGCCATGGACAAATAATAAAGACACCTTCTAATGCCTTCAAGAAGGCTAATATTATCAACGAAAACAGGAAAAATACTCGTAATCACGTGATCACGAGTAAAATCGACAACATCTGTTTCCATAATTCAGAATTTAGTTCTGTATAAGTCATAAATTTCCAAGCCTTCCCAGAGCATTGAACAATCGGTAATATAGGGATTAAAAGGATCTGTCAATAATCTTTGCCAAACAACCCTGGACAGCTTCAAAAAGAGTTATTATTTTTTATTATTTTTTATTTTTTATTGTCCTTCCTATTGTTGTGTTTTTGCCATTGAACTTTTTGTAAAAAGTCCAAGGAATTTTTATTGAGAAGACAAAAGGCAAACACCAAGATTTCTAGCAGGCGGAAAAAAGAAAAGAAAAGACAAGAAAACACAGAGAGTAAACCATGATTTATTCTACAAAATGAACAAGAACAATATTAAAGACTCGAACGACTGGCGCAAGAAAGTAGACTAAAATTTTAAAACGAAAAAGGCACACTAAAACACATTCTGAATAGCAATTCAGCGCACAACAGGAACTGATAAGTTTTTATAATTCAGCAAAAAAAAAAAAAAAAAAAAAAAAAAAAAAAACCTTGTCGATAGATCTTCCCAAGGACAATCTTGACTCCAGCTAGGCAATTTGGATATGACAGCAACATGAATAAGCTTAATTCCTCATTTGGCAGGGGCATGCTACAGAGAACTTGACATCAATAGAGGCGGTGTATGCTCAGTCCTTTTTGATATCTCGGAATAAGGTTCCTTTTTTTTTTTTTTTTTTTTTGGCCCTGAAAATCCCTGAATTAAATCGGCAAAGGATCAGAATTGATAAATTGAAATATTCGAAATAAAAAGTTTATTAGAAGAAGTAGAAATATTTGTACCTTTCACTTTTTTGGATTCATAGAATACCAAGTTTGAATAGCAGTTAATGCAAGTATTGTTGTTGCAACAAAAAGAGCAAGAACAGTCCATGGGCTTCTAAAATGGGCATGGTACGCCTGAGCCACCCAGGTCGCGCACTTTCTTCTGTAATGCGTTTCTATTTTTTTCTTGACACCCGCATAAGCGTCTTTGGGTGGTGCAGAGCATTTTGAGCCTATGCTATTGATCAATTTAGCCACATCGATATCCCTACTGAGAGAGTGCTGAAGAATGTTCGCTACCCTTAGGTCCTTGACGTCTTGTTCACTCTCAACAAGCAACTCCAGCAATTTAACGTATGACGTAATCCAAGGTTTTCTGTTTGGATGAGATTCGGACTGTAACGACCCGCCTGGCACAGGCCGTTACACTTGCTTATATACGTACTTGCTTACTTAACTTGTTTAGTGTACTTACCTATTTATTTGATGAAAAGCAGCGGAAAATTTTTTTTTTTTATACTCGCTTATTTACGTCTAAACGTAATAAGCGTATCGTGATTAAATTATTTGCCATACAAAAATACATATTAAACGAAACGCGTAGCGGCATCTTGTTTCTACAATTTCATAGTTTGCCCCGTCCCGCACGTCCATCTTGCATCACCCATTGCTGTCAGGTAGCTTACCTACAACATAGACAACATACTATGAGCTAACGCTCAGTAAGCACAACTATCTAATCCGCGACACTTCATGCTTATCCTAGCGTCACATAACATTTCATATCGTCATACATTATCACATAAAACATACTTGCAAAACATATCATTTCATGGCATAGCATAACATATGCATGGTCCAGTTATGATCATTTTAACTTTCTTCATTCTTACTTACTTACTTATCTTGCTTAGGGCCCTTAACTTAAGTGTCTGTATCCGGCGCGCAACTATGGAGTGGTTGGGGCGGCCAACCCTGTCCAACTCAAACCATAGTTCAACCCGACCTCGGACGGGTGGTACGACACAGCCAAGCTTGCTTGTCATCTTACTTTCTTATTCTTTAATCTCATCTTGCTTTAGTGAACATGCATCTTGATGTCACTTTTACATAAACATAATATAACTTGCATCTTACCTTTCATGCTGTAAGACCCGAAATTTTGTAGACTTGTAATCTCCTTGTTCATATTATTTTATCGCATGACATGTCATATAGCATAATGCACATAATCACATAACATAGCATTCATCTTAACATACCATAAGGCACACAATAAGCACACCAAAGCATCAATCAACATACATTCCTAGCATGCATCTATCATACTTGGGCAAGTATCAACCTATGCCTATGCTGTAGGCGGAGTTGTACTTACCTCTCTCTTGCTAAATTCTCGCAGTCATCGTCCTAACTTGGAGTACCGCTACAAGCCCTCTCCTGCTTGAGAAAGGACATTGGTGAGATTTGTTTCTAGTTGTAGAATGTTGGTACCCTAACCAACATACCTACTAAACCTAGTTGCATGTCCCCGTCAGATAACTGACTTGTCCAAAATGGCCTTTTACTGCTGGGGATTAATTTGAACTTGATTAATCCCTTAAGAGGCTACGTTGGATAACCTCTATGCTCGATCTTGATTTACTACTGGGCTTTCTTTAAAACCTTGGGCTATAACCTCTCATTATAGCTTATTGGGTCAATGACCTTGACCCACTTTTCTTGGCCCATTTCTAATATGTGGTAGTCCTTAGGGTTAAGTTGGATAACCCTTAAGGTTACCCTTACTGATTGTTGGGTCAGCCAAAGTTGACAATTGGTCAACTACTGGTCAACCTATGTCAATTTTGGGCTTTTTGGACCTAAGCCTAGTAACTCGGGTCCTATTCCCGGTTACGGCCCGTAAGCGGCTTAATTGCCATTTTTATCTTGAAAATCTACTTTCTTAACTTAAACTTCATTTTCTTAACTTAAAATCACATTTCTTTTCTTCTTGCACTTTTACACGATTTTTCTTAAAAATCCTTAAAACTCTTGGTAAAATTCCAATCTTTGAAATAATTCTTTGTAAATGTCATTTAGGGTTGAATACTGCCTTTGAAACAGTTTTCCCAGTTAAAATAACGATTAGAACACTTTACAATTTTTTTTGAAAACATTTTGTAAAACTTTGGTGAAGGAATTCTTGGATTCCTTGCGCACTCCTCGTAAAACATGCCCAGTTTAAAAATCCGTCGAGAATCTGAAAAACTTTTCTTCACAAAAGTTGTAGCTCTCAAAAAATGCTAAAACTTTCATGTTTTGTAAAAAATCTTATTCTACCTGTATTGATACCAGTTTTCATTTGAAAATGACTGATCCTGAAAAATCTGGGTGAAGATTGGGCCCAGGGATCAGCCATGGTTTTCGCTAAAAACGAAGGCCGTTGGAGCCTTATTTTGATATTCTGTTCGCTCTGTCCTCTAGAAAAAGTTGTTCTGAGAAATTTTCGTGTTTCAAGTTTTAACCCATTCGGTCTCTAGAGGCCTTAAAATTTCACTTTTCCACAACTGGTCAGATCCTAATCCGAATCTTGGCAGTTTTGGGTTTACGTTCGGTTTACGTCCTATTTCGCGAATCTAACTTGACCGACCACTTCAGAAGCCTACGATTTAAACACATAACGTTTTCTAACGTCCCATTAAGCCCAAAATCCATTTCTTACAGTCCATGCAACCCAAAAAAATTTAAAAAAAAAAAAAACAAACCCTAGGGTTGCTTGGTTCTAGCATCGTATTCCATCACAAACAACATCACCATTTTAAGCCCTAAATTAGCATGCATCCAAGGCTGTCTAAAGGGGCAGATTTCGGCTACGAAATGGGAACATACAACCTAAGTTTTTCTAACATGAAATTCATACAAAAATCAACACAAAACAAGCAAGATTTAAAAGCCACACAACCCTAGTTCTAGCAAATCAAGCACATACCACAAATTTGGGCATAAAAAAGAAATTGGATTTACGTCCTTACAACCCAATCGAATCCCCAAATTGAACTTCAAATTTAACTCAAAATAAAGAGGATTAGGGCTCTAGAAAATTACCTAGACCAAAGCCAAGGTTTGGTCTCAAATCCTCCTCCTAAGCTCACCAAGACCCACGGCCACCAAGGGGGTTGCACACCAAAATTTTGGTTGGATCTTTCTTTCACCTCCAAGCCGAAGACTCCAAGAAGAAAAGCCCCAAGAAATTTCCAAATTTCTCACTCACTTTCTCTCTCTCACTCTCGGCCACTAAGCCCTAAAACCCACAAGAAAAATTTTCACAACTCTCCTTGCTCTCTCCCTTGTAGAACAGAAAACCCAAGGCTCAAAAATCCCAAGAAGATTTGTGGATCTCTCCTCCCTTCTCTCCCTCTTGCTGCTGCCGAAACTTTCAAGAGTGGAAGGACAAGAGTTGGCTGCACTTTTACAATTAAAAAGAAAGGGGAATGGGAGGGTAATGATGTGCAAAAAGGGGGAGGTGGAGTGGTTGGAGACTTGTCCTTAAAACATGGCTTTTCCTTGTTTTTCTCCTAGTGTTGCCGAGCATGGTGTGAGGAGGGGGGGGGGGGGGCTGCACATGTGTAAGCTAGAGTTAGTGGGTTACTTGTCCTTAATTCAAGGCTTTTTCCCTTGTTTTCCTCCTAGAGTTGCCGAGCATGGTGTGTAGGCGAAGGCTCCATAATTTAAGGTTTTCCTTCCCCTTTTTCCTTGAATTTTGGCTTTTCCCCATTCTTTTTCTAACGGTTGCCGAGTATTGTGTGTGTGTGGAGGAGAGAGCTCCACATGCTCAAGTTTGGTTTAGTGGAAGATGATATCATGGGTATGGGCAATGTGTCCTTAACTTGCTATGGCTTGTTTGGCTAGTTTGCTCTCCAAAACTCATTTTTCTTTTCCTTTATTTTACACAGATAATTCTAATATTGTAATTCACCAAAACACAATATTTTTTATTTCGTACCGAAGTACAAAATTTATCTGTGTGAATTTTGGATCGAAAAATATTTTCCTTAATTTTTCCGAATCCCTTTTTTGCCCTTAAACTTAAACTTGGTGTGCTTGATTTTCTAGGGACGTTTTGAGGCTTATTCTTGCTATCTAGTTCACGAAACATCAATCTCGGAACTCTTTTCGCGTTGAACTTGAAAAATCTCGAAAAGTCAACCAGTTGACTTTTTGTCGGTCAAACTTTGACTTTTTCGGTCAAAGTTGACTTTCGTAAAATTTTGTACCGTTGCGGCCCTTTCGACTTGAAAGGTTCGTTTCCGAGCTTAGAAATCATTTTGAGTCTTCTCGACCCACCACAACTCACAAAATCATACAAAAGCTCTAAATCGAGCTTTTTCATGAATATGTACATATCGTGAATTTAATTCCTTAAGAGGGAAAAAATTATGGACATTGAAAATTCGGATATCACACGGACAAGCACATCTCATAGGCGACCAGGTTGAACAGCTTACGCTCTGTGGAATCGTCTACAACCAATGTGGGAAGCATAAGTTTAGCTGTAATAAAGAATTGAGAATGGAAAGATATGGCTGTTAAAGAATCACTTGGCTTGAACTTTATCCCCGTTGCTTTGAGTTCCTGAACACTACGAAAAGACTGCTTCGTAGGGAGGTCGAGTGATTTACTGAAGCGCTTCATCACATAACTAATGAGAACTGGTCCACAACAACATAAAAGCCAGAAGAAGATATCGCAGACAAGGGTTAGCATGGAAAACGGATAGTCGAATAAGAATACTTCTCGGAGAAGGTCAAGAATGTGAACCGGCTTGTGAGATTTTCCTTGAGAAGACAAAAGACCGCCGAATTTTGCATGCAAGTGTTCCATAGAGTCCCTTGGAAAGGTAATATTACTCACATGGAAAATAAAACTGAGAAAATCATCCTTCAACTTTTTATTTTCCCCTTTCCTTCCCAATCCCATCAACACGTCAAGGACGGTAAACGGTATTTGGTTCTCCAGCAAAAACAAATCCTGTTGGATCAAGGCTGCTTGACCATCACTAATGTCAAACACGTTCAACCTCTGGTTCACATAGCTATGTATGAACCCTAGCATTGCACAACCATCTAAGAACAGCATCCTGATCAATGGCTCCTCCTTATGTCGCCTAATTACCTCATTGTTGAAGTACATCTTTATGTCGTCTTTGATCTCAATTTTAAGTTTGTCGAACAGAAATTCCTCTGTATTTCCACTTTCTAAAATGAAATGTGCTGCCAATTGAAGCTTCAGTCTCTTTTGGAACATATTCCAACTACCGGCATGAATGGGACCGATTGGAAACTCCCTTGGCTTAAAATGCTCTATGAAGTCTACATTTCGTAGCATGATCTTTGGAACCCTTTGCATCTCTTTTCTGTTGTTTTTTTCTCTTGGTAAGACATTTTGAATCTCTGTTGGATCTTGGAAATCATTTCTACAGCAGTCTCTCATGTTAAGTCTTATGTCCTTTAGTTCATTAAGCAGTTTGTTATCTTCAGCTGGCCGGATGACCTGATCTTCATCACTGTCTGTGCCTTCCATTGTCATCAGATTGAGTTCACTAGATATCATCTTTTGTACCTAAATTAAAAAGAGCAAACACGCCTTCGCAAAGTTAATTATCATCATCATAATCATAATCACATCGTTACTGCTATTTAGGCACTCCATTTTTTTTTTTTTTTTGGTTAGATTTTTTTTCTTCGGGTTTTGTTACAATAGTTTTTGATGAGATCTATTATGTTAGGATATGATGCTTCTAAAGCATATTTATTAGAATAATCTTACCTAGAATAATGTATTGACATTATATGATGCTTCTAAATATATATATATTTTACCTATCCTTACGCATTGACATTATTATTAGAATAATTTTATTTGCAATTATAAGTTTGATTTATATAAATTATATGTGCTCATTCAATATAATTGTATCAAAGCAGCTGCTTTTATTATAAGTGGGCGACGAGTTCGCAAACATATATAGAAAAGCATAATTAAAGGCTTTGGTATCATGAAATAAACTAAAGTTCACCCACCACAACAAAATTTGAAAAAAAAGAACCGATATTATTCGAAAATATTTAAAAATCCGTCATGAAAAGTTC
Source organism: Ficus microcarpa (assembly GCA_025413485.1). Taxonomy (NCBI): domain Eukaryota; kingdom Viridiplantae; phylum Streptophyta; class Magnoliopsida; order Rosales; family Moraceae; genus Ficus; species Ficus microcarpa. The sequence continues at coordinate 10,330,395 of CM046376.1, forward strand.
ATTTTTGTCGGTTACTTTTATAAAAATAGTCGTGAAAAGTTAAAAAATTTACATGAAAGGCAGACTTTTTTCCACTCAAAATTTTTGAACACCATCTATAATTTCGAAAACTTTCAAACACTCTCTTTCATATTCTCTCTCTTTTCCATCTCCTAATGCTATCTTTCTTTAAATTTCCATTCTTTCTTCCTCACTCTCTTTCTTTCATCATATCTCTCTTCCTCATTCCTTACTCACCCAACCCCTTGCCGCCGCTGCCTCCTTCGCCGTCACTATTGTTGCCAAACACTCCCTGATGATAACCATCGTCACCACCAAGACCCCACCACCTTGTGTCCGTCGCTGGCACCTGACCACCGTGACTACCAAGGCCGCACCATAACCTTTCTTCATCTCTCTTTATTGTTGTTATAGTTAATTGCGATTGAGTTTAGATTTGGATTTTGTTATTTCTTTATATTTAAGTTTTTTGTTTGGATTTATATATGAAATTTTCTTGTATTTTCTTGTATTTAAGTATTTTATATTAGTTATATTGGCGAATATGTTGAGGAGAATTTGTAATTTAAAATTGTTATTAGTGTTGTGTTGATAAAATATGATGGCCTTTTTTAATTTGTGGATGATAAAATATGATATAATAGTTATTTTAAGAAATTATTGATGATGATTGTGAATTATAATCGGTTAATGAAAATGAATATTGTTGTGGACGAATATTTGGCTAAAATGATTTTTAAAAAAATAGATAATACACGAGCCGTTGTTGAATGTGGAAAAGTAGTCGCTGAAAGTGTAACAGGTAAATTTTACACGTGCATTCATCGACGGTTAAAAAACCATCGTGAAAACCTTTTACATAATTCTACAGGCATGACAGTTAATGTATCTTTCCACAACAATTTTAAAACCATCATGTAAATCCAAATATACTTAATAAATACTGAATTTACGATTTACTAGGTAATCGGATATTTACTAGTAAATATTTTTATTTACCATATTTTTATATTTTTAATTCATTTAATATTATTGTTATCTATATTTACTAGGTGCAAATAAGATATTAACAATTCCATAAAAAAATGTATTTTCAAGAATTATCTATATTTATTATGTGTAAATAATTTATTTACCAAACAATATTTATATTTACTATGTTTATAAATATAAATATATACACACACATACAAGTTAATAAGTTAATATTAAATATTTACCCAAAAAAGTTAACATAGAAAATTTAAAAACAAAAATTAGTATTTTTTTTTAATTTTAATTTCAAAGTTTTGACTATTACAAAACAACAACAACAAAAAAAAAAAAAAAAAAAAAACCTCCGATTTATCCCCAAACCAAATTAATAGGGTGTTTGTTTATAAGTTCGTTTTAAACTAAATTGTACTTTTTTTATCATGGTTTTTGTCTTTTTCTGAAAAAGTTTTTTTTTCTTTTTTAAAAAATTACTATTAAAACTTAGGGGTGTTTGGTGAATGAGTTTAGTTTAAGATTTTTCAGTTTCAATAGTAATTTTTCAGAAAAGACAAAAAATTTTTCAGAAAAGACAAAAAACTTTTTTAGAAAAAGATAAAAATCATGATGAAAAAAGTACAGTTTAGTTTAAACTAAAATGATGGCCAAACAAACCCTTAAAAATCTTAAACTAAACTTAGGGTGAGTTTGGTTGGTTAGTTTGAGTTGAAATATTTTAGTTGTAATAGTAAATTTTTTTGAATTTTCAGAAAAGACAAAAAACTTTTTGAGAAAAAAACAAAAAAAAAAGTTTGAAATAAGTTTGAACTAAAATGGTTGCCAAACTCCCCCTAAGATTCACCAAACACCCCTTAAATCTAACCCCTAAACCTAACACCCCCAATTCCAAGAAAAAACATCCCCAGCCACCACCTATTATCAACCGTCAGACGCAACATCGGCCACACAGGTGGCCGAGCAACTCGTCCAAGGAGATCCCCACGAACAACGAACAGACACGACACGACGCGACCCGATAATGAGGACTCACGATCTCCTACCGACGACCAACAGACGCAACACGATGGCATTTCCCTGCTTCACGATTCTCCCAACGGCGACGGCGGCGCTTCGTGAATGGCGACGATCTCTGGAACGACGAGGAACAGACAAGACGAGATAGTGAGGCCTCACGATTCTCACCTCCCTTGCGCTCAGATGTCGATGGCAAGGCCTCGTGATTCTTACCTCTCTCGTGCTCGCGATGTCCACGGTGACGATAATCGGAACGACGGGAGAAGGAAGGTAGAGAAGAGTGGGGTTTGGGGAAAAACTTAGATAACGGTATTTTCGGTATTTTATTTTATAATAAGTTTAGATATAGTAAAATTATGCTATTTATTTTCAGTCTTTTGAAATTATGCTATTTATTGCGGTACATCATATCAGATATTCTATTTTGCTCATCCACCCTTAAAAACAAACAAGTCAAAGAAAGTTTAAAAAAAATGAGGATGATTCAACTTAATTAGTAATACTCTTGAAATATAAAGTATGATCTTTGTTTACCCTTCTATTCCTCAATATGTACATGAAAATCAATTTGAACGCAGAAAAAATTAAGGACGGAAAAAAAAAAAAAGACACATAAAACTAATACATATTATAGTTCAGCAAATATAATTCAGCACAAAATAATACTCCCAAATAAATGATAATGATACTTTTCCTTAACGTGAATATGTAGAAGAAAAAAGTACAAGAATTACCTTTCAAAGGGTGGAGCTAGCTAGGTCAGAGAACCAAGTTGTGGCAAATAATAATGCGGTTCCTCAGTACTGGTTGAACCTACACTGGCTGATTTGTTGGGGAATATTAGACTTTATTGGTGTAATTTGGTTAAATATTCTTGCTTTGGAGACGGGTGAAATGGATATTAATTAATCCAGATTCAGATCCGTCTATCATTCGTCAAGCATATCCAGCAATATTAAAGAAAAATTATGATCAACGTGATCAAAAAATTATGGTAGTTGCATGATCAACTTGTATAAATTATGGCAAAGAAATTTCATAGGCTGCATCATTATTAAAGAAAGTAGTCGTGTCTTCTTGCAGCTCTAAAATCCAAATAGTCAAGTCTTTGAAAATATTAAAATGGGTAATATTATATGTAGGAAATATCTTTATATCCGATGAGCCGATATGTTTAGTAGTTATAGTTTTATATTTAAAAATTTATAACGATTAATTAATTTATATATAATTTTTTATTTAGAATTTTGTAACATAATATTATTTAAATATTGATTAAAATGATAAATATCATTAAAAAATATTATATTAGAATTACTTGATTATTAAATATTTCAAAAATAAAAAATAAAACAAGCACCATTTTATAAAAATATTATAAAATATTGAATAACAGCTCATTTTATTACATATATTTATAACGTAGTTTTTGAGAGTCGCATTGATTGTTATTTAGGGAGAGGTTGTGGTAGAGCATCTCCCAGAGTAACTACCAATAGAGTTTCTTTTTGAACCATTAAGATTTAATTAAACGGTTGAAATATTGTTGATATACCATATTTATCATACACCTTATCTCATATTAACTTTCTCACCCCAAATCTTCTTCGTTGTCGGCGACGTTCCCATCGCCGCCGGCGACCCACTGCTGACTCCCCCCCACCCTAGGCCCTAGCCTTGGCCGCTTCCCACCCAGCCCTGACCCCCACACCCCGGCACCCCCGGCACCCCCCGACCCCTAGCCCACTCAGCGCACCACCACCCCAGGCCCACTCAGTCCCCCCCCCCCCCGTCGACGGGG
>CM046376.1:10334302-10359302 GCA_025413485.1 Ficus microcarpa
GTAATGGGACGTTAGAGGCGCTGCTTGATGTTGTCTAAGCTCCCGATGTGATCGGTCGAGTTAGTTCCGCGAAGTAGGACGTAAACCGAAAACAACACTCAAAACTGCCAGTTCGGTTTCGAACCCGAGCAGTTTCTGGAAAATGAAAATATCATGCCCTTAGAGGCCGAATGAGGTAAAAGTTAAAACATAAAAGTTGTTCAAAACAACTTTTCCTAGAGGACATCGCGGGCAGAATCTCGAAATAAGGCTCCAAAGGCCTTCGTTTTACCCGAAACCCGTGGCTGAACCCTGGGACGTTCTCCACACAGTTTTTCAGAGTTAACCCGTTTTCAAATAAAAACTGGTACTGATCTAGGCCGAACTAGATTTTGTGTAAAACACGAAAGTTTTAGCATTTTTCGATAGCTACAACTTTTGTGAAGACAAGTTTTTCAAATTCCAAGCCGATTTTTAAACTGGGCGCGTTTTGTGAGAGACGCGCAGAGAGTCCGAAATCAAGCAAATGAATCTCACGAAAATCTTTTCTAGAAAAATCATGAAGTATTCTTAAATGGTCATTTTAGCAACGGAAACCATTCCAAAGATGGTTTCCGACCCCAAATGATTTTATAAAAGATTTATTTCGAAAACTATGAATTTTAAAGGACTCGGGTTGAAATTCACATTTTTCTCCGAAGTAAAGAAAAAGAGGGTTTTAACCAAGAGTTTACAAGTTAGAGAAAATAATGAGATTAAAGCCAAGTATTTTCTAATTAAAGGAGTTAGAATTTTTACAAGCAAAATGAAGAATTTTTGGAAGTTAATTACACAAGATTTTCCAAAAATAAGGGAGAGAAATTTTAAAGTAAAATTGGTAAACAAGCCGATTACGAACGGTAACCGGATATTATATCCGAGTTACAAACCCAAGGACAACCAAGGGTTGACAAAAAAGGTTGACCCAAGGTTAGATAAGGATAACCTTAAGGGTTACCCAACATAACCCTAAGGGATACACACATGTAAATTTGAGCTAAGATTTAAAGGGTTAATGGAAATAACCCAATAACAAGGATGTATGAACAAAGCCCAATAATAGAACAAGGCTCTAACAAAAAAAAGGTTACCCAAAGTAACCTCCTAAGGATTAATCAAAGTTCGATAAAGAATGAGGATTAAAGTGGCCAAGATGGATTTTATGTTAGGGACATACAACCAAAAGTAGGTATGAGTGTTGGTAGGTCACCAACACCTTGCGAAAGGATCCTAATCCTATATTTTTGGTATATCAGGAAAGTGAATTGCCGTTGCCGACAAAATTAAGGAACGCGATTTAAGGATACGGCACTAGAGGTAAGTACAAACCTCACCTGCAGTATGGAAACTAGTAAATTATGTTCAAGTATGTGGTTTTCAATTATGCTGCAATATGTTGTGTGCTATATCTATGAAATGCCATGTTTTATGAAAAGTGTTATTTTTGCAAAATGCCATAAAGGTGTTATTTTCGCAAAATGCTATGTTTAGGAAAAGTGCTATTTTTGCAAAAGATTATAAAAGTGCTATATTTACAAAATATCATGTTTATAAAAATGTCATGTTTGCAAATGCTATGAATGAAAAGAATGCCATGCCATGTTATTAATGAGATGAAAAGTATGTTATCATATAGTGACATCATAAGGTATGTTCACTAAAGATAAATAACATGGTAATAAATCACAAGTAAAGTATCGTACCAACCTCCCTCAAGGTGGAGGATTTTTATGTTAAAATTTTGGATTCACCCTCTCGTTGATGTAAGAGGGTGCAATCATTTATGTTTTCCTGGAGCAGTTAGGGACTTGCAATCCCATCTAACTGTATCTAGAGGCGCGCTATATGTTAAGGGTACGTACACTATGGGGCCCATAAGAAAGATAAGAAAGTTAAAAGAAATGCATAAATGGAACATAAATGGTTCACGCATATGCATATGATGATGAATGTTTTCATGATGTTTTAAATGTTTTGTGAGATTATGTTTGTGCTTACTGGGCGAAAGCTCATCAAGTTATATTTCATACTGTAGGTAAGAAACCTGCATCGTAAATGGTGGGCATTGTTGGAGCGGTGTGGCGGCGGACGAATGCGGTATGGATACCATTACGCATAGTTTCCACAAATCTTTTGATAAGTAAAGAAGTTTTGTATATATAAGTATATACATGATGAAGACAAGTTATGTATCATGGTATTTTGGAACTAAAGATCTTAAGTAATGTTTACTTAAGTAGTAATGATGTATTACTAAAGACCAATGTGTTATAAGTATGTTTCAAAAAAATAATAATAAATAAAAAATTTATCCCTACTTTTCAAGTAAGTAAGTAAGTAATCTAAGGAGTGACGGCCCTACGTAGTAAGGGGGCGTCACAGACCTTATCATTAGAATAACGTTATTTGCAATTATAAGTTTTATTCATATAAAATTATATGTGTTCATTTAATATAATTGTATCAAGCTGCTGCTTTTATTATAGGTGGGCGACGAGTTCGCAAACATATATAGAAAAGCATAATTAAAGGCTTTGGTATCATGAAATAAACTACAGTTCACACACCACAACAAAATATAAAACAGATATTATATGACGGTTTTTAAAAATCCATCGTGAAAAGTCCACTTTCCACAATACAATTTTAAAAAATAGTCATGGAAAGTTCAAAAATTTACATAAAAGGTGGACTTTTTTCCACTTAAAATTTTTGAACACCATCTATATCTTCAAAAACTTTTAAACGTTCTCTTTCATATTCTCTTTCTTTTTCATCTCCAAATGCTATCTTTCTTTAAGGGGGTGTTTGCCTATCATCTCATTTCAACTCAAACTGTACTTTTTTTTGTCTTTTTCCCAAAAAGTTTTTGTCTTTTTCCCAAAAAGTTTTTTGTCTTTTCTGAAAATTCAAAAAAATTTACTATTACAACTAAAATATTTCAACTCAAACTAACCAACCAAACACCCCCTAAATTTCCATTCTCTCTTCCTCACTCTCTTTCTTTCATCATATCTCTCTTCCTCATTCTTTACTCACCCAACCCTTCGCCGCCGCTACCTCCTTCGCCGTCGCTATTGTTGCCAAAATCTCCCATGACGATAACCTTAGTCACCACCAAGGTCCTACCACCTTGTGTCCATCACCGTCACCTGACCACCAAGGACGCACCATAACCTATCCCATCTCTCTTTATTATATTGTTGTAGTCTTATCTTGAATACCAAACGGACTCTAAAAGTGCACCAATAGCCCTGACAATATTTGTTGAAATCTTTCAATGGCAATATTCTTGACACAATTAAAAAAACTCGCCAATGTTTTAACCTTTAAATAAACTCAAATTTCAAACTTAAAGCCCAAAACTAAATAATAATGGAAATAGGAACAAATAGTATATTTAAAAGGTACTTGTAAACATTATAGTGCCTATTTTTAAAATGATGATAAATTATAGCATTTTGTGGGATGTTGCACCGGTGAGAGACCGTTGCACTCTTCTACAGATCAAGTGATGATCTTGAGATTGTGAAGCCAGTGATGGGACTATGTAGAGATCACCATGATGGATCTCTTCTCAGGTTTTGTTGGTATTTTGTTGTAGGTATGGTTGGATTTGTGACGGTTTCCGGCGACAGTGTGGCATTCTTCCACGTGACGGAGTTGCAATCTTCAGTGATGGGCGATGGTTCTTGCGGTGGCAAAGGCAATGAGGTGCGATCTTTGTTGGCAGATCGAGCTTCGACGTTTGGCAAGTTCGGTGGCAGCGGTGGAAGCGACGGCGGTAGGGGGTATTGCATGGAGAAGTTAGATCTAGGGTTTTGGGTAAGGGCTATTATGAAAATTTTAAAAATATAGGGGTAGCTAAATAATGTATTTACTTAATGAAAGCAATAAAAATGTTTAATTTTGTATTTGATATGTGTCAAGTTTTTTTTTTAAGAGAATATATCAGGTGATTTTAATTAATGAAATATACTAATTGAAAATATTTGGGAAATATTAGATTTACTTAAAAATACTGTTTTTTATTGAAAACCTAAAAATTTTATTTGAAAATATTACATTTATTTAAAAATAACTGATTTACTTAGACATACTGTATTTTACTAAAATATCAAAAAATTTGAAACTATTGGATTTACTTAGAAATATTGTATTTTAATGAAATATCCAAAAGATTTTTATTTGAAAATATTGGATTTACTTAAATATACTAAATTTATTTAAAAATACCGTATCATAATGAAATATAGAAAAATTTAAAAATATCAGATTTACTTGAAAATACTGTATTTTAAATAAATATAATTAATTAAAAATATTTTAGAATTCCTAGATTTACTTGGAAATACTGTATTTATTAAAATATCTAAAAGAGTTTTGTTTGAAAATACTAGATTTACTTTAAAATATCATATTCTAATGATGTAAAATTAATTGTGAATATTTTGAAAATACCAAGTTTACTTAGAAATGCCGTATTTTATCTAAATATCCAAAAGATTTTTATTTGAAAATACCGAATTTATTTGGAAATATCAAATATATTTAAAAATATTGTATTTTATTGAAATATTCGAAAGATTTTTATTTGAAAATATCATTTTTACTTGAAAATACTGTATTTTAATAAAATATTATTAATTAAAAATATTTAGAAAATACCAGATTTACTTAGAAATATGGTATTTTCATGAAATATCCAAAAATATTTTTATTTGGAAACCTTCGATTTACTTGGAAATACTGCATCTTAATGAAATTTTGAAAAATTAAAAAAATATTGGATTTACTTGAAAATATCATATTTTAATTAAATAAAATTAATTGGGAATATTTTAGAAATATCGAATTTACTTAAAAATATCAGATTTAAAAAAAATACCCAAAAGATTTTTTTTTATAAAAAAAAATTTAGAAAATGAACTTACAACCACTTAAGTCTGTGGAAAAAACTCAAAAAAGACGCACAAATTTGATCATGATCAAATGAAAGAAATAAAACTCACCAAAATTGGATTGGATCATAATTAAAGAGCTTAGAGCTAGTTTCTTGTGAGAAAGTTGAGTTAGGGAACTAAAAAGAAATATCTTATTAAAAAAATGGGATCTTCAGCTTTTAATGAAGAGAAAATAAAAGAAAAATAAAAAAACTAATGACTGTAAGCGGAAGAGCATGAACAGACAAGTAATAGATTAAGAAAAGAGCAACAGAAAAATGAAGCAAATTAGAAAGGGTTAACAAGCAGAAATAACAATAAGTTGACAAGCAAAATAATATATACAATAAAAGTAAAAATTAAAAAAGAGCATCAAAATGATTTTTTTTCCAATGAAAAAAAAACGTATTAAAGGCGGATTAAAGAATGAAAAAGAGGAAAACAACCTCTATTTCATATATTTATGATTAATACATATATATATATATATATAGACTTAGGCTCCGTTTATTTCGTTGGTTCATTTCAAACTTTTCATCTCAGTTTTTGTCTTTTTCTGAAAAAGTTTTTTGTCTTTTCTGAAAAAGTTTTTTGTCTTTTCTAAAAAGTCAACAAAAATTACTATTTAAATTTAAAATTTCAATTCAAACTGGTGAACCAAACAGATCCTTATATATACAATAAACATATATTTCAACGAAAAAATAAAAAAACAGCAATTGTTAAAATACAATAAAAAAATGAAGCAAAGAATAATTAGCACTTTCCAAAATTAAACAAAAGTTGATAAGTCAGTGCTGACAAGACAATGGCATTTTGCAATAAGTATAGAAAGTAATGGCAAATTTTAATCTTATCTTGTTTATTATGGATGAAAAAAGAAAATAAATAAACTACAGCTTAAAGACAAGATAAAAGTGTCAGAGAGAGAGAGATAGGGCCACGCCAGGCCTATTTCTATTCCCAATTCCAATCGTTTCCAACAAAAGGAAACCATCAAAACGACTCCTTTTTTAACTCCCAAAATGAATGGTAGCTTTTTATCTACTCTTTTACACATGTACGATGAACAAAATTGTTGCCTTTTTTTTTTTTCCTTCTTTTTTTTTTTTTTGGGTTTGTTTGTTTATAAAACGACTGTTGTTAAAAATGCAAATAACAAGGTTGTACAATCTTAAAGCATGAAAGACCTTATAAGGGAAACTAAAGTTAAAAGAAAAGCACAGAAAATAAGAAAGAAATTGTAAAACTTAATACTCTCTATTAGCTCTAAATAGTTCTTGATTTAGTTTTAGTCCTTGTAGATTTAAGTTAACGACCATGAGGATACGAATTTTATAGTCCTGTTTAAAAAAAAAAAAAAAGAAAAGAAAACCCAAGGAGAAAAAAACTATACCCCTGAAGCCCCCCTTGACTGTATAAGGGGTTTATGTCCCAGTGAGCTTCTTTTTTTCTTTTTTTTTTCCTTTCCATTTTATGTGTAAAAACTTTATGCTTTTTGATTTTTCCCACACTAAAAATAAATTGAAAGGAAAACCTTTAAGTGTAAAATAAAGTTTTTGCTTTTTTTTACCTTTCTTTTCTTCAATTTTATGTGTAAAAACTTTATGCTTTTTGATTTTTTCCACACTAAAAATAAATTATCAATATATAATAAGTCTTTTCAAAACTTTATCTTTTAGTGTACGCCCCTATTAGAAAAATAGGCTGGCTCAGTCATTACGTATACCGCGCTTTGTTATTCAATGAATTTTTTGTTTTTCAACATTATGTACTCTTGATATTTTTTTTTTCTTTGTTGAATCCAAAATCCCTTACTTTATCTAATGTTTGGTGATGGTCCAAATCTGATGAGAAGATATGTTGGGTCTACAATTTCAAGAAAAAAGGATAACAGAAGATTTTGTGGGGGTGTTTTTCCTACGAACAAAGTGGGACATGGGCATATATTATTAGTTACAATAGTCTCGTCATTTTTATACCATGGGTCTGTTTTCTACAAAGCCTCAATAATTATAGATATTTTCTATATGCACATTTTCAAATAATGGATGATATTTTTTTTTATACATGTCTCCCTCATTTTTTTCACGTATAATGATGAAAATTTCGCGATCAGTAAAAATTATCATGACTATTTGTTTTGGTAACATAAATAATTTCAAATTATATACATATCTTAATGGTACGTAAATTTACATTTAACACCATTACAGACGTATAGTTTGAATTCTCCATCTTAAATTCATAATAAAAGAAATAAGTTTTTTTTTTTAAGGGTCTTAACCACCTACTAAAAAAATAAGAAGTACATCCCAACCCTAAAGATAAAAAGGCAACAATAGATGTTTTGGTACTGTTACTTTTCTCTAGAAAAGGACACAAAATTTTCAGTACTATATAGTTTATGGTCTGTGTCTTGTTACAAAGCCTCAATAATTGTAAATATTAATTAGATAAAGCAAGTTATAACTTATAATTTGTATGTTTCCTAAGAAAAGAGAAAATAAAAACGAAAAACATTGGCATTTAATATAGACATCTATCTTCGCCTTGCATGTACATTACGCAAATTATTTTGTTTTCCAAATTGAGATGTTCATTTTTCCGTATTTTGTTAGCACATTTTATGTAGGACATGTCTTTATTTATAGAAGACATGACTATTTGTTTCCGTATCAGTAAAAATATCATGACTATTTGTTTTGGTACCAAAGGAAGGAAGATGTACCAAAACATCTCCCAAACGTGCAAGTGATATTAAATGACAAATACATAAATTACAATACCAAACTATCTAAACATTACAATTCAAGCATCGATTACTACATACTGATCCTCGAACGGATCTATGGGTAATTCATGAATGCACATACAATATGAAAACATAAAATCGTACTTACGTATGCTATTTTTGTGCTATCTAGTCATATATCCAAACATAATTATTTTTTTAAAAAAAAGTACCTTTTTTAAAATTTATGAAATCTTATCAAATTTCATGATATCAATAACTCGTTTTTAGTTTTGGTTTTTAGTTAATTTTATTTTTTTTATTTTAGTAAACAATAATAATATTTGGACGATATTATAATATTGTCATACATTAATTATTACTTATTAAAATATTAAAATATTCAATTATTAAAATTATTAAATTACAGTCTTTCATATTATTAATTTGTTAATTAATTAATAATAATAATGAATTTTAACTTTTCACTTTTTTGTTTAATGGTTCTTTTCTTTTTTCTACAAAGAAATATCCAGAATGAGAAGAATTTTGAGGGATTGAGAAGGATTTGGGGTGGAGAAAGGGAGAGAGGCCGAGAGGAAAACCGGAGAAATTGGGGAAGAGGGCTCTGCAATTGGGTTTATAGCGTTACTTTTTGCGATGACAAAATCCTATTAAATTTCATCCCAAATACTCATAAAAAAGATGTCATCTCAGTCTTGCTTATTAAGGATATTATGGATCGCTAATGCTTTTCACCAAAATTTCCCCAAATTTAAATGACCGCCTTTTACTAATTGGGAAGGTTCTGGAACCACTTTTTACGACAACATATTTACCTTATCATCGCAAATAATATTTCGGAAAATGCCAAAGTGTCTGCCCATTTTTTGCGAAACTTGAATAAAATATCTCTACAACCGATGCTAGCTGTATTGCACATCATTATTTGTGACAACATTTGGCATGCAAATAGCTATTGTTGACGGCAATTGGCTCCCGCCACTTTGAGTTTGGCGCAATTAATACAGTTATATGAAACTAGGTGCTATGGCTCAAATTCGTAGTCAATCCCATTTTCGATAGACAGTCCGGAGGTTTACCTAAAAGCAGCAACCCTTGAAAGATTGCGTAATAGCTTACTGATCGAACATCTTAGATAGATAAGGGTTTGCGACGACACACCATCACAATATCTATTTTCGCCGACTTACCTATATCAAAAACACAAAAGCATTTTGCAACGAGTTGCACCGCAAATAATTCATCACTAGCGACAACTTTTGTCGTCGTTAATGATGCTGATTGTAATAGTGCTTCCTATTTAGCTAGCTCAGTTCACTACAAATATATGTATATATATATATATGTGACTTTTTGTAGCAGTTATCAGTGGTACTTTCTTAAATGCCGCAAAAATTAAGGTATTTGTTAAAAAATGCCGCAAAATTTTGCTACGAAACTTTTGCAAAATTTTGTGGCAATTTTTCTTCTTTTTGCGGCACATTTCTTTTGTGACTAAACAGCATATTTCCTGCAGTGGTTTGTGTTAATCTTTATATATGCATTTTTGTTGGACTATTTGTAATTTTTTTTTTAATTTTGAATAATAATATTTCAGTGAGTGCCTGGGTTAAAATGAGATCCTAAATGGGTACCGGTCTATGCTCTTTCTTTTTGTCATTAAAAAAAAAATGTATGTCAACATTTTACTTGAAAAATTATTTCAAATACTAGAAGAGGACAGTGCAATTACTGAACCAAAAAATTACAATAGAATTACTAGCATTAAACTTTAAAATTAGAACAGCCAACAGTACTACGAAGTTTACCATATATATATATATATATATATATATATACACACACACTACGAAAACATTTTATCGAAGCGCTTCCCATGAATCTTCTTGCAATCGTAGTAGAAGGCCGTGTAAGAGATCAAGAAAAAGAGCTTAGCGACGGAGCTGACGAATTTCAAGGTAAGCAACGGAACAAAATTTGTTTTAATTATTGTTGGTAAATCTAGTCCGTCGTTCCCGTCCATTCTCCAAGTTGGCATCATAGCAGCTGGTAATGATTCAAAAAGGAGACTAAGGAGAAACCCTTTCAGCCCCAAACCCTTGAGAAGCCCTGAAGCCTCCTTAAGTGCCTCAAATCCGCACTTTTCTTCTAGTACCGACACAACCAACGCCAGAGCCCAAACAATAGATAGGTAGTAAAGATAAAAAATTGAGGCGACGGTGAAAACAGTTAAAGAGATCAAGATCAAAGCTACGAATCGAGGATTAATGAATGGGGATTGAAGTATTGCGAAAACGAAGAATATATACACCAAACTAAGGAAGGCCGTGTAGAATGAAGTAATAAATGCCCTTTTCCATGATTTCCCTACCATTGAAAGCAATTTCTTGACTTGTAACTCTTTTTCGCTAATGTAATTTGTTGAGGATACCAATATTATGGCGGTTGCAAAGAATGAGGAGACCAAACTGTCCGCGACATAAACAAGAAATTTCGCTCCGACAAACGGTGGGAGAGACACTTTCACTGCTGTAGTAAGGTCAGCAAAATAATCACCGAGGGCCAGACTGAGAGATTTATTAGAAGTAGTATTTCTATTAAACGACATAATATCGGTTAGATTGGTGGAAAATTTGGTGTCAGATGGTTCGGTGGAGAAGAGATTTGGGAAGAACAGGATGGAGTTTAGGAAGATGTGGAGGACGGTAATCGTGGATATTGGCTTCCAATTTTTGAAGAAAATTTTGAAGGTTTCCCCAATGATTTGGGACAAACCGGAAAAGATTTGAAAGCCCATGAATATCACCAGAAACAGGAGATTGAAATCGAATTTGTTGAGATTTTTGTTTTCTTTGATTTTGTCCTTGGGAACAAACAATTTGCTCTTTATAATCTACATGATCATTTGAGAAGAGAGACTTGCGAGAGTGAAATAAACCGCGTAGAGAAAACGTTTCCCTCGAGCTAATGAACACGTTCATCAATCAGTTGACAAAGTCAACCTAAATGACAAGTGTAAATTTAACGAAACTTATTATCGGTTTAGATTATAGGTTCAAATATTTAATTTAAAAAATAAATTTATATTTTTGTAAGAGAGAACGTTATTAAAAAAAAAAAAGTTTTATAACGGGATATCAAGCGTGAACTAAATAAAAATATATTTTAACATTGAGAAATACCAGTAGTTTTTCTTTTCATATCTTACAGCAAAATATGCATTATTATTATTTTAATAAAATATGTTAATAGACATTATTTGAATACTTTTTTAGAGTACAATATTTGTCTAAAGTCATGTGTGCTGCAAGTATCAATTATGGCTCCTTTATTTAATGTCAATTATTATGTTTCTCACTATTGATTTAATTTTATTTATGCTCCACTAAATTTTGTGGCTCTAGACACGTACAGCTGTTGGTAGGGCTTAGTAGTGACAATAATAGAGTCGATATTTTCCTGTGTCCAAGTTTTTATTGAAAAAAGTCTCTTAGTTCATATATATGTATGATTTTATTTGTCCATATATGTATCTGAGCCTCATATTTAAACATATATTTTGGTATATAATTAAAATTCATTGTTTCCTTCAAGAGAAAAATATGAGAAACAAAGCGGCGGTTGTTAGAAATCTCTCCTTTTCCACAAAACATACATAATCCAATCCACGTACGCAATATACAGTCCCATTTTTTCTTTTGAATTATAATCGACTTTTACATTTTATGATAGAGTCAGTTGTACAACTAACACTAGATCATACTTACAATCAGATAATATTATAGTACTTAACACGTCTTAATTTACTATTATGCTTTTTCTGAGCCTTTAATCGGTAGGTAAGATCCTCAAAAAAATAATAATAAATAAATAAATAAATATGAGATAAATTGGTAAAAATGAGATTCATGATTGTCCTCACAAGTTGAAAATTTTTGAATTAATGGTTTCGTTGTGCAACGTGCCCTGCCAATGCCCTCCCTGCTCCCTGGCGGCCTCCACACATTGACATATCATGTCTGTTTCTCATAACATAGATCAAATATCTCAATTAAGTTAACACCCAAAACATAATCTTTTCTCTCATCTACTCTTTAACTCAATTCAATTGAAATTAAAAAATATACATACATATATATATATATATATATAATTGTTCAGTACAGAAAAGAACTGCATAAATGACCTGAAGGAAAAAAGCTCCAAGTCAGAGAAGACTGCGAAAATGCAATAAAAAATCAACAAATACAACCCTTAAAAAAAATAATTAAATTAAAACACAATCCAAGAGAAGACTCTAAACTCTAATCTATATTGACCATACAAACAGAAGGATTTGTATGTACAGATGTGTGTGCATGTGTGTGTATATATATATATATTCTTTCCTTGATCATGGGATCTCAGCTTGGACTTTGGTATATTCCACCTCAAAGCCTTGCATTTCAACCTCTTCTCCATGAGTTTTCTTGCACTCGAAGTAAAAGACCGTGTATGAAATCCAAGAAAACGCGCCAATTAGGCAGCTGGCTGAGATCAAGACAAGAAACGGAACAATAGTTCGCCGAAGATCGCCGTTTACATGACTCATCGTCATAACTCGGGACGAAGCATAGGATAAACCGCCGAATAGAAGATTCAGGACAAACCCTTTAAGCTTCAACCCCTTAACAAGCTCTGAAGCCTTCGCAAGTGCCTCAAGTCCACACTTTTGTTCGATTACCGACACCGTAAATGCTATTTTCCAAACAACATTCAAGTAATGAAAAACAAACATAGCAAGGATGAGTGCTACAATTGAGAAGGTAGAAATAGTACTAGATTTAGGGTTTAAAAAACAAAGCTCAAGAGGGAGAAGAATTTGTGCAAAAACAAACAAGGCATAACCTAAACCTAGCAACGTATTGTAGAAAAAAGTAAGTATTGCCCTTTTCCATGATTTTCCTACCCCTAAAAGTAATTCCTTGACATGTAACTCTTTTCGCTTGTAGTTCGCTGCCGACGCCACAATTGTGGCGACTGCGAAGAAAAACGAGGCAGAAACAATGGCGAAGAAGAAAAGTAGTTCCGCTCCGATGAATAATCGGAGATCATCTTTAATGACAGTGATAAGGTGAAGGAAATAGGAGTTGCCTGCTGTATCAGGAGATTCAGGACTAGCAGTATGACCACTTGTGGAAAGTAGCACATTGGTCATCTTGGTGGAGAAATCGGTGACAAAAAGTTTAATGGAGAAGAGATTTGAGAAAAGGAAAATCGAATTTAGGAAGATTAAAAGTAAGGTGATGGAGGGAATTAGTTTCCCATTTCTGAAGAAAATTTTGAAAGTTTCTCCAAGGATATCCAAGCAGCCTGAAAGCATATGAAACCCCATTTGGAAGAAAAGAAGATGATTAAAGATTTGATGATTTTTTTTTTCCCTACTTGGTTTGTCTTTGGAAAAAAAACCTTTAAAATAGGCTATTTATAAATGATGTACAATTGTGTGATTTGGAATTGTTCAAATATCGACTAGTACTACCTCGAGTACAATTGCTTGGAAATAGCACAAGAGGGATAAAAGTCTTATTTGTATACCATCAGCAAAAAAACTTTAGTCAATTCAATTATTGCCGACTAAAAATAAATAAACAGATCAGCTAGATCAAACTTTGACTTGTATACCAATAGGAATTCTTATCTTTAGTGAAATAAATTTCACAGTCAATTTTAAAATTAAAAAAAAAAAAAGAACATGCACAGTCACCCAATTGGGGCTACCTTTAACTGATGGGAACAAAGAGGTTTGGATAGAAGTTTACAGATTCGAAAACTTGAACGTATTTTTAAGTACATGAGTTTCTGGCCAAGAGATTAACAATAAAGCAACTTTACTAGAGCAATAAGAGATTGTGAAAACTCAGCTTCCGTTTGGTTTGACATTTGCAAATCAAATTTTACGTCGAAGTTTTATATTTTTCTGACAAGTTAACAAAAATTATAATTAAGCTTTAAAAAATCAACTAACCACAACTTAAAAAATTTAATTTTCAACCAACAAACCAAACGTACTCTCAGAGTTTGAAATGTTCCATTTCAATAATTGTGTGTGTATATATTATTTCTTGAATTTTAATACTTACTATCCATTCCACCTAAACGTCAGAAAATTGCACATGGCATGACTTGTTCATACGGGTAGTTGGGGTATTTAATGTGCAATTACTCAATTGTCCATGGAATTAGGTTTGTTGGAGTAAATTTTCAGTGTCGGTTCCTTGAGGAGCTTGGGTCAAGTTCATCAATGGTGGCCAACCGCAGTAACAAAAGTAGGAAGTTGTGTTGCCGCTTGCGAAGCCCTCGCGACGTCGTACCGAAAACCACAAGCATCACACATGAATCAATTTCAACAAACTTTATGAATCTGTATTCACTCGAAGTTTATGATTAACGAATGTCGTACTAACCATGATTAAAGAGTCTAAATAATGCATAAAAAAATGAGATGAAATCATATGATTAAGTGAGAATACCCGAAGATGAAAGTACTCTTAAATTAATTGGCAATGTTTATTAGTACGGGAGTTAGTAAAAGACTAATGTCTCGTTTGGTTAATGAGTTTAAACTCAAATTTTTCATCTCAGTTTTTGCTTTTTTTTTGAAAAATCAATAAAAATTATAACTAGTTCTTAAAAAGTCAACTAACTCAAACTTAAAAATTTCAACTCAAACCGTTTTATCAAACAGACTCTAAGTTTAAAGGTAATGTAAGCGAGAAAGCTCAAAAGTGTTTGGATTGCCTTGTATTTATGTTTGGATTTAGAAGTTGAATCGTTAGAATTTATTTTGGATTTTTAGTGATTATTTTTATATATTGGGTGTTTTAGATAGTTTAAGAGTTTTTGTCTTGATATTGAGTCATAAATACGTGTGGGTTTGGAAAGCCTACAAATACCGTTATAATCTTGTTTTTGAATATGAAGTTTTATTTGAATTAGTTTTATAAATAGAGAGTTTCTCTATTTATTTTATTGATCTTGGTACTCTTAAAAGAGTAAACAAAAGATTTTATGTATATTTTCCTGGTATTTGTGAGCACAAAAAAAAAAAAAAAAAAAAAAAAAAAAAGACTTATACGTGCCTTATTTTCTGATTTTCTGAGGAATTAACGGGCTTTCAGAAGATTCACCCTTTCTTATCCACACGAAATAAAATTGGTGCCCAAAAATCCTTAAAATCCTAAATCCCACCCTTGTTTTTGCGTTTATTAAAGTCTCCCCGAGCTTGTCTACACATGCACGTCACGTGCGATTTTATTACATTAAAGAATTGACGATAGGAAGAAATTTGGATCCATAAGTTATAAAATGATTTTTATTTTTATTCTTTTTCCAATTTGGTATCCAAACTCTTGTTTTTATTTTATTTTACTTTTTTTTTTTTTGGTAAAAGGGTGTAAAATAATCCATTTAACTTTTAAAAAATTAAAAATGAATGGAACAAATCGCGTCCACGGCATATGTATTTTAAATTATATAATTTTTTTAATTACCCTTAAATAGTAAATCGTGTGTGATTCATGTGGCATTTTCTATTGATTTTTGGAAAAATTTCATAAATTCCCCATGAACTTTGTTACTAGTGTCAATATGCCCATCTGAACTATGAAATGCACACATTATCCCCCTTAAACTTTAACATGTATATCAAGTTGCCCACTCTGTTAGTTTCTCTTAGTTTTTCTATTATCTTTAAGATCAAAATGCTCCATGAACTTTGCATTTGTATCAAAATATCCCCTAATCTTTTGCATTGTGTCAACATACCCCTTGGCTTTTGATATTTGTGTCAAACTACCACATGATCTTTAATATTTATATCAAACTACCCCATTTATCTTAATATAATTGTTTAACATTGTGTAATCGCCTAATAATTATTAACTTTTTTAGAATAGTTCAAACAAAGTGGTATGCATCTTTTTTTGACCCACTATTTTTTTTTTAATTTTGCTTATTTTAATTCAAATTTATATTCATTTTAATTTTCTAAAACAAAAATAGCTATACAACTTATGTTTATTATTTTATTATCCTAATATTACAATTTTCAATCTAATCATGGCTGATAATGCTATATCAAAATATGCAAACCAATCATTTTTTAAATTAAAAAAAATATATCTAGGAATGGATATCAAAATAAATTTACAATACTTATTCTCATTATAGGTTTAAGTAAATACATGAATAAAATTCGTTATAACTATAATTTCAAATTAAGTAGGCCAAGTAAATAGCGTATTTGAAATCTAAATCATGCATTTGAGTTCTACCAATTATGGTTACGCATAAGTAAATTCATAACCCAAATAAACTTGAATTAAAATAAGTAAAATATAAAAAGATGCATACCACTTTATTAGAATAAAAAATATATTTATTTTTACCTATTCTAAAAAAGCTAATAATTATTAGGTAATTTTACAATATTAGATAATTAAAATAGATATATGGAGTAGGTTGATATAAATATTAAAGATCAAGGGGTT
The DNA here is from genome assembly GCA_025413485.1 of Ficus microcarpa. Classification (NCBI taxonomy): domain Eukaryota; kingdom Viridiplantae; phylum Streptophyta; class Magnoliopsida; order Rosales; family Moraceae; genus Ficus; species Ficus microcarpa. The sequence continues at coordinate 10,350,553 of CM046376.1, forward strand.
GTTTAACACAAATATGAAAAACCAGAGGGTATCTCAACACAAATACAAAGATTATAGGGTATTTTAACACAAAAGTAAAGTTCATGTGACATTTTGACGTTAAAGATAATGGAAAAACTAACGGAAACTAACAGAGGGGACAACTTGACACATGTGTTAAAGTTTATGGGAGATTATAGATATGTTTCATAGTTCGTAGAACATATTAATACTAGTGACAAAGTTCATAGGAAATTTATGATATTTTCCCTTTATTTTTTAACTTCTCTTAACAAAAATAAGTATTTTGTACCTTTTAAAGAGTTCATGAAACTTTTATCCAAAACATACTGTTAAAGATCAAATTACAACTTTGTAAAAAATTAAAGACCAAATAAATAATTACCTTTTTTGAACTCAAAGATTCAAACTCTACTTCTAATAAAATCAGATGTGAAATTATAATTGTTAACTAGAAAAGAATCCATAAACACTTATAAGCCACTATATCTCCTCACTCCTCGTTGATATAAAAGTTACTGAGTGACAATCAAAATTTTTTTTTTTTTTTTTGTACATAAGAAAAGTATAATATACAAAACCCATTAACAAACTATAAAAGATTTTCATAAAAAAAAAAAAAAAAAAACTAAATAAACTCATAGATAAATCTGATTAAAATTATAACTTTCAAATAATTACTGACATAAAAAAAATCCATCCCCACTTATGAATTATTCTATATCCTCGCTGCTTGCCAATATGGGCCAATATGGGCCGATATGGACTGAATATTGTAACAATTGGATTATGTACAATTATACGTTATTTTACTGACCATCACGTGACTCCATAAAAATAATTTGCATTAAAAACACCAATCATGGTGCCAACTCAAAGAGAGAAAAGGTCTAACCTTGAATAAAAAAATAATAAACTGGATCACCAATTTCATCCTTATACTGATTAAAAAATACAACAGCAGACCCAGCCTCCCCTTTAATATTATCTTCATCCACATCCACTATCAAAACAATTAATTAATAAAATAAACCACTGATCAATAAATTAGTAAAATGAATCACTGATGTCAACTTCCCAAAACTTGTTCCCATCCACATTAAAAATATATATATATATTATACAAATCACCCTGAATCAAATCACCATTTCAGATCCACTTCTTGTATCTGAACAGTTAAATTAGAAATTAATATAAATATCCAAAATAACATATTAACATACAAAAAAAAAAAAAAAAAAACTGTTCTGTCTTTATCACTAAAAAAAAAAAAAAAAAAAAGCACTAAACTAAACTGTAATTGTCGCATTTTCAATATCAGCCTTAAGAAGCCCATGCCGTCTTCTACAATCGCAGTAAAAAACCGCAAAAACGACGTAGCTCCACAACACCACTACTCCATACAAAACGACCAACAAAACCTTGTCGTTTAGCCAAGCCGCCACCCAAATCGCCGCCGCAAACAACGACGACGACGAAGAAGACTGCGTCAGCTGATCTCGACCGTCCATCGCCTTCTCGAGATCGCCAGCGATAAACGCCGTCGCGCAAACAAACAATCCCGACAAAACCCACCCGCAAACCCTCCTTCCCTCCATGAGGCCCGACCCCACGCGAATCGCCTCCCAGCCGAACCTCTCCTCCGCGATCGACACGACGACGGCGAGGCTCATCACGGCCATCAGATAAACCTCGACGACCGATCCGACGGTCAGGATCAGGAGCCTCGGCGTCGGCGATGGGAACGCGGCGGAGAGGGTTTGGGGCACGTGGACGTACGCTAGGAGGAGCGCGTAGACTAGTAAGGAGGTCGCCAAGGGGCGTTTCCACGTCAGCTTGACGGCGGAGGCGGCGGAGTGGAGCGTCGGGCGCTTGCCGGAGACGGCGAGGGTGACGGAGCTGACGGCGGAGACGGCGGCGAGGAGAGAGAAGAAGAAGGAGGGGAAGAGGAAGAGGAATTTGGTGTAGAGGAGGGAAACGGCGTCGTCGCGGGACTCTTGCCAGACCTGACGCGCCTCGAAGCGAGTGGGGGAGAGGCGGGCAAGGGATTCGAGGTCGAGGACGTGGGAGCGGCGGCGGTGGGAGGCGAGGGAGAGGGAGAAGAGGAGGGCGGAGAGGGGGAGGGTGGAGAGGGCGAAGATGGAGAAGAAGATCTGTTTGTTTCGCAGGAAAATCTTGAGGGAATCGAGGAGGATTTTGGGGGTTTGGAGGAGGAAACAGGAGGAAGAGAAAGAGGATGAAGAAGAAGAGGAGGGTTCCTGGGAATGCGAAAACCCAGCGGCTGTTTCGGACATTTTCTTGCCACTCACTCCCAACTCCCAAGTCGCAGGTTCAGCTTTACTTGGCTTAGATCGAGAAAATTTTGGGAAAGTTAGATGGTTGGTGGACGTGTAAGTGTGTTGGGTTCGACCAAGTTTGTAATTACAATTATACCCTTATGATTTTCCTTTTTTAAATTTTCTTGGAGACGGGGGATTCAGAACTAAGGAGGCCAACAGGATGCGGCGAGAATGGGTGCTTTCCCCACACCCATGCCCGCCACCCTTTTACGACCTTATGTCTGTTTCTGTACTTTCCTAATTCAATGCGAATGTAGATAATCTTTATTGTGATACTATACACATATTTTATCTATTTATCTGTTAAGAATTATAAACATAAAACTCCAAACAAATTTCAATAAAATTTTTATAAAATTTAACAATATAATCACAAGTATAACTGAAAATAAAACTAGGGTGTTTGGTGGAGTAGTTTGAGTTGAGATTTTTAAGTTTTAATAGTAAATTTTTTTTATTTTTCAGAAAAGATAAAAAACTTTTTAAGAAAAGGATAAAAATTTTTTGAGAAAAAGACAAAAAAAAGTTTAAGTTGAGTGATTTGAATGAGGATGCCAAACACCCCTTAAAATTTTAGAAACAAATCCAAATTCTAAAAATTTATAAACTAAATTCATAAAATAAAAAAATTTAAAGTAATAAATACTAAATTATATATTTATATATGAGTAATTGACTTAGATAGTCGCTAAACTCTTACAAACGTGACGATTTGATTCCTGTTTTTTTTCCCAAGATGATCCTAAACTCTTGTTTTTTTATTGTTATGGTTTTTTCTATCAAAATCCGTTAATTTCTAACAGAATGAGAGAGTATTTTAATAATTTCCTCATAATTAATTTAAAATTTTTTTAAAAAATTAATCTGTCTCTCTTCGCTTCCTCTCAATCTCTCTCTCTCCTCGAAACCAAAGCAGCCTAGATCTCGGACTAAGATCCAAGGGCGGGGCAAGCTATGTAGTGGGGGGAAGAAACCAAATCAGAGTCTATATCTCTCCTTCTCTCCCTCCTTGATCTCCCTCTCTCTTCGAAACCAAAGCCCAGATTTGGGGTCAAGATCTAGGGGCAGGGGGATGAAACCAGATCGGACTGCTTGGGTAACGACTGGGGTGGGGGGGACCCAATTCGGTTATGGGTTTTAAGCTAAGCTTGGTGAGGGAGAAGACAGTAAGGGGAGGGTGGAGGCTCGATGACACGAAGACAGGAGGAAACAGATCGATGATTCCACACATGGGGGTGGGGGGTAAGGGGGGGGATTAACGATGGTGAAGACATAGGGGCAACTCCAATTTGGGCTCCAGTGGGAAAGTGGGGGCTCTCGGCAACAGGAGGGGGGCCAGACCGAAATAGAGAAACAGGAGGGGGAGGGGGGCTAATAGCGGGGGAAAGGGGGCAAGGGTGGAATGGCCAGACCCAGAGAGAGGGGAAAGTGATGGAGGTGAATGGCGGCGAGAAGGGGCGGGGGTGGGGGGGCCAAACTGAGAGAGAGAAAGATGAGGGAGGAGGGGTGGGCGAAACAGAGAGAGAGGGGAGGGGGGGAAGGTAAGAGAGGAAATGTTATTTTAGTAATTTTATTATAAAATTAGTCATTTCAATAAGATTCCGTAAAAAAATTTTAATAAAATTTGACAGAAAGACCTAGAGTTTAGGGTCATATCGAAAAAAAAAGGGACTAAACCGTTACATTTTCAAGAGTTCAGGGACAATTTAGATCAATAACTTTTTATGTATATATATACATATATAAGGGTGGATATAGGTAGGGTAGGTGCTTTTCCGACCCCCGCCCCCCACCTGCATGGGGCTTAATCTTAACCATACACACCCCTAATGCAGTTGGTACCCATGGGTATCCGCACCCATGGGTAAAAATGTCATCCTCAATTAAAACTTTATACCTTTAGATTGAGTCAGGTGTGAGATTAGGTCATATGTCATATTTTCGTTTATAAATGCAATCAATTACGTAATAATACTTTAAATACTTACAAATAAAAAAACGACAAGTTATATGTCACATAGATTGGTATTCAAAAGTTAATATTATAGTTGATGTCTCTAGTATTTTTATTTTATTATTATTTTGTGGTCCAACCCACGATCATATTGGATAGTAGCTGCCTCTAGTGGTGCGATTACAAGCAGTTTTCACCTCCGATCGGCCTCTAAAACCATAAAAAACCGCATTGACTGGACCCCATATGATCAACAATGAAGAAGATCAGCCCTGAAATAAATTAGATAAAGGAAAAAAAAAAAAAAAAAAGACAAAAAGGCAAGCAATGAAGAAGGTGTGATGAATAATTCAGCAGGAAAAAAAAAAGGTGATAAATAAAATTTATTTACACTATAGTACTGTTTTTAATTATTTATTTATGTTTTAGCTAGTTTTTGCAAGTTTTTTCCAATTGTTTATGATGACGTCCATAGTTTATAAAGTATGGACTATATTCATAATATTTTAAGTATAGAGGATGCTTCTTATTGAAAATGATTTCTTTGCTATAGGATCTTTTTATTATGTATTACTGTAGGAGTTTAATGCAGGACCAAAGTAGACAAGTTATTTAACGCAGCATTACATTAAGGCATAGAGTAAAATAATACATCAAATTTGTCATCTTCGTGGTTTTTATATTGAAGAAAACATTGATATTTGCATTTTCATTAAAACATATTTTAACTTAAAAAATATATTTTTTGACATTTGAAATTTCTATTAGAAGAATCCGTCTTTTCAAATTGGAACCGGAGTGGCCTTTTCCTCATACCTCCCTCCGCACTCACCCCTCTTTTATTTTTATTTATGTGCAACCTTTCTTGTATTATACGACAACAAAAATCAGGCATTTAAATAAGATAGCCCTTTGTTTTCTGCCGGAGGTAGTAAGTTAGCGAGAGGGGTGAAGCAGGCTAGCGATTCTATTATTAGGAGCGAATTCGTCTATCACAAGTAGTCGCTCACCTGCAGGTCTTTCTCATATCTAAACTAAGCCAAGAGGATAATTAGAATTGGACTCTCAAGTAGAGAAGCTACTAAGCAACAGTAATAAAGTGAAAATCCAGTGATCGGGACTAGCAGGAAGAACATTCAGTACAATTTAATCATTCCCTCAAAAGCCAATATTAACATATTCCCATCAACACCTATTCTTTTATTACCGATATGACAGTTTGAATGTCAATAAGCGCTCCTTATAACTGATAAAGGTATCGGGATCTGATTGGTGTGGTTTATAAGTGTTATAAGTTATTTTTTAGTCAGTAATTATTTGAAAATTTAAATCTTAGTGGGATCTATGTATAGCGGATGACGAAGAAAAGTTTGAGGAAAGAGAATAAAAGAATTGTTCACTAATTTCCTCCTCCTGAAAGATCTTGTGGTCGATCTGCTTCATAAAATTATGTGTGTTGCTTGCTTGTGAATCAAGATTTGCTGTCTCGGATTTCCTGTTTCACTTGCTATCCTTGCAATGTTGTATTGTTATATCAGTTGAATTGAAGAATTTAACTACATAAAAATGCTAAATACTAAAAATTCTTGAATAAATTGATAAATTATCAAAACACTATTGAGAGAGCAACTATTATAACAAGAAAATAAGAGCGCATATATGGACTCCTTGCTTGTATGAATACCAAAAAAAAAAGTACAAGCCTATATAATATGTGAGTTGTTATTATTTTATTATTAGGTGTTTAAAAGATTGTCACATCATTAATTGTAATTATCAATGAAAAGAATGATAACTTACAACCATCGTAAATTGATATTTAAAAGTTAAGATTCGAGTTGATATTTGTAATATTTTTTCTATTCAGATGACAATTGAAAAAATAGCATATAGGTTCTCCATTTCCACCCTAAAATCCTCTCAACTTCTAGCTTCCTTTTCCTCCAAATCAAACATATGATAGCGAAGAAAATAACAAATTTTCAATGCCTCAACCCAAGTGCGTACAGCCATTTGATGTTTGGCACCATCACGTTCATGTGACAGGACTGCAAATAACCCCATCACTAGCAGCCGAGCCGAATCTGAGCTTTCAAGATATTAGTTGAATGTACTGATGCAACAACATTCAGCTTCAACAACTATCGCAAATAATAATCAGAGGACGATAAATATCATGAGTGATCACAGGTAGGTCGTAGGTCGGTCGCTTATGAGTAGTGATGTCGGATACTGGTAACACAAACATCACCAATAAAGTGAAAAACTGAAAGAACCAATAGAACACCACATGAGCTGTGAAATTGGAGGTGGGCAGACCATAGAGAGAGAATCAGAAGCTGATGGCTAAAATTCACGACTATCTCCCATGTCGGCGGATCCGAGACGGCAGGGTACAACTACATTTCTCAAAACACGTTTTTTCTTTTTCTTTTTCTTTTTCTTTTTTTTTTTTTTTTGCCCAAATGAGAAAATAAAATAAGATAAAAGATCAATGAACCAAACAAGAAATTTATAAACCACCTAACATTTTGCTGCCAAAGAATATAGAACCGCATGTAAGGAGAATAGGAAAGAATATTACAAAACTATGGAATTTATGGGCCAAGGACCTTTATTGCTTTCTGGAGAAGTAGATGTTTAAACCAGATCAAAACTATGAAAAATAGTGAAACTCTTACCAAAACCAATTTAATGAGCCAATCCAAACCCATTGAAATGGGATTGAATTGGCAAAAGTTTCTAGACATATAAATTTGATCATCATAAAATAATATTATAGGACTTTCCCATCAATAAATTCATTTTCTTAAGCAAAAACTAAAACAAAGAAAACGCATTTTTTAATAAACAAGTACGAACAAAGAAACACTATAACTCGAATATCTTTGTCCTTTTTTTGAGTGAATAATGAGAGAGTGCAGCCAACATTAGAACTCATGCATTACATCCCAACTAGGTTGGCATCCCAACTAGGTTGGCACCTAATACCCGTGTCGTTTTTTCAAATGTACAAAAACCTCGAATATTCCAGAATCCAGAACACATTTCTGCTGCTAGGAAACTAATACCCTCAACACCCAAGCTGAGTCTATCAAAGAGAAAGGGAAAGGAAACAATAGCTAACAAAAACTAGTAACATATCAAGACGATGAGATTTGCTTCATAAATACAAACTGGTAAACTTCGTCGAATAAAAAAAACAAGGCTATTTGACAGAAGCAGATTCTTCAGCCCGATAGAGAGAAGTTCAAACTTGACATTGTCCCTAAAGGTTAAATTTGTGCTAGAGTAAAGCTGTATAAGCAGCACACCTAGATGTAGTTTCAAATATAGCAAAAAAAAAAAAAAAAAAAAAAAAAAAAAAAAAAACTCGAAAACACAACCACAATATCGGAGATATGGTGTCAAGAGGGATTTCTAACCTATATCTCATTGCTGAGTCGGTCTTCGATCATAAATTTGATCTAAGGTGTAAGAATTAGAAGCATAGTCTGAACAGCCAATGCAAGCTAATGGCTCCAATTCTATCTGCCTTTATGAGCCGAAGAACATGATTCCAGTGATTCCTAATTATAGTATAAAGCCGAACAACCTCAATTTTGCAGCTATAAGATGTTATAGAAAAGCACTCCAGAGTCTCCTAAGGTTCAGGGATCATTCTCCGTGACAAACGGCGCTTAAACAAAGACGACGTTTAGTAACACTAAAGTAAACACTCCGCAGCCTCTATCCTGGTTTATAACTTCGGATCAACCATCTTCATTATTCTCAAATCAGACAAGTCTCATTATATACCCTGTTCAACTGCAACTGCTTCCGGCCAAATAAGGTAATTGAATCACTTTCTTCGTTTTCTTGTTTTTGAAAAATGTCTCAAGACTAAATCTCTCGAAGACAAGTAGAGGTTTCTATTACACATGACCGAGATTTGGTGTTTTATAGCATGCTCATTAATAAGTTATGGACAATAACTTATTCTTTAAAATTTGTAACCATAATATCTTCATTAGATTTCCTTTTTGACAAAGTCCAAAAAGAATGGCAAATTAAACAAAGAGAAGAACTTTCCTCTAATAAATTACATTGCCATTAATATATATATATATATATATATAAAGACAGAATCCAAAGCGAAGAAAACCATTTCTCCCTACGAAACAACAAACTAACAAATTTATTAAAAAAATATATATACAAAATATGAAATGCGAAAACTTGTTAATGGGAAAGTAACAAACCGAACACAACCCGCGAACACGAATTGCCAAACCTATGACAAACTACCATTAGAACATACGTTCCTAGTTAAATAATTTGTTTCTCTCCCAAACAAAAATACCCACTTCCTTTCAACAAAGCAAACAACTTTACAGTTATCAAATCATCTATCTTGCACCTAATATCTTCTACTTTATCATCATCTCTCGTCAACTAATTTCCGGGAAAATGAAAG
>CM046376.1:10368502-10408502 GCA_025413485.1 Ficus microcarpa
CGCTTCCTCTTCGTTATCTGTCTCATTAAAGAAGTTTACATGCTCAGCGAACAACAGCTGACAATGGCCTTTAATCTTCCATACGTAGTTAAACCAGCAGCCATGGCCGTTTTAACAACAGTTTTGGCTGTTTTGCTCTTCCTCTATTATCTCTCCCGCAAGCCAAAAGCCTCTCTAAGACCACCGCCAGAAGCCGGAGGGGCATTGCCCGTTATCGGCCATCTTCACCTGCTAGCAGGCTCACAACCGCCTCACATAACCCTGGCCAACATGGCCGACAAGTACGGACCAATTTTCACCATAAGGATGGGGGTTCACAGAGCTCTAATCGTTAGCAGTTGGGAGATTGCTAAAGAGTGCTTCACCACAAACGACAAAGCCTTCGCCAACCGCCCAAAGGCGGTGGCTCTAGAGCACATGGCCTACAACTACGCCATGTTTGGGTTCAGCCCCTACGGGCCTTACTGGCGACAGCTACGCAAGATCGTTACGCTAGAGTTGCTCTCAAACCACCGTCTTCAGATGCTCAGTCACGTCCGACGAGAGGAGATGAAGACGGCCGTAAGGGACATATATCAGAAATGGAACAATGACAATAGAGTAGAAGTCGACATGAAAAAGTGGTTCCGGGACTTGACACTGAACGTTGCGCTGAGGATGATTGTAGGGAAGCGATATGTGGAGGAGGAGGAGGAGGAGAACGATGTGCAGTGCAACAGGGCAATAAGGGAATTTTTCAAGTTGACGGGGACTTTTGTTTTGGCCGACGCGATTCCGTATTTGAGATGGTTGGACTTTGGGGGTTACGAGAGAGACATGAAAAGAACAGGAAACGAGCTCGATCAAATGCTTGAAAAATGGCTAGAGGAGCATAAGCAAATTAAGAGAGATTCTGGGGAGGGAATTTGTAATAAAAAAGATGATTATCGCAAAGATTTCATGGGCGTGATGCTTTCCATACTTGACGGTACGGAAGAAATTTCAAGTTATGATGCTGATACGATTATCAAATCTACATGCCTGGTACGTAATTACTTGGTATTATAAGTTTAAACTATTTGATATAGAAGAACTTCTTTTGTCATTCTAGTCCTTTATTTTATTTGTTTGTAATCCCTATATACCACTTCTCATTTTGTCTATTTGGCTTTAGTAAGCAACTAGGTTAGTTGGTGTCGTTTTTATAGAGCTTAAAAGCTCTGTGGTTGTTTGAGGAAAAGTAGATTTTGGAATATTTGCATATTGAGAATCAGAGGTGCGCCTCCATTTACCTTCCAGCCATGGATTTGGCTTGTTTCTAAGCTTCTTGCTGCATCATTATTATTTTATATTTCGACTCTGTTTGGATTACAAGTTCAAATCCATGATTTACACACAGTAAATTTAAATTTTGTGAGAAAAAGTATTATGAAAAATAACGTTAAAAAATAAGTATAAACGAAATTTCAAATTGGATTAGAGTCCTGTTCTTCTTGCTTCTTATGTATAGACTTCACAGTTTTTCCACTTGAGCCACGGGATGAAGAAAAGGGTGTTTTGCATTTATTTCTTTTCAGAAGTTTAGTTTCGTTGCGGAAATTTCCTTGACTTATCATTTATTTCTTGAGTCCTGATAAAGATAAGAAATGCTACATATCAAATTAGAGATGTAACCGTCACTTTTCTTTTTTCTTTTTTAAGAAAAGAACTTTTTACACCTGTGTCAATATCATGTAATCACAATTTGCACCCAATATTTTTAACTCCCACAATTTACATCTTAAACTTATAAATCTATAATAATCTATCTCTATTGATAACAAAGCTAAAATATTTAAAAGAAACTGAGTGACTCGTATATAAGTCATCAGTTAAAGACCTATATTCAATTAGGAAAAAAAAAAATTTCTACCTTTCATATTCTTAATTAACGACCTATATATATGTAAGTGTCAAATTAATTTCCATTAAAAAAATTATTGTCATAAATGAGGGTAGATAAATGAGGGTAGATTGTTATACATTTGTATGTTTTTGGTGAAAATTTTAAAAATTAAAAGTTCAGAATGTAATTACAAATGTATAATAAGTTTAGGTGAACTGGTGTAATGGAGCCCAAAAATATGATTATGGCTTTGAAGTGATTTTTTTTATTTTTTTTTTTTGGGGATGAGATAAATTGAAAGTTGTAGACAAATATCACCCACAGATAGCTTGTTAAGGAAAATTAAACTTGTTTGAGTAGAAAAATGTGAGAAATTTTTTTAACAAAAAAATGAACAAACTTAATGCAGATCCATTAATAGATGTATAGATCCGCCTCACTGTATTTTACTCTTCAGAGTCAGTGTTCTAGCTTTCTATGTTGTAGACCATTTCATTTTAAATTTGATTTATGGCTTTTCTAAACTTAACATCTTGACTCGTGATCTGATAGTTTATTCTAGTTATATGTGCGGTTAACTAATTTAATTTTGTGTTTTTCTTTTTCAGAAACAATTAACTGTAGACTGATAGACTAAAATTTAATATTATCATTTAGTTTAGAGTTGTTAGTGAATGCATAACAAAATATTAGGAACCTTGTTGGAATTATCTTGTCATTAACTTCTTAATTTTCTGCGAAAAATTCTAAAGAGAACCGATTGGATTAGCTATCATCCACAACACGGCAGATATCCATAAATACCGCATATATAAATCATGAAAAACATACTTAAATTATTTCTGCTTATTTCATGTTTTCTTTTCTCCGTCAGAAAAAAAAAAGTACCAAGGCCTGTTTAGATTGACCACTGGAGTTTGAGAAATTTTTTGATTAGAGAAAAGTGAATGTTTTTGTCTTTTTATTTAAAAGTAAATTAATTTTACTATTTATGTCTCCAAAATCTTTTTTAAAAACTTAAATTTTAAAAGTTTATAATTTTCAAATTTCAAGTCGAAATAAGATAAATTTTTTTTTAATAACATAGAATGATAAAATGAACTATACAGAATCCATATTGTTATTTTTTTCCAAACACATTTGAAGTTCTTATATTTTTTAACTATCACAATTCATTTTTAGACAAACGCACAACTCCAAACATTCACTCATTTCTAATCAAAACATTTTGAAAACTCCAAATTGGAGTATATGCTCCAAACGCCCTCTTTGGAAAAATATCAAGACAGAACTGAATAAATAATCATTGTACACACACACACACATGTATATATATGTACGTATATATCAATAATTATGTTCTGGATTGTGGGCATATGCAGTCTCTTATTTTAGGTGGCACTGATACAACATCGGTTACAATGACATGGGCACTGGCTTTGCTTCTTAACAACCGAGACTCTCTGAGAAGAGTCCAACAAGAATTGGATGAGAACGTTGGCCGAGAGAGGCAAGTGAGGGAATCAGACGTAAAGAACCTTATCTATCTTCAAGCTGTAATAAAAGAAACGTTGCGACTGTACCCTGCCGGGCCACTCCTAGCGCCTCGCGAGTCATCTGAGGATTGCACCGTCGGCGGCTACCACATCCCGGCAGGCACACGTCCCTTGGTTAATGCCTCGAAGCTTCACCGAGACCCGAATGTGTGGTCAAATCCGTTGCAGTTCAGGCCAGAGAGGTTTCTCACAACTCACAAAGATGTTGAAGTCGGAGGGCGGAACTTCGAAATGATACCATTTGGCACCGGTAGGAGAATTTGCCCCGGAATATCGTTTTCTCTTCAGGTTTTGCAGCTTGCTCTTGCTTCTTTGCTTCATGGATTTGAAGTCACGACTCTGTTGGATGAGCCGATCGACATGCGTGAGACGGTCGGACTCTCCAACCTTTTAGCATCCTCACTTGATGTTCTTGTCACCCCTCGCCTTCCCACCGAAGCTTATTAAATAGAGGTTTCAAACCAGACTGTACGAGTAAAATATACACTTTTTAGTGACATTTACAACATTTTGTGTGACTAAATATTATTTTTAGCGCTTGAACCTTGTTTAGCGCTTCTGATATTATGCACTTTTTTAAGCGTATGTGTTTTGTATATATCAAGTAGTAGTATCGAGTAGGTACTGTGTTTTTTTATGTATCAAAAGGTGAAGCTGTGTTTTATAATAACGTGGAAAGCTATTTGTTCTGATTTTCTTGTCATGCTGACTCGATCTCATTCTCACTCTCTCTCTCTGAGATCAATACATAACCGTTTTTTATTCCTGAATATATAATTAACTTGCATAGTGTAATACTACTTGGTTTCCCTTAACAGAGAATATAAATGTGTATATGTATATAATTAGCCGCCCCTTTTTTATCATGTTCTCTTTTTCCTTTCATTGAAGCGTTGATACCTAGGGGGTGTGTAAAAATAAAAGATGGAAGAGACTACATATAATAGTCAGCTCAATGCTACTGAGACAGAGATATTTATACTATTTTCACATAAAGATTTGTTTTTTATATTATGACCCTAGATGACATATATAAAATTTTCCTTATGCAAATCAAGGTTGATTGCTACACTTGTTTTATTCGACGTTTTCTTCAACTACATCATAAATTTTACCATTTTCAACGTCTAGAATAAGGTGGAAGTTAATTATATACATGTGTTGCGAAAAAAAAAAAAATGATGGTGGTGAGAAAGAAAAGGGATGGGGATAGTTGCTGTGACAATAACTGTACTGATCCTGAAGCAAAACAGAAAGATCTCCAAGGAGTGTTGGAAAAGCTGTGGCAGATTTTTGTATCGTTTATGACCCGTTTGAGACTGGATTTATTTTTAGATTTATTTTTGTCTTTTTTCTTAATTGAAAATTAATTGTTATTATTCACATATTCAAAATATGCAATAAATTCAGACTTTAAAAGTCCATAATTTTGTTACTTCAATTCTAATTAAATGAGATTTTTTTTAGTACATAAAATAGAGAGGAATAAAATAAGATTCATATTGATTTTTTTTTCTGAACATGTTTTAAGGGCCCGTTTGGTTCGCTAGTTTGAGTTGAAATATTTTAGTTGTAATAGTAAATTTTTTTGAATTTTTAGAAAAGACAAAAAACTTTTTGGGAAAAAGATAAAAATTTTTTGGGAAAAGACAAAAAAAGTTTGAGTTGAAACGGAGATGAACTCGCGAACCAAACGGGCACTTAAGCTTCTATTTGGTTCTCAAATCCAAACCTAAGTTTTTCATCTCAGTTTTTTTTCTTCAAAAAAATAATACAAATTATAACTATTTTTTGGAAAGTCAGTCAATTTGAATATAAAAATTTCATTTCAAACCTATATTCCAAACAGAAGTTAAGTTTTTATACTTTTTTATTCCAAACAGTTTTTTTTTTTTTTTTTTCAAACCAAACACACATTTACAAAACTCCAATTCAAATATCTTCAAAACTATACCTCCAACACCCCCTGAATGCGTGTACCCATGTGAAACCATATCCCATTCTCGTTCTTCTATATATAGATAATAAATCATAAGCAGCCCAGACACATAAACATATCATCTTCCTCTTAATATCACAGCAAAGTGCACACCGGCCATGTATCTTCAGTATGATCTTCCTTCAATAGTTCCTGCCACAGCCACTATTTTGTCTTCTTTACTCTTAATTATCTCTTATCTCTTATGGAAACCAAGAGGTTCCCGGAGAACACCGCCGGAAGCTGGCGGCGCGTGGCCCGTCATCGTCCATATTCACCTATTAGCAGGCTCAGAACCGCCCCACATAACCTTAGGCCGCATGGCCGACGAGTACGGCCCAATCTTCACCATAAGGATGGGAGTTCATAAAGCCCTGGTGGTAAGCAGCTGGGAGATAGCTAAAGAATTTCTCACAACAAACGACAAGGTCTTTGCCAACCGTCCGAAAGGCATAGCCGCAGAGATTCTGACCTACAACTATGCCATGATTGCGTTCAGCCCTTACGGCGCTTACTGGCGCCAAGTGCGTAAGATAGCCATGCTTGAGTTGCTCTCCAACCACCGCCTCGAGATGCTCAGCCACGTCCGAACATCGGAGGTGAAGACGGCTGTGAAAGAGATATATGAGCTTTGGGCGAAGAACTACAACAATATTGGAGTGGAATTAGAGATGAAGAAATGGTTTGGGGACATAATGCTGAACGTTATGTTCAGTATGGTCGTGGGGAAGCGATATCTGGAGGCAACAAGCTCGAGCACTCGTGACGATCGGTGTCGAAAGGCGTTGAGGGATTTCTTTGAGTTGACGGGGAGTTTTGTCGCGGTAGATGCGATTCCGTGGCTGAGGTGGTTGGAGCTTGATCAGATGGCTCAAAGATGGCTTGAGCAGCATAAGCGGAAGAGATCAGTTTGTGGGGAAGACGACCAAGATTTCATGGATGTGATGCTTTCGACTCTTGACGAGGCGGAATTTGGAATGTCTAGTTATGACACCGATACAATCAACAAAGCTACATCACTGGTATGTGTCCCGTACTGTTATTTTAGTATTGCTGCTTGTATATCCAATATTTACAACTACTCCTAGATGTTTAGAGTGTGCTCTTCTTTGTGATTTTGCTTTATTTTATTTTTCACTAACAGATTTCAAGTTCTAGGTTCAAATACAACTGTAGGTAATAAAGGTTAGGAGATTTTCGTTGTTTGCAATTAATTATCCTTTTTCAAAATTTTTTTATCATGGCTAATCATCATTAGCGACGCTTTAATCCTTGTGTTTCGTATTAGCAAAGAGTACATTAGTGTGCTAGCGCTAGCCACCCAAATAGTTGAGACTGCATGTCAGGGGCCATTGCGATTACTATTTGTTAGTTGTATTAAATGAGTGATGTCATCAGTATAACTAACTAAAGATTAGTTTCTTGAATTTCAGGAATTCTATTGTACATTCTGTTATTGAGGATTGTGATTTATATTCTTTGTATAAAAGAGTTTATAAGATATAAAAGTTCAAGCACTCAGATTATCAAGCTGAGCTGCCAAAACAGATTCCCAAAATTCTCTAGAAATCTCCCAAAACTTTCTCTGCTTTTCTTCCTTATTTTCTTGCACTTTCCTTCATTTTCTCGTTAACTTAATTCTTAATTTTCTTCTTACTTTTCTTGTGACTCTTCCAAAAACATTTTTTTTCTTGAAATTACTTTTTGAATGGTTTCTTTCTCACCTTTTCTTTTTGGAAAGTACATTTTCGATTAGCTGTTCCTCTTTTCGTTTACCTTTTCTATTATACATCTTTTAGGACTTCTTTGGCATATCAGCTCAACCAACTCAACTCAAACTTTTTTTTATCTTTTTCTCAAAAAGTTTTTGTCTTTTTTTCAAAAAGTTTTTTGTCTTTTCTGAAAATTCAAAAAAATTTACTATTCAAATTTAAAAATCTTAACTCAAACTACTCCACCAAACTCTCCCTTAATGGCGCCAGTTCTCAATTAGTTTTTATTAAGGGGATATTTGGTGTGTTAGTTTGAGTTAAAATATTTTAGTTGTAATAGTAAATTTTTTTGAATTTTCAGAAAAGACAAAAAACTTTTTGAGAAAAAGACAAAAACTATTTAAAAAAAACAAAAAAAAATTTGAAATAAGATGAAAATGGATGGTCTGCCACCCACCCCCTAACTCTTCTTTATTTCAATGTTAGTGCAGATAGGTAAGTCGTCTATTAATATCCCGCTTTAGTAGTTTGCTGGTTAAGCATTAATGGCATACGATGAAATGATACCAGTCACATCATTTGTTTTTCCTCCATACCCAGTGGCCCCACCAAGTTGTAGTTAGTCTTAAATTCTACATAATAATTTTACCCGGGGTATCCAATTTTTAAAATTACAAAATTTTTATAAAAAAAGTATTTGTCAATTTTTTTCATTATTCTCTCGTTTAAAAAATAAAAACTATTTTATTTCAAATTTATTTTGTATAGTAGTCTTTTGAAAAAAAAAAATAAAGAATCTTTTTGAAATATTTTCACAATACACTATTCTTAATATCATTTTTTCTCATTCTAAACAACCTTTTGTTTTCAAAAAAGAAAATTTTTAACAGACTCAAACATCATCTAATCTCAAAATAAAAAGATTTTTTTTATTTAAAATAAGAAAAATTTTTTTTTTTGAAAATGAACACGTATCAAATGAAGCATAGAATTCTCAAGTTATCGCTATTAATCCCACGGTTAGGAGATGAACACATTAACGCATTGTGATACTGCATGTATGAGGTTTGTACAAAAAAATATGCACTTAACCCTCAATTTGCCTTACAAGTTTAAACTCAAATTTTTTATTTTAATTTTTGTCTTTTTCTGAAAGTCAACAAAAATTATAACTAGTTTTTTAAAAATCAACTAACTCAAACTTAAAAATTTCAACTCAAACTGTTTTACCAAACGCACACCAAGATGATCGGGACGCACTTCTTAATTTGATGAAACTTAGACACTTTTCGAAGCTGACTACAAGAGTTGATTTTTTTTATGGATTAACCCCAAAATGTGAATGCAAAAAAAAAAAAAAAAAAAAAAAAAAAACAAGAACATTGCTGCAAGAGCTACTTTCAAAAATCAACATACTAAATTGGCCCCAAGTTGTCCCACTTTGGGGTTCCTGTCCTGTCAATAAATTGTGTGATATTGAACTTGTAGAGGTAAGAGCAAAAGTGAAATCCATTGTTTGAGTAGGATTAAGTCAAGTTATTTTTGTTCTATTTTATGAGCATTGATTTCTATTATTGAGAAAGGGAAGTTCAGAAATATGATGACAATAATGATTTCTATTATTGTTTTTACTTCTGTTTTGTTTGCTGTTGAGGCTAGATCCGATTTTCTGTATATATATTTTTTGTTTTCAGTTTTAAGAACTTTGAATGCAGGCTTTAGATACTCCTCTTCATTTATATAAAAATGAGCCAACTATATCTAATGCTTACAGGTTATATGTGACACTTTTGCATGCAGGCTCTAATTTTGGCTGGCACCGACACAACAACGGTGACAATGACATGGGCACTCGCATTACTTCTCAACAACCGAGACGCCCTAACGAAGGCCCAACAAGAACTAGACCAGCACGTTGGCAGGGAAAGGCAAGTGAAGGAATCAGACCTGAAGAATCTGGTTTATCTCCAAGCTGTTATCAAAGAAACATTGCGTCTGTACCCAGCAGGACCACTCTCGGTACCCCACGAGTCCACCGAAGACTGCACCGTCGGTGGCTACGATGTTTCAGCCGGGACACGTCTCCTTTTTAATCTCTCGAAGCTTCATTTAGATCCGAAAGTGTGGGACGAACCAAGCGAGTTTAGGCCGGAGTGGTTTCTCACGACTCACGAAAACGTCGACGTTAGAGGGCAGAACTTCGAGTTGATACCGTTTGGCAGCGGTAGAAGAATGTGCCCTGGAGTGTCGTTTGCGCTGCAAGTTATGCAACTCGCTCTCGCTGCTTTGCTTCATGGGTTTGAGATCGAAACGACGTCGGATGAGCCAGTTGATATGCGCGAGACTGTCGGACTGACTAACCTTAAAGCCACCCCTCTTGATGTCCTTCTCACCCCCACGTCTTCCTGCTGAGGCGTATTGATCATAAAATGTGGTAGAAGAGAAGATTATTTCTATATGAATAAGGATATATATATGCATGTAATTTGCTCTAACTTCTGAAAGGCCAAGAATTATAAAGATAAAGGTGTTTATCTACCACTTCAAGTGACAAATTAATCACATATCCATTTATATATGAACTTGTTTATTTTATCTGGAATGAATTTTATCCGGGTTCTTCTATTTGTGTTTTAACTATCTTTTAGATTCTCCATTTCGGAAGGATTCTTCAAGGTGTTTACTTCTTTATGAATAATAAAGACAGAGAGTCTGAAACCATTTGTTTTTTTCAGTTAAAAAAGAACAATAGAGACGTCGTTTGTTTTTCATTTCTCGGTTAAATGATTTAAGCCCTGTTTGGTTGAACAACTCAAACATTTTTCTGTCTTTTTCTCAAAAAAATTTTTATCTTTTCTGAAAATTCAAAAAAATTTACTATTAAAACTTAAAAATCTCAACTCAAACTATTCCACCAAACACCCTATTAGAGTTATTAAATGACATGGCTTTTTCTTACTGGGTGGACAGGAATTGAGACATGGTTTTTTAAATAGAGGATGCAAGCCCCACTGTATCAAAGCATTTCTTTTTCTCGCTTGAGATTAAAGGCATGTCGTTCTTACAACTTGTCGGTCTTTACCTTCAAAATTAAACGGCATGCAATTGTTTACCGTTAAGGTCATTTCTTGAAAAGGAAGAACGACATCCTGTTTGTTTCATAAGAAAATGTCATTTCAACGACAAGTAGTTTAAATTTGTGAACGTGTTCTTAGTCTGGAAAGAAAACGACAGTTATTTTTTTTAATACCATTTTCTTCATTTATTTATTTATTTATTTTTAAAGAACGAATGTCGTTAAGGCATAGTGCTTATTTTCTTCGCTTCCTTTTTTTTTTTTTTTTAATTTTTTTTCTCCTTTTCAATTTTTTGACCTTTTTTGTCGTCTTTAATTTCAGCCCTGCACTTTCAAATTCTTTCATTTACTTATTTCCTTAAGTTGAAGATTCCTACTTCCTGCTAGCTCGTTTAATTATTCCACTCATGATCCATCTTTTTTTTTTTTTTTTTTCCTGCGATCAACTTGTTTCCACTCATGATCCACTCTGAACGCTACCCTTATCAGTATCACCGTGATATATAGTTTGGTCCACATCTATATTTCTTGTCTTTCTTATTATTATATTTTTATTTGCCTCCAATGGTCCATATTCCTGTCCAAAACATATAATAGTAATAGTAATAATTATCAATAGATTTAAGAAAAGTTGTTCCGACTTTGAAAACAACAAATATCGTATTGTTTACATAAGGACGGTAATTTTGTCAGCGCACCGACGTCGCAAAATGGTAATTTACGTCGCAAAACTGGCGTAGCATAACGAGACAAATTTAGTATGCGATAGGTGCATGGGTTAAGGAAGGTTGAGATAAAGTATATTTTGATGTGCAAAAGTTTGTGTATGGGTATAAACTATTGCAATAAAAATGCGAAAAAACTGAGAATCTCGTTTGATATCGAAATGGGATGCAGAATTAAAATAAAATTGATGTAGAATTAACAGATGCAAAAATAAGGATTTGTAAACACAATGTGTCATGGAAGTGCATGAGTAATAATTAGGAAATTGAGGTGGAAATTGTCAGGAGAAAAATAATAATAATAGGAATATATAGGAATTGCTCAAGAAAGTTGCAAGTGCCCATCAAACAAGTGGACGGAATAGGAATATTACATGTTTTGAGTAAAGAAACCTTTTCCGAATATGGTGAAACTAACTGGATGGATAGTCATTACATATTAGAACACCGATATACTATCACGAATATAGTTTGCCAAAAAAAAAAAAAAAGTAATATTCCAGAAAAAAACAGTTGCAAATCGAAGATTGGCTTGCGACCATCTTCGACTGGAAATGGAGATCAAACCTACACTAAAGCAAGATGTTATTAATTTAATATGTATAATCATGAAATGTGGGAATCGAGAGTAGAGTGATAAAAAAAAAAACATATATATAATGAAAAATCTTCTAAGTGGATTATTAAATAAGTAGCAAAAACTATATGAACCAAATGTTAAAAATTATGTTGTTATAGATGAATAGTGGGACTGTCCAGTCAGTTTGCAAGAATTTGATTTAAAGTCCTATGGTATGTATATATAACAGGCATGTACCCAAAATTTTAAATAAATTAGGAATGTAAACATAGGAGGCAGAGTAGTGTAAAATGGTTGGAAAATGATATGTAACCTGCACTGTTAGTCTATGTTTGTTTTAGGGTTCATCAAAAGGCATGAAATCTTCGACAAGTTGGGTATGTAGTCAGCTTCCCGGGAGGAACTGATAATATTATTTCTACATGCTGAAATAGTTGTCTCTTGTTAAATGGCGAGAGAAAGCCACGGCAATGGCGGCTTACGAGGATACCAGTTGAAAAATGGTTGAGTTCCAAGAGAAAGTATCTAGCTTAGAAGAAATTCTATTGAATCTAGTTAGGAGCTCGGTTCCATGTTCCGCATCTGAGAACGTGTAAATCCTTCATAGTTTTTAATCATACAAAATATGATAGTACTTATTCATTCTTTTTATTCAATGGAGAGATTCACGAATAGAATCTGTTTCGGATACTTTTAGAAAATCATTTATAAAAAGAAAATTTATCAGAATGGAAATGGATTTTAGGCTACAAAATGGGAATGATGTCTGGTTTATGACTTGGTGTAATTGAGTATGATATTGCCTGTAAAATGAACCATACTTATTCAGTTTAGACTAATAACTTAAGAAGCTTAAAAAAATAAAAATAGTAATAATAATAATAATAATAATATTTAAGTTTTATGCCTAATAATCCAAATGCTTCATCAAGATTGTTTTACACAGTAATGTACATACATTGAAAACAAATCTTTTCCACAAGCGTTAAAGGCAGAGGAGCAAAATGATTAAAAAAAAAAAAAAAGAAAAGAAAAAATGAGTGATGAAAGATATGCATTTAACCAATTGTAAGTTCACATACGTGGCAAATTTAGAGCCAACCCAAGTACTTTTATTCTTCTTTTACAGGAATTAAGTAATAAACAAATGAAGTTGTTTGAGGACATAGTAAAATTAAAGTATGTTCAAAGCATACCTACCAATTTATGGAATTTAACAATGAACTAAATGTAAAGTAAGTTTCGTTATTTGAATCATAAAAATTGCTTCCAACTCCCCTATAAATTGAGCTCAACTTCACTTATTCAAACAACAAGAATGACACCAAGAGAATAAGAGGAAGAAAGAGAGAGAGAACAATGGATCAAAGTCACCCAAAAACCATTGAAGCAACCTAAAAAAAAGAGGGAGAGATTAAGAAAAAACAAGAAAGTAGTCTAAGGCAACCATATATGATTTAGAACAAAAGCCCTTACGCAGAAGGGAGTTAACAGGTTAATAAAATCATGTTAATATTTACTGAAAAATCAAAAGAATAACCCTTCTAAATGTTAAATTCATTAGTAACAATAGAGTCTAAATTTTATAACAGTAGAATGAACAATCCATCTCTGGTTAATTAATCTAAGCTCATAAAAATTGAGAATCATATTCTTCTCAGCCATCCCTATAATATCAGTTGATTCAGGTATTATGTTTACTATTAATATTTAATCTTCTATTAAATATGATCACGTCCAATTTTCTTTTTCTCTATTGTTAGTTTAATTGTGTTGCTATACTTAAGAAACAACAGATTTATAGTAAAAATATGTATATGTATTTGTGTGTGTGTATACACACACTTGTTAGTTTCATACATTCACGTCTACGCTCAAAGACATTAAACTAATATTCTATTCATTATTTTTGGGGATTTACATACCTATTTAAGTATTATTTATTTAAGTATTGGACTAATGATAAATAAGAATTTTACCATTAATCTCATTATTTTAATGTTGAGAAGTCACATACGTGTTTGAATATCTTTTTATCCCAAATATTGAAAGAAATTAGTAAAGTCCCATGCATGTTTGCTATTATGCTTGCCCATGTAACGTATGTATATATATATATATACATATATATATATAGAGAGGGACGAGGGAGAGTGGGCCTGGGGGGGGGGGGGGGGGGGGTTAAGCCCCCCTCAACTTTTTTTTTTTTTTTTTTTTCAAAAACTTGTCTATAATGTTAACTGAATTTTAATAATAAACTCCCTTAAAAATCAAAACTTGTTCAAATAACTCTCTTATCACTCATGATATAGTTATCAACTCTCCTAAAAAAAATTCCGGCTTCGTCAATATATATATATATATATATATATATATCCACATACACAATCGACACATTAAAATAATGTTTGGATTACCTAAAATTACTATATAAATTTATTATAAGATTCTCTTTTAGAAGACATAAAAACTAGTCAAGTAAATAGGTTGGTAACATTCTAATAATGAATAGATTTACCAATAGCATACATTCAGTTTTGAAAGAAAATTAATATTGAACTAATCGATATAAATAATATTCTCGAATCTAAAGTTGATTAAGAAGACTCATTCTGAGTCATTCATATTGGACATTATTTGAATATTTTCATTTAGACATTAACTGAACACCTAGACATTATTTGGACCCCACCGGACAAAAAAAGTTGACATTTTTCTAAATTTATGACCGGACGAATGGACCTGAACCATTAAACCATGATTATAACCAAACTGGATTATACCCAAACAATATGGAACATGGACACAATAATGACCAAATGACATTTTAATCCATAGATTATTTACTGAACCAGAACTGATTATTTTACAAATTAATATCTAATTAACTGATTCATCATTTTTTTATATTTTTGATGGCCTCGAACCTATTTATATCTTTTATATGCTTATATTTTTTACTTGTTTAGTTATTTGCTTATTTACTTATCCATATTTTCTTTCTCATTTAAAAAATTATCATGACTTACGTGTTCTTTGTTTTACTTATACTTATTCTTATTCTTATACTTATATTTATTTTTTTCATTCCATGGAACGTATTAGTTTATAAATAATCATAGCTCAAACATTTATTTCGGCTTACTATGCACTCATAATATTTATAGTATTTTTTTGTAACAACTTCAAAATTTACAATATTAATTCTTCTCATAAATAGAGAATTAAATTGTAAATTTCACCATTAATAACATTTTTAAATTAGTGATGAGAAAATATAAATATAATATTACTCCCATTGTCTATTTTGATTGTGATTTTGTGAAAATTTTATGTGTAAAAATTCATTATATATATAATGAAAGAATAATTACAAGTTTGTGAATTAAATATGTGAATTTTATGCCACGTCAATATTCATGTACTAAATTAAATTTAACAATCCTACTACAATCTCAAAAAAAAAAAAAAAAAAAAAAAAGGTTTAGGGGAGTGCTTGTGCACCTCCCCACCTAGTGGGTAATTACCCACCAGGCATGGCAATGGCAATGGGGGCTTTAAGCCCACTGTCAGAAAAAAAAAAAAAAAATTAAGGGAAGGCGCGTCGTGCACCTCTCCCCTTGCTTAGTAGGCTAATTGCCTACTGCTAGTAAACTAGCATTGATCTACCTTGACAAGGGCAGCCTTCAACACTTCATTTCCCTTGAAGAGTTGAGTATTGAAAATTACGAAAACCTTCAGTGCTTGTCTGAAAATGGACTACTCACGTCTCTAATCTCTATCTATTTATACGACCTTCCGAAACTTGAAGACCTTGGCAAGGGCGGTCTTCAACACCTCATCTCCCTTAAAGAGTTGAGTATTAGAAAATGTAAAATCCTTCATTGCTTGTCTGAAAATGGACTACCCACTTCTTTAACTTCTCTCCGTTTATACGAGCTTCCGAAACTTGAAGACCATGGCAAGGGTGGCCTTCAACACTTTATCTCCCTTGTAGAGTTAAGTATTGAAAATTGTGAAAATCTTAAGTGCTTGTCTGAAAATGGGCTACTTACGTCTCTAATTTCTCTCCGTTTATACGAGTTTCCGAAGTTTGAAGACCTTAGCAAGGGTAGCCTTCAACACCTCATCTCCATTAAACAGTAAAGTATTAGAAAGTGTGAAAACCTTCAATGCTTGTCTGAAAATGGGTAACCCACATCTCCAATTTCTCTTCGTTTATATGAGCTTCCAAAGCTTGAAGACCTTGGGCATAGGCGGCCTTCAATACCTCATCTCCCTTGAAGAGTTTAGTATTCAAAATTTTGAAAACCTTCAGTGCTTGGTCGAAAATGGGCTATCCATGACTCTAACTTCTCTCTGTTTATATGACCTTCCGAAGCTTGAATACCTTGACAAGGGCGGCCTTCAACACCTCATCTCTCTTAAATAGTTAAGTATTAGAAAGTGTGAAAACCTTCAGTGCTTGTCCGAAAATGGGCTACCCATGTCTCTATCTTCTCCCCGTTTATATGAGCTTCTAAAACTTGAAAACCTTGTCAAGGGCGGCCTTCAACACCCCATCTCCCTTGAAGAGTTGAGTATTCAAAATTGTGAAAACCTTTAGTGCTTGGCCGAAAATGGACTACCCACGTCTCTAACTTCTCTCCATTTATATGAGCTTCCGAATCTTGAAGACTTTGGCAAGGGAGGCCTTCAACACCTCATTTGTGAAAACCTTTGGTGCTTATCCGAAAATAGGCTACCCATGTCTCTAACTTCTCTTCGTTCATGTAAGCTTCTGAAGCCTGAAGGTCGTTGTAAGGGCGGCATTCAACACCTCATCTCTTATGAAGAGTTGAGTATTCGAAATTGTGAAAACCTTTAGTGCTTGTCCGAAAATGGGTCACCCACGCCTCTAACTTCTTTCCGTTTATATGAACTTCCGAAGCTTGAATACCTTGACAAGGACGACCTACAACACCCTATCTCCCTTGAAGAGTTGAGTATTGAAAATCGTAAAAACCTTCAGTGCTTGTCTGAAAATAGGATACTCATGTCTCTAACATCTATTCGTTTATATGAGCTTGCGAAACTTGAAGACCTTGACAAGGGCGGCCTTCAACAACCCATCTCCTTTTAAGAGTTGAGTATTGAAAATTGTGAAAACCTTCTATACTTGTCCGAAAATGGGCTACCCATGTCTCTAACTTCTCTACATTTATACGAGCCTGTGAAACTTGAAGACCTTAACAAGGGCGGTCTTCAACACCCCATCTCCTTTAAAATGTTGAGTATTGAAAATTGTGAAAACCTTCAATGCTTGTATGAAAATGGGCTACCCACGTCTCTAACTTCTCTCTATTTATATGAGCTTCTAAAGCTTAATGACCTTGGCAAGGTTGGCCTTCAACACCTCATCTCCCTTGAACAGTTGAGTATTCAAAATTGTGAAAATCTTCAGTACTTGGTCGAAAATGGGTTACCCATGTAATACCTTAAATTTCTATGTTACTATTTCCTTTTCAAAGAAATTACATGCATATCATGAGGTATTTATGAAAAAGCGCAGTTAAGAGGTTTTCATACTGTTAGTGAGATCTTATGGTTTAATAAGACTCAAAATAGATTGCTAAGGCTAGCGAACGCCCTTTTGAGACAAAAAGGACGAAAAAGTAAGCAGTTTTGAAAAAGTCAAAGTTTGACCGAAAAAGTCAAATTTGACCAAGAAAGTCAAAGTTTGACCAAGAGCGGTTAACTGGTTGACTTTGCAGTATTATGTGATGTAGTATGAAAAAGATACTGTAAAGCTTGACATTATAGGCAAGATAGCTCAAATAGACTTTAAAACCACCTTAGAAAATCAAGCACACCTAGTAATAAGGATCAAGGGCAAAAAGGACTTGAAAAATAAGAAAAAAATTTATATTGTCTGTTTTTACACAGATAAATTTTAGACTGTAGTACAATATAAAAATACTGTGTTTAAGTGAATACAGTATTAGAAATATCTGTGTAGCTTAAAAATGGACTGAATATTGAGGAAAAGCCAAACAAGACTTAATATGGATGACATCATCCTATCCTCAATTTATGACATCATAAGTGAATTATTTAAGCTTGAAAAGAAATAAAAGAATGTTCTAGAAAAAGTGACATGGCCGGCCACCTCAGGGGCAAAAATGCCAAAATTTTATCTTTAGGGGCTAAAGTGCAAATTTTGAAAAATTGATGATATAAGCATAGTGATGTCATCAAGATGATGTCATCAAGATAAGATAAACTTGGCTTGTTCTCCAAGCAAGTGACTGGCCACCTAAGGGGTAAATTTGCAAGAATTCTAGCTTTTGGGGCCAAAGTGTAAATTTTAAAAATTTGGTGATGTAAGCATAGTGATGTCACCTAGATGATGTCACCAAGATGAGGTCATCTTGCCTTGTTCTCCAAGTTGATAACCGGCCACCTTGCATGCCAAGTATGCAAATATGGATTTTTGAGGGGCTTTTTAGCAAATTTTACAAAGTCTCCCATGCCTATAAATACCCATGTGTAGTGGGCGGATTTTTGGATTGAAAAAATGGGAAAAATCACCTAACCTCTTGCAAAATTTTCTCCCAAGAATTTGAGCAAAAGAAATCAAGAAAGAACAAAGAAAAATTTGAAAATCCAAGGGAGATTGGATTAGGGGTGTTCGGATTTTCAACTAAGAACCAAGAGAAAGTTTTGGAAAAATTTGAGACCCATTTTCTGGGCTGTGGCCAAGTGTGGGGAAGGAGAGAAAATTTTAGTGAGAAAAATTGGTTAGTGGCTAAGAGTGAGGAGAAATCACCAACCAAGCAACCAAAAGAAATTTTGGTGCCCTAGGTGAGTATGTGTGTTCGGCTATGGGTGAGCAGAAAAAGGGGGAAGGAAAAATTGAAGAGAGCTAGAGTGGAGAGTTTCGGTTTTGGCTTGAAACAATTACCAAGTGAGGTGAAAAATTTTGGTGCCCAATTGGAGGGCAGAACCGTGGGATTGGAGGACCAAGGGAGAGGGAGAAATTTGGATCCATAAGCCCTAACCCATCCCTAGGGTTAGCAAAGGTAAATCTCCCATAAACCCTACTCTTTTCCATTTGATTTCAATTGGAAATTTATGTGTATTTCAAGTCAAGGTTTGTAAGAGCTTAAGCTCAAGTTTTATTCAATTGCCCTAAATTAGGTGTGGTGCTTGATTAGGATTTTTAAGGGTGGTTGTTTATGTTTGGTTTGCTTTATGTTTATGTTTGCTTGCATGCTAGGATTGCATGGTTAGATGGTTGGTATGTGCCCTGTTTTGTGCAAGCCGGTTGTGGCAATTATGCTAGGTTGCTAGTGCTAGTTATGAATGGTATGAGAATGGATGAATGGAATGTGATGCAAACCTAGATCATGCAAACCCGAGGCTAGGGCAGATCTGTTTTGGTTTGCATGGAGACGTTAGAGTTACATGATGGTTCATGTGGGATGTTAGAAAATGTTGCATGTATGCTATTTAGGCTCCCGCGTGTTCGGTTGAGTTAGATTTCGCGCAATAGGACGTAAAATGAATGTAAGAATAGAAACTTCTAGTTCGGATTAGAACTGCCCAGTTTTCTAAAAAGTGGAATTTGAGGCCTTTAGAGGCCGAATTGGGAAAAACGTAAAATATGAAAGTTGTTTAGAAGAGTTTTTCCTAGGGGACAACATGGACGGATTTTCAAAATAAGGCTCCAATGGCCTCGGTTTTGGGGAAAACCCGAGCCTAACCATGCCCAGGTTTTATGCATGGTCAAGTGGTTTCAACCCAGATTATGAACATGATAGAGTCCGAATTAAATTTTTATTAAACATGAAAGTTTTAGGATTTTTCGAGAACTAAAACTTTCATGAAGACAACTTTTTCAAATTCTAAATGGATTTTTAAACTGATACGGTTTTATGAAGACTGTGCAGGGAACATGAAATTTCTACACAAGATTTTCTAAAACCTATCCAGAAAAACTGTATTTTTCTAAAACTCACTGTTTTTAATTATGGAGACTGTCCCAATGGCAGATCTCGACTCCAAATGATTTTATAAAACCTCATTTCAAGAATAAGGGTTTTTACAAGTTAAGTAAAGAATTTTTTGGTATTATTTCCCGAATTTTTTCTAAGTTAAGGAAAATAGAAATTTCAAGCTAAGGTTTAGTAAACGAATAGATTACGGATGGTAACCGGGAGTTATACCCGAGTTACTGGGTCAAGCCCAAGGCCCAAGGGTTGACCCATAGGGGGTTGACCATAGTTGACCGTAGTTGACTTTGGTTGACTAATAATATTGACTTAGTTTGACCCTAAGGGTTACCCAATGTAACCCTAAAGGATACTAATTGAGCTAAGATGTAGGGTTAATAGAAATAACCCGATGATTTATGGATTAAGGATGAAGCCTAAGGTTGGAAAATGATCTAACCCTAATGGTATATTGTGAGCTTAGCATATGAGGTTACCCAATGTAACCTTTTTAAGTAACAAATCCCTAACGAGAAGGTTACTAAGTATAACCAAGTAAGATGTTATGCAGAAAGGCACATACAACCAAGATCATGTAAGCATGTTGGTTAGGTCACCAATATTTCACAAGTTTAACTAGACTATGTCCTTCATTGAGCAGGAAGTAACCTGCAGCTGTACTCAGAGGAGGAGTAGCATTACGTGGGACATAGCAAGAGAGGTAAGTACAACTCCGCCTACAGCATAGGCTTTAATTGGCACTTGCCAAAGTATGTTAGATGTATGCTAGGGGTGTTTGACATTGGTTGTTATGTGATGCTATGCTTTGCTGTATGCCATGTAGTATGGTAGATTGATTGCTATGTGTTGTGATGTATGGTATGAAATGATGTATTTATGATATGTTTAAGTTATGAGTTATGTGAAGCCAAGCTATGCCAAGGTATGTGCGTGATATATGTTATGTTTAAGTTATGACATGATAATTGAGACATGAAGCATGTTCACGAAATCTTACAAGAATGATAAGATTAAGTATGACATGACAAGCTGAAAAATATGTAAGATGGCGAACAAGTCGCCTGTGTCGTACCGACCCGCTCGTAGGTCGGGTTGGACTATGGTTTGAGTTGGAAATGGATTGGCCGCCCCAACCACTCCATAGTTGCACACCCGGTACGTACATTCAAGTAAGGGGCCCATAAGTAAGATAAGTAAGATAAGTAAGCTAAGTTAAGAAGGAATAAGAAAGCATAATATAAGCATAATCGGTTCATGCATATATTATGCTGTATGATGATATGTTAAGTATGGAATGGTATGTTATGTGATGATATGTTAAGACCAGATATGTTACGGTATGTACGTCAAGATATGTTACGCTAGGTGAAGTAAGTTAGGATTTTGTGATGTTATGTTCAGTCATGTTTTATACTTGTCGCGGTATAGTTAGTTGTACTTGCTGAACGAAATCTCACTGTCTTACATCTATGCTGTAGGTAAGTAACCTGCTAGCAATTGCTGATACAAGATGGAAGAGCGTGGCAAGGTGAGCTGTGAAATATGAGAAAATATGCCGCTACGCGTTTTGATCTTTCTAAGTATATTATTTGAAAATTGTTCTTTCATTTTAGTTATGTGCTAGTTAGCACTGTGTAAAAATAAAATAAAATAATTTCCGCTGTTTTTCGTTAAGTACTTAAGTAAGTACGAAAAGGGAAGTAAGTATGTATGTAAGGTAACGGCCTGTGTTAGGCGGGTCGTTACAACCCACATCTCTAACTTCTCTCCGTTTATACGAGCTTTTGAATCTTGAAGACCTTGGTAAGGGCGGCCTTCAACACTTTATCTGTGAAAACCATTAGTGCTTGTCCGAAAATGAGCTACCTACGTCTCTAATTTCTTTTCGTTTCTGCGAGCTTGCAAAGCTTAAAGAGTTTGACAAGGGTGGCCTTCAACACTCCATCTCCCTCAAAGAGTTGAGTATTGAAAATTATGAAAACCTTCAATGTTTGTTTGAAAATGGGCTACCCACATCTATAACTTCTCTTCATTTATATGAACTTGCAAAGCTTGAAGACTTTGGCAGGAGCAGCCTTTAAGACCTCATCTCCCTTGAAGTGTTGTGTATTGAAAATTGTATAAACCTTCAGTGCTTGTCCAAAAATGGGCTTCCCATAGCTCTAATTTCTCTCAGTTTATACGAGTGTGCGAAGCTTCAAGGGCGGCCTTCAACACCTCATCTCCCTTGAAGAGTTGAGTATTCAAAATTGTGAAAACCTTCAGTGCTTGTCTGAAAATGGGCTACTCACGTCTTTAACTTCTCTCTGTTTTTGCGAGCTTACGAAGCTTGAAGACCTTGGCAAGGGCGGCCTTCAACACCTCATCTCCCTTCAAGAGTTAACTATTCGAAATTGTGAAAACTTTCAGTGCTAGTCTAAAAATGGGCTACCCATATCTGTAATTTCTCTCTGTTTATACGAGCTTGTGAAGCTTGAAGACCTTGGCAAGGGCGGCCTTCAACACCTTATCTCTCTTAAAGAGTTGAGTATTGAAAATTGTGTAAACCTTTAGTGCCAATCCGAAAACGTGCTTCCCACGTCTCTAACTTCTCTTCGTTTATACGAGCTTTCAGAGCTTGAATGCCTTGGCAAGGGCGGCCTTTAACACCTCATTTCACTTGAACAGTCGAGTATAAGAAAGTGTGAAAACCTTCAATGTTTGTCCAAAAATGGGCTTCCTACAGCTCTAATTTCTCTCGGTTTATACGAGCGTGCGAAACTTCAAGAGCGGCCTTCAACACCTCATCTTTCTTAAAGAGTTGAGTATTCAAAATTGTAAAAACCTTCAGTGCTTGTCTAAAAATGGACTACCCACGTCTTTAACTTCTCTCTGTTTTTGCGAGCTTACGAAGTTTGAAGACCTTGGCAAGGGCGGCCTTCAACACCCCATCTCCTTTCAAGAGTTAACTATTCGAAATTGTGAAAACCTTCAGCGCTAGTCTAAAAATGGGCTATCCACGTCTGTAATTTCTCTCTGTTTATACGAGCTTGTGAAGCTTGAAGACCTTGGCAAGGGCGGTCTTTAACACCTCATCTCTCTTGAAGAGTTGAGTATTGAAAATTGTGTAAACCTTCAGTGCTAATCTGAAAATGTGCTTCCCACGTCTCTAACTTTTCTTCGTTTATATGAGCTTCCGGAGCTTGAATGCCTTGGTAAGGGCGGCCCTCAACACCTCATTTCACTTGAACAGTTAAGTATAAGAAAGTGTGAAAACCTTCAATGCTTGTTCAAAAATGGGCTACCCACGTTTTTAACTTCTCTCTGTTTATACGACCTTCCGAAGCTTGAAGTCATTGACAAGAACAGCCTTCAACACCTCATCTCCCTTGAATAGTTGAGTTAATAATTAATTAATTTAAAATTTAGGATTAATTATTAATTAATAAATTAATTTATGATAATCATCTAATTAATAATTAATGATGTTATTATTTTAAGGTTAAAAAAAACCTTAGAGACAAATTAATAATTAAATTGAAATTAATTATAAATTAAGAAAACACATATCCATAATTGAAAACGATTCAAAAACCTTACTCTAACTATCAGATGTCAATTTAAAATTAGGATACCGCATCGACTTGAAGGTAGAGTCAGAAACAATTTACGCAGATACACGGTAACGTGATTTTCTATGAGTATAGACTCTACCTATAGTGTAGTTGTTTATATGATATGCATGATGTGAACTTAATATTTATTTTTGATGATATGATATGATGTCATGATGACGTATTTATTTACATACTTTACGAAAGTATGTTATGATGACGTGTTTATTTACACGCTTTACTAACGTCTGCCATGATGATGTGTTTACATACATGCTTTATTGAACATGTCATTCTTGCATGCTCACCATATGATTTAATATTTAAGAAAGTGAAACTAATGATATGTTGTACCAATCTCCGACCGAATTGGAGGATGTTCGCCTCCGGCTAAATGGGAGAAAATAATGATCAATGAAGTTAAAGTTACGACCTTAGGTACTGACGAATTAGGTCACTCTCTCGTCTTCCTCATTTAAGGTCGTGTGCACCCCAGTACAAACACAAGGGCCCATAAGATGTTGAATGAATAAATAGAAAATTACATAATCTGTCATGCATTTTCAATTGCATGCATTTGTGGGATTACACGTCTATGCTTACTAAGTTTATCTCACCCATTTATGTGTCCCACTGTAAATAATTTAGGCAAGTTACATATGATATATTAAGCATTGATGGACTGACGGTATGGATACGTGATGGGTGAAAGTATGATGAGTTCTGTAGACGTAACCCGTATTCTTATATTTCGCAAATGTTTTTGAGGATTTGTTATATTTTGTTTTGATGTTAGTACATTTTAATACTTAGGTATGAAATATTTAATTAGACACCAGTATGACTAAGTCTGAAATGTTATATTAGTATGTTATGTTTAAAACTAAATCTAATTATTACGATTTTGAAATAATCATTTCTTCCGTAAATAAAGTTTTTTTTTTTTTTTTTAAGTTCCCTGAAATTTTGAAGAACTAGAAATGAACTAATAACGATTTAAATAAGATAAAAAATCAAGTAAGCAAGTTTTTAACTGATGGCCTGAGAGGCTGGGTCATCACATCCTTCCACATGATTAACTATTAAGTAATAGCTAATTCTTTTTATTTCTTTATCATTTTTATCTATACAGACCTGTCATGATAGAGTCATTTTTATAAAAATGCAATACATATAGACTAGTACCTAATTTATTGTTTATGCATAATTTAAACCTATTTTTGACCAGTGCCTACTCAATTAAACAATTTAAAATGTAAACTCTGATTTACTTTTAGCATATTATATAGGCTTAGAATACGTCTTCCTTATATTAACAACGAGTTAAATACAAAAGGAATTTTAACGCAATTTGATCTTATAATCATATATCTGTTTCTATTATATACACTAAGTGCCTTATCGCAAGTTTGTCAATCTTTAGTATTCCCTTTTTGCCCTTTTTTTGTTGAAATTTCCTTCACTTAGTTGTCTATTAAGCTTTAAACGCATGCTACATTAATGACAGCTATCCCACTTTCCGACAAAAACCCAGTAACCTAACTTCCTCACAAGCAGTCAGGTTCCCAATTTTTTAATTCTAAATTTTGCCCCATGTATCTTTCAAATTTTGTAATTTGTTCTCATTGAATTGTTTTTCCTCAAATGTGCCCATACATAACACTTAAATTATTTCCATGTTTTGGTACCATAACCAACACTTGATCCTTTTTTTTTTCTTTCCTTTAAATTTCTTTATCTACCTTTCTTTCTAATTTTATATTTAGACTTTTATTTGTTTTTAAAAATTTTATGAACTTCAATATTGGTGTGTGAAAGTTTTTATTTATAACTTAACTTTCAATTTCAAATGACAAACAATAGATAATAAATCATGAGCTAGAAACTTCTATTTTATATTATAAAATTAACATTTGAAATAAAGTTCAAAAATGATAATTAGAATTTTTTCACAATATAAAAATAATAATTTTATATTATATTGTAATAAACATGAATGAAATAGGACAAAAAATCACTAAAAATAATATCATAATGTTGTGCTGCCCGCCGATGACAACGATGGGGGTGACTTGTAGGACCGTTAAAAATATTTGTTTTGCTCTTTGAGAATGTATAAGATGAGAATTTATTAAAATATAAATTAGACAAGAACTATAGTGTAAAGAAAACAATTTTTAAGGCCGCAATAGAATATTGGAGAGTTTTTCCCTTAAAAAAATATTGGATAATTTTAGAATTTCCAATCTGAATTGCATTGAACGATATTTCTTATAATTTGATTAAAGTATCATTTTTTTAAAGAAAATATAGTTTATTTACGTTTAATTAATTCAATAGAATTTTTACTATTAAAAATTCTTTTGAAAATAATTAATATGGATTTATATACATATATAGCAAACTAAATCGTAGTCTTTCTATTTTTAATTTTACAGACAATGCAGAAATTTTTTTAAAAATAATATTAATATCAATTTCATACATATATGTATATATAAATATTCTTAGTGAAAACTTGGGTTAAAGTTTATTGGAGATAAGATTAGTTATTTTTAAGTTTTAATTAGATGTTCTTGGAATTTCACTAATATTGTTCTAAACAACGTAAAACTAATGATAAATGAAATAATAATAATAATTTATAATGAATGATTGTTTTAATGTAAAATTTTTTTAGAAAAGTGTTAAATATGCTATACGAAACACACGTTCCATGGACGTGCCTAAAAAACTAATGGGTAAATTGTTTTAATACGCTGTAAATTTCACTATAGAAATGAATGATTATTTTTATGTAAAAAAATTAAAATGAATGATTGTTTTTATGTGAATTTTTTTTTTTTTTTTATAGAAAAAGTGCTAAATATGCAATACGAAACACACGTCCCATGGACGTGCCTAAAATACTAATGGGTAAATTGTTTTAATAAGTTGTAAATTTCATACTTGATGTCATGATCAAAAGAAGAAAAGTTTGAATCCATCCATTCTTAGTTAAGCAAAAATAATAATAGAGAAAAAATTGGGTATAAACAAGTATTTTATTCTTTTTTTTTTTTACTTTAAAAAATGTCCTAATGGACATTAATGCACGTGTATTGCACGTGCCCAACATATCTAGTATTCATAACTAATGTGCAAGTAACAAAGAAAAGAATAAAAAGCTAAATTATACTAATATCTATTATTTTTTTGGTATGATTTGCTTCCTTATCCTTGTTATTTATTGACTTTAATAATCAAGAGAAAGATTGTTTTATATCATTACCTTGCTAAAATGATTTAAAAAAAAAAACAGTTTAAGCAATAAAATTTATATAAAATGAGGATCAATTTTACCCCTGATATAAATAAGTATATTCTTATGAGAAATTTTGATTTTCACGAAATGCTTCATTTTGTGAATTATTTTCATTTTTTCCTGATATCTTTACTCATTCTCTCTTAAAGAGTAGTGAAACCATAAACTCAAAAACAAATAAATGAATAAATAAATAAATAAAAACTAAAAATAAGATAAGAAAAGCTTAAAAGATGGTTATTTCTTTTGCATAATGAGAAAAGCTTGCTAGGAAGTTGCCTACCATTTACCTTTAAGTACTGTTTTTTTCTTCCTCAGAAATCATATAGAAGTTTACAAATTAATAAGGCTATCAAATGAGTGGCCCCGAAGAATCTGTGTAGTACAGTAAAGTAAGGAAACAAGGTCATCTTTTTCTTTTCTAATGAAATGATACCCCCCTTTACTCTACTTTAATTTATTGACTACTTTTCCTAAACTTCCTTCTTTCACACTTGGAATTTAGCTAATAGGTCCTTGGAAAATGCTATGTGGGTTGCTGTACATGTAAAATGAGGTACCTTTCTTTATTAAAGAATTTGGATTAAACTATTGTCTGTTGAAATTATGATACACTTCCAGTTGGGTTAGATGTTCGTTCTTCTTGTAAGAAATATTGAGTTCGAGTCAACCTACTATATTGGCCCGATTAGCTTCACATGTTAGTACGTCACATAAAATATTTGTACAAAAATTCTAACCTCTCCCACATTTTCTCCTTATGTAAAAAGAATATTTATTTCAGGTATATGAAAAAACAACATTTTCTCCCCATATATATTTGAATTCAATTATGTTCCTTTTTAAAGTAGAATTGGAGGTTCTTTTTTCCCCCACACACAAAAAATTAAACAAAATGCATGATACTTAACATAACGTCTTGTATAAATGTAAATTAGCTCTAGGTGCGAATTTTCTCCCATGAAATTCTCACTCTCATTTCCCATGTCTTTCCAACTAATAAAGGGCACGTTTCCTTAGGGTGGCGTGTGAATAATAATAGTAACAGTTGAATGGAGTTACATATATAATATTTGTTTTTTTTTTTAAAAATAAAAAAAGCACTTACTTTTCACTTTAGCCAAATTCTCCGCACCACATGCTTGTCAACTTTTAACATTCACATTTGTTGCCCCACATTATTAAAAAAATATTCTTCGTCTCCTGCCCTCTACTACCAATATCATTTTTTAAAATGGAAAAAGAGTCATTCCAAGTATTTTCTAAGGTAAAGCCTATATTTTTCCACTTGTTTCTTAGAAAAAAATAATATTTTAAAAATGTTTTTAAAGTGATGTTTTATCTCCATTCTAGCCCCCTACCTCAATGATCCAAGAGTAGTTCAAAGCCTTCAAGAGGAGCTAAAAACCCACTATTTTTTTAAGAGGAAAATGACTTGTAAACTAGTGATTTACGAAATTCTTGATAACTTTTCTTTCAAAATGTGTTCTTACAAATATGCAAATCTTGGCATGGTAAGTGTTTAAAATGTTGTTTTGCTACCAGTGAGATAATATTTGAAAAGTATGTTTATGTGATTTTTATGGTTATATGACATGGAATGAGTATTGATGTATGAGAATAAGAGATTATGGTATGTTGATATGTTATGTCCTCAGTTTGATGGAAGCATAAATGATGAGGAAAATATTTTGACATTACAAATAGGCTAGAATAAGAATTAAGTACCAAAAATAACATTTTGACATAAATGTTAATAAATTGGAAAATGATATTTTGAGTGGGATTTTCATACTCATGTAGAAGAACAGAATATGACATAAGCAATAAGAAGAGCTTAAGTTTGGTCAGAAATAAAAATTTTAAAATGATGATTTTGCCCTCAAGGGGTAAAATCATAATTTCACCAGCCCAGAGACTTGATTTGAATCCTAAACTTTCCATTCTTGATTAGAGACTTAAAATAGACCTTGCTACAAATTTTAGTGATAAAAGGAAAAGAAATGATCAAAACACCATTTTTGGGGTCAAAACGCAAGTATAGAAAAGTTTAGGGTAAAAAATATAAATAAAAAAGCCTATTAAAAATGAGTACTGATTCTATGAGAACACTTTATAAGCACATTAAGTATAAAAAAATGTGAACCCGAGGGGTATTGGGAACTAATTGGGGCTAAATAAGGATTAAAATGTAAAAAATAAATAAATAACGGGTCAAATTATAATATGCTTGGACTATAATTTGATAGCATCATTGTCACCCTTAAACAATATATTAAGCTAAATAAATACAATAAATAATATGGTTTATGTTATAGTCAAATGTACGATATTAAAAGACATAAAGAAGGCTTAAATGTAATACTTTCATTTGATTGTGTTTAGAAATGTAATAAGTTATGAAATCCATTTTGAGAGCTTAAGGGCACTATAAACATTATTCTAAGGCTCTAGGATAAATTTTTAAAAGTCATCCAATAAGTATAGATTAAGAAGGGTATGTCTAGTGGTAAAATTGTAATTTTGCCAAACTAAGGGGTAAAATGGTAATTTGATGGGGAGAACGCTTTGGGCTGTAGGTAGAGGTTTTGTGGACCTATAAAACTGCAAGAGAGATTACTAAAAACTAAAGTCAAAAGATTTAACAAGTTTAAGCTTAACAATACTTAAATCACCAATATAGGGGCATATTGATAAATTAGTACCTAAGAGCTCAGTGATGAGAAATAAACCCGCCACTAGGCTTGGTAAGATGCCATGTAATTATTGACCAAAAATTGATGAAGACAATAAAGTGTAATGGGCCTTAACGGATCGAAAACAATAATAAGGACAAAACACTATTTGGAAATGATTTAAGCCAATTATAAGTAAATGAGTTGTAATAGACCAAATAAGTCTACAACTCACAAAAATGACCTAATATGATGTTGAAAGACCATGGTAATCCATTTTTGTTTTGCTTATTTAGGGGTTGGATTTTGAATTTTCAAAAACCCCTTCTTGTATAGCCTATTTTTTGAAAAAAAAAAAAAAAAAAAATTTCGGATCAATGCCAATTTACTGGCAGCAGGCCGGCACTGCTAGCTCACTGCTTGCTTGCCATGCACCCCTCCCTTAAATATACATATAAATTTTTTTTTTTCTAATAGTGGGCTTAAAAGCCCACTGCCTTGCCTAGTGGATAATTACCCAGTGGGTTGGGGGGTGCGGTGCACGAGCACTCTCCTGAACATTTTTTTATTTATTTTGAGATTGTTGTATAATTGTTAAATTTAATTTAGTAGGTAAATTTTGACATGACATAAAATGCACTTTTTTAATTCATAAAATTATGATTATTCATTCATTATATATATAATGAATGTTTACACATAATATTTTCACAAAATCCCAATTAAAAGAGAAAATAAAAGTAACATCATATTTATATTTTCTCATCATCAATCTAAAAAAAATGTTATTAATGGTGAAATTTACAATTTAATTCTCTATTTAGGACGATAATTAATATTGTAAATTTTTGAAGTTGTTACACGTGCCTAAAAAACTAATGTGTAAATTGTTTTAATAAATCGTAAGTTTCATATTTGATTTCATCAAAAAAGAAAAATTTGAATTCATCCATTCTCAATTAAAAAAAAAAAAAAGAAGAAAAGATTGGCTATAAACAAGTATTTAGTTGTCATTTGATTAGTCTAACTTTTTTTTTAAAAATTAAAAAATGTCCTAATGGACGTGAATGCACGCGCCCAATATCTCTAGTATTCATAACTAATGTGTAAGTAAAAAAGAAAAGAACAAAAAGCTAAATTATACTAATATTTATTATTTTTTGGTATGATTTGCTTCCTTATCCTTGTTATTTATTGACTTTAATAATCACGAGAAAGATTATTTTATATCATTGCCTTGTTAAAATGATTAAAAAAAAAAAAACAGTTTAAGCAATAAAATTATATAAAATGACGATCAATTTTACCCCTCATATAAATTAGTATATTCTTATGGGAAATTTTGATTTTCGTGAAATGCTTCGTTTTATGAAATCTACTCGTTCTATCTTAAAGAGTAGTGAAACCACAAAGTAAAAAAAAAAATAAAAAAAATAAAAAATATAAAAAAAAACTAAAAATAAGATAAGAAAACTTAAAAAGATGATTATTTCTTTTGCATTATGAGAAAAAGCTTTTCAGGAAGTTGCCTACCATTTATCTTTAAGTATTGACTTTTTCTTCCTAAGAAATCACATAGAAATTTACAATTTGATAAGGCTGTCAAATGAGTGGTCCCGAATAATCTATGTAGTACAATGAGGAAACAACGTCATGTTTTCCTCTATATATATATATAAAAGAGTGGATATCAATTTACTGTTTATTTTAATAATAAAAAACACACCGTTTAGGTACTTTATTTTATTTTTATTTTATTTTTATTTTTTGCTGTCCTTCCTCACAGAAACACACCGTTTAGGTGCTCTTTTATTTTTTATTTTTTAATTTTAATTTTTTGTCCTTCCTCATAATCACTGTAGCTGATATTTACTTCTTACCTCCTACGTGTTGTGCTCTTGTAAGAGTTCTAAAACTTGAACTTAAAATAAGACCATATAATTCAAATTATAGTTTTACCATATTATAACTACACATTTATTATTTTTTAATTTAATATTTTTTCAGTGCAAAACGTTTAAAAAGAAGAAAAAAGAGTAGAGTTTTTTCAGAAATAATAGGCAAGCAATAACTTTTTTTGACAGCCATGTTGATACGAAAGCAATTTGTAATTTTTTTTTCTTTTTTGAATTTCAACATTGCATATTGATATTCACTTTTTTTTTTTTTTTTGTGAATGTATATTTATATTCACTTTATATTTAAATTAAATGAAGCACTCTTATATTAAAATTACATTAATTTTAAATATGAAAAATTTCAATTAATATTATTTAACTAATATTATCAAATGAGTCACTCCGAATAATCTACGTAATACAATAACAAAATAAGGTCATCTTTTTCTTTTTTAATGAAATGATACCCAACCTCTTTCACACTTGAAATTTAGTTAATAGGTACTTGGAAAGTACTATGTGGGTTGCTATATATGTAAAATGAGGAACCTTTTCTTACGTGTGAATAATAATAGAAATAGTTAAATGGAGTTATATATATATATAAATACAATATATATATTTTTTCACTTTTGCAAAATTATCCGCACCACATGTTTGCAAACTTTTAAGCTCAGCACAGTTGAGATGTCATCGCACTACCCCAGCAGGATAAGATTCCAGCTCGAACTTCAAGCACCTGTTAATACACCTCGCTCAGTGTAATTGTCGTTTTGCGTCGGCAAAATCGCTTTCACATTTGTTGCCCTCATGCTAGCCAGCTATTTTGCTTTTAACTTTTTCATTTTTTATTTTCAATCCTTTTCTGCTTTATTCCCTGAAGTGCTTTCTCCTTTATTATAATTTAATAAACAAGCTGTTTAATTTCTTTCTAGATTTGTAAAAAGGGTGTTTTTTTGTGAAATCATGCCGACACAGCAATAACACAACCCCTAAACTTTCCTTTCTTTTTCCCCTGCCTGTAAGTTTCAACAGAGTGCTCTCCAAACTTTCCTTTCTTCCCTTCCTTCCTTTGACAAAAAAATGGCTGAACTTGTTGCCGGAGCTTTGCTGTCTTCGTTGTTTCAGACGCTGTTTGATAAGCTGGCTTCTCCAGATCTGCGGAGCTTCTTTCGGGGACTCAAAGTGAACCAAGGGCTCCTGCAGAAGCTGAAGATCGCGCTGTTGTCTGCCAACCAACTGCTGGATGATGCTGAGGTGAAACAACTCACGAAACCTGATGTCAGAGAGTGGGTTTTTTGGTTCAAAGGAGCCATTTATGAGGCTGAAGATGTGCTGGAGGAGATCAACTATCGAGCTTTGCAGTATGAGCAGAGAGGCAAACCGAGAAGCAAGCCGTTGAGTAAGAGGTTCCAATCTTGTCTTAATTGTTTCAGTACGTTTGATGAAGCAATAGAACGTAAGATAGAGCAGATCCTTGATAGGCTCAAGTTTATTGTTGAACAAAAAGACGTCCTCGGTTTACAACAAGGCGTCACAAGTAGGCTTTCGCAACGATTACCTGCTCCTTTGCCAGATGAACGTTTTGTTTATGGAAGGAATGATGATAAGGAGAAAATCATGGAGCTATTGCTGTCAGATAATGGTAGTAGTAGCAACAAGATCTCTGTGATTCCCATAACGGGCATGGGTGGCGTCGGCAAAACCACCCTTGCTCATCTAGTCTGTGAGGAAAGCAGAGTGAAGCGCCAATTTCCTATCAGATCATGGGTTACTGTTTCAGATGACTCCACTCTTTCCATAATAGCTAAAAGAATCATCTTCAAGGTTACCTCAGAAGAATGTAAAAGTGACGACCCCGTTGAACTTCAACTTGCGTTAAAGGAAGCATTGAGTGACAAGAGGTTTCTCTTAGTTCTCGATGATGTATGGGATGCGAGCTATGCTCAGTTGGAGCCCTTAATGAATTGTTTCCTATCTGGAGCACATGGAAGCAAGATCATAGTGACAACACGTAGTGATACTATTGCAAGGAAGATTGGAAATGTGCCTACATATCTCCTGCAGACAGTATCTTTTGATGCATGTTGGAAGTTATTTGAGAAGTACGTGTTTGAAGATGCAAGATCAGAGACATATCAAGAATTTCGGGCAATTGGAAGGGATATTGTTAAAAAGTGCAATGGTGTTCCTTTAGCTGTCAAGTCTCTCGCCAGTCTCCTTCGCTCGGTGTCAGATCCAAAGGAATGGAAACAGATATTGAGCAGTGACATATGGGAGTTGCAGTTGCAAGGAAATCAGAGTAACGAAATTTTACCTTCTTTGTGGTTGAGCTACCATTATCTGCCTTCACACCTAAAGCGGTGCTTTGCTTACTGTTCGGTGTTTCCGAAGGATTATGCTATAGATGAATTTGAA
Source organism: Ficus microcarpa (assembly GCA_025413485.1). NCBI lineage: Eukaryota > Viridiplantae > Streptophyta > Magnoliopsida > Rosales > Moraceae > Ficus > Ficus microcarpa. The sequence continues at coordinate 10,401,876 of CM046376.1, forward strand.
CAAGAAAACATCATACAGTTATGGATGGCAGAAGGTCTTCTAAAACCTGGAAATTCGGGAGAACAGGTTGAGGATGTAGGGAGAAAGTACTTCAAAGAGCTGATATCAAGGTCATTGTTCCAACCACTATGTAAGGATGAATCAACTATCTTAATGCATGACCTTATGCATGATTTAGCAGTGTTCGTATCGGGTGAATTTTCGTTTAGGTTGGATGGCAAATCCAATGCTAAATTTTCTAGGAAGACTCGTTATCTTTCATATTCCGAAATTGATGTCTTTGAGAAACTTGAAGGTTTATCTGAAGCTAAGAGTATTCGCAGTTGCCTACGAGCTTCATCGTCCTACAAGAAGTCATCAAGTGGAGTGCCACAGTTGAAAACGTTGTTGTTGGTAGGAGGATGCTTAAGAGCTCTTTGTCTATCTGGATGTGGTCTCACAGTATTGCCTGATTCAATTGGCAATTTAAAGCATTTGAGATATTTGGACTTATCGGACAATTCTGATCTTGAAGAGATACCCAACACGCTTTGTGGCCTATATAATTTGCAGATGCTACGATTATCATGGTGTTGTAAGCTAACTCAGTTGCCAACTAACATGGGAAATCTAGTCAATTTGCGCCACCTCGATATCAAACAAGTACCTCTCGAGCAGATGCCACCGAAAATGCGCAATTTGAAAGATTTGCAGACACTAGGTAAATTTGTTATTGGCGAAAATGGAGGCTCCAGCATTGAGGAGTTAGGAGGGTTACGTTTTCTATCTGGAGCACTGGAAATCTCAGGGCTTCAAAATGTTGATGGCATTGAAAATGTTCGGGAGTCTTATTTAAAGGATAAGGAGTTTCTCACTGAGTTAGCATGTTGCTGGAGCAATAACGATCGTAGTGATGATTCAAGAAAAGATAAAGAAGTACTTGATGCACTACAACCTGATTCAAATCTGAGAGAGCTTGTCATAGATGGTTATGGAGTTGAAACACTCCCCATTTGGTTGGGCCATTGTTCATACAAAGCAATGGTTAGTGTGCGTCTAACTAATTGTTGCAACTGTCGTGTATTGCCACCACTTGGTCAACTACCTTCTCTCCAAGAGCTTTTCATTTATCGGTGTCATGGTGTGGAAAGAATAGGTGCTGAATTTTACTTTGATGGTAGTTTCTCCAATATTAAGCCGTTTAGATCTTTGAAACGGTTGGAATTTGGAGATTTGTCGAAGTGGAAAGAGTGGTTGTTTCTTGAAAGCCGTGAAGATGATGAATGTTTCCATAGTCTTGAGCATCTAAGAATCAGGGGTTGTCCCAAGCTAAATGTGTGCTTGCTGGACAACTCTCAACACTTTCCTTGTCTTAAAAAGTTAAGAATTGAAGATTGCAAAGAACTCCAACGCTTTCTGGGAGAAGGGCTCCCTTAAACAGTTGAGTATTCGAAAGTGTGAAAGCCTTCGGTGCTTGTCCGAAAATGGGCTACCCATGTCTCTAACTTCTCTCAATTTATACGAGCTTCCAAAGCTTGAAGACCTTGACAAGGGCGGCCTTCAACACCTCATCTCCTTTAAACAGTTGAGTATTGAAATTTGTGAAAACCTTCGGTGCTTGTCTGAAAATGGGCTACCCACGTCTCTAATTTCTCTCCGTTTATACAAGCTTCCGAAGCTTGAAAACTTTAGTAAGGGTGGCCTTCAATATCTTATCTCCCTTGAACAGTTGAGTATTGGAAAGTGTGAAAACCTTCGGTGCTTGTCCGAAAATGAGCTACCCACATCTCTAACTTCTCTCTGTTTATACGAGCTTCTGAAACTTGAAGACCTTAGCAAGGGTGGCTTTCAACACCTCATCTCCCTTAAACAGTTGAGTATTGGAAAGTGTGAAAACCTTTGGTGCTTGTTCGAAAATGAACTACCTACGTCTCTAACTTATCTCCATTTAGACGAGCTTCCGAAGCTTAAAGACCTTGGCAATGGCGGCCTTCAACACCTCATCTCCCTTGAACATTTGAGTATTAAAAATTGTGAAAACCTTCAGTGCTTATCCGAAAATGGGCTACTCATGTCTCTAACTTCTCTCCGATTAGACGAACTTCTGAAGCTTGAAGACCTTGGCAAAGGCAGTCTTCAACACCTCATCTCTCTTAAAAAGTTGACAATTCAAAAATGTGCAAAGCTTAACCTGCGGTGCTTGTCAGAACATGGCAGCTTAAAAAACCTCATCTCGCTTAAAAATCTGGCAATTATTGATTCTGAAAAGCTTCTGGGCTTGCTAGAAGAGGGATTGCCCCCATCTCTCACTTCTCTCTTGATCATTGGGTTTCAAAACCTTAGAGACCTGAATCGAATGGGCTTTCAACACCTCATCTCCCTTGAATACTTGTCAATTAGGAATTGCGGAAATCTGCAGTGCTTGCCTGAACAGGGGCTGCCCTCGTCTCTTTCTTCTCTTGATATCTCTGAATGTCCTTTGTTGAATCCACGGTGTCAGAAAGGGACAGGCAGTGATTGGCATAAGATTTCCCACATTCCTTCTGTTGAGATCGACGGAACAAGCATTGCCTAGTGTTTTCGGCTATTTGGTTTCCAAATTTTCAGGTATTTTTCAATTTCTTCTTCATTTACCATTCATAATTTGTTGTTTTCATTCCTCTTGTGCATTTTGAAGAAATTACCAGTCCGTGTTTATTATTTCTCCCTCAATTCAAGTGCTCTACCATTTTAACCTATTTTTCAAATTTTCAAGTTTTAAGTTTCCAAAACAATCAGTTGTTAAATTTTAAAAATATCGCAGATGGATTGCAATTGCCCACTCACGACAATTTCTCCTAATTACATCAAACTTTCTTTGTTACTGCTGGTTTATTCAATATCTGATCTGTTTTCTCTATTTTTCAAAATCTTTTATCTCTGGAATCTATTCGATTTGTACTAAATCTGTGCTCTGCAACTAAAAAAAAATTGAAAGACCACTCTTTTCGGTGATCGAGAAACAAAGATAGTTGACTTATTTCAATGTGAAGTTCAATGCTTTTTTGCTTACAGAACTAGTTTACTTTGCGCAGGTTAAAGGTCCCGGTTCCCACAAACTACAGTCGTAATTTGCTGCCGAGATTTGCATCGCAAGTTGATTTCCCTATCAATTCATATCTTTCATTGCCTGTACGTCCCTGCGACTTTGATAATCTTGATTCATTGCTTATTTTATGTTGGAATCTCTCCGAGGTAATTGACACTTGTTTTCCCTCTTCGGAAAGCAAAATGTCTACATTTTCTGTTAACATCTCAGTTTACTTTTAGGAGCTTCATCACATTGTAGAAAACCTGTTTATATCGAACTTTCGAGATGTTGATATTGTCGTTTGGCCTATTAGCAGATGATGGGGGTTCTGGCTGCTGACACAACTCATGTTGCTGCTCCTCCAAAAGTCGACTATGCCACTGACCATGGATGGTCCAAACGAAAATGGATTAAAGGTGGCATCTGCATCTGCTGTAGAGTATAGGATGCTTTGGTTTAAAAGGTTTGTGATTTAATCTTCAGCTACTCAAGAAGCATGAACAACTGAGAAAATTGTTCAACCAAAACCAGTTGAGTGCAATACCGACCCTGAAATTCAAGGATTCAGGATATATTTAAAGATGTGTAAATGACATTTTTTTAGGAGGTATGTGCTGCATTTCCTTGTATGATTAGAATATATTTGTGATTTATTGAAGGTGTTTGATACTAATTGGTAAACACGTATATCTTAGGTGTGTGATCTCTTTTTCTTTCATCAAGTCAACATGGTTAGACAATATGGTTTGCAAACCTTTCTCGTATTAATGGAGAATTAGTTAAATTTACATATATATGTATATATTTATATGTTTTGTATATGATCTGTCTTTTGAATTACTTGCTAAATAGATGGTCATTGTTTCATTTTAGTTTTGAATATTTGCAGTAAATTAAATATGGTCTCACCTTTTACCATTCATCCACAGCATCTTGCAATGTTGGCTCAGCAGCATCACTTCTTATGGCTGTGCTTCCTGGAATCGTAATTTCCATGGTCAATCCGATCAGTGGAAATTTACACAGGTAGATTGGAAAAAAATGCATATATTGTAACATCGGTTCGTTTTTCTTTATCCTGTGAATTTCACATGTTGCTCCACTTTCTTCTGAGTCAGGGAAGGAACCTTAGGACCACCAGATATCTAGTTGGGAGCTCTCATATTCTACTTGTTCCACAAAATGCGAGAGACTAGATGTTGAACCCTTGATTGTCTGGAATTTCGACATACCTCATCTCTATTAAAGCGTGTAACTGTTGGCAACAAGAAACGCTGCTCTCATCTCTGGCTTCTTTTCATATCTTTGCAAATTCTATGTTGGTCATACGGTGTCAGAAAGGGATGGAGATTTTGAATTGGTGGAATTAGCATGGTGATTGTTGTGCATTCACTTAGCTTTCCAAATCCCCAGGTATTTGTTTTCAAATTCCTTATAATTTAAAGAACAATAATTGGTTTTCATTTAACTTAATACTTGTTGTGGATCAAAAGAAAAATTAATCAATTCGTGCTACTGTAGAAGCAAGAATTCCCTTGCAAATGTTGAATTCATAAGAAATCAATTATTTACAAATCTACCAGTTATGTAGTTCAAAAGCTTTTTTTTTTTTTTTTTTTTGTTTCCTTTTCTTTCCATGTTGACAGGTGCAGGGGGCATGAGCATTGTCAGCTAATGCAGAACAAAAATGAAAAGACTCTTGTTACACTTTTTTTTTTTCGTTTGTATCAACGAAACTTGTTAAATTATCGAGTCTCTGTCCTTTTAAAGAAACTTGTTGACTATTTATAGTTTTCTATTTGTTTGAATATAAACTGTATGACTGGTAGATATGAGTGTCCTGTATTTTTCTGCAGAAATAGGAATTTGATTTGCCATGGTTTGTAACTTTTTTTGCCGAAGCACCTGTTAGAATATGCTTATTTGGAGAAAGATGAATGTTCATTAAGGCTTGTTTTTATTTTTGTCTGTTACTTGAAGACTTTTCCGAATCTCATTCCAGGTCTAATGTAAAGGTGGTGATTCCAGTATCTCTGTCTTTTCATCTCTTTGGCTTCTTTTGGTAACAATACTCACAAACTATAAATTGAGCATATGCAGAATCACTCATTCTCTATAATTTGGAAGGAAAAAAAAATCACGAGTGAGGAAGTGTTCTGTGTTTCTCCTGAGCTGAAGGAGTTATAATTGATGCATCGAAAGCCTAATAGGTATTAAGCAGTATTATACGATGATTTTTGCGAGTTCCTTAACCTTGTTTGAATTTAATTTTTCCTTCTTTAGTTGGTTGGATATGAACTAGAATGGGGCATTATGAATGTTTGCACTAATTTTTTTTTTTTTTTTTTTTCATATGGATAGCTCAACTTCAAGTGCTGCAGCGGAGCAGGGTAAAATCTCCCACAAGAGACCCCACAAGCACGGAAGTTGGACGTTGGTATGGTGTTGGCCATAGGTACTCCGATGCTTGACTTAAAAATGACAAGTGGGAAAATGCAGTTAGAGTTTAGTAGAAACCGTGCCTCTTTTTCCACCGGAATGGCACAGATTTATATTGAGCAGTTTCTTGATTAAGTTCAACCTGCAGGATTTGGATCCACCAGATCACACAATTTCCTGTGGAATGCATACTGAATTCTACACACCCCCATGTTCTCAAATCATCATCTTCCCGGGTAATCCGTGAGTTTCGCTTTGGTTGTTGATGTTTAGAGACAATCCAAGAAAATACTACATCTTCGGTTTTTTTATTTTTTATTTTTTATTTTATTTTTATTTTTATTTTTTCTGCTGTAATTATTGCACCATGCAATGTCAGGTTAAGGATACCTCACCGGAGGAGACTTGGATGCTGTAAGTTTCTACCGTGGAACAGTACTTCGTGCAGCAGGTTTAATGATGTTTCTAGAACTTGATTCCTTACTTTCTCCGTCTTTAAGTTGCATCTAAGCCTTGTCATGGTTTCCTTCTTGTGCAGACCAACTTCCAGAACAGTCTCATGTGGAATCATGTTACACTTGCTATAGATGCTAATGCTAGAAAGGGCTCTTTCTTCTTTGCAAATCTTTGAATATCCTTTGATGTTCCGGCCATGGAGTTAGAAAGTGTTGGAGATTGTGAGAATTATGGGAAATAGGATGATGGTTGTTGTGAATTCACTCAGTTTTTGAAATCTTTTTTTACTGTTATTTTTATTTTACTTATGTATTAATTTTACTTTAATTTATGTATGTCAGCATGATCACAATAAAATCGTTTCACAAGCTACACAACAGAGTCCACAAGCATGGAAGCCATGGATGATCATTGGGTGCCAGCAACAGGTACGCTGATGCTCTAAGTTACGTTGATTATCAATGGGAGAGAGAGAGAGAGAGAGAAAATAGATGCGATATGTAGGAGCGTCTTGATGTAGTCCAGCCTGTAGGTTTTGATCTACCGGATCACAAAATTTTGGTGCAACATCAGGCGTGCGATAAATTCTCTTTGTCGGGCCATTACGCATCATGTGGGAGAACCGCTCCATACACTGCATGTCTTCTAAGCATAAAAGGCAGGTTTATATAGACAATTCAAAA
>CM046376.1:10408602-10419869 GCA_025413485.1 Ficus microcarpa
GAATAGCTCTTTTTTTTTTTTTTTTAATTCAATTTTTAATTTCTGTTTTATTTACTATTTATCCTACAATGTCAGGTGGAGGATTACCTTACTGGAGTCGTCTTGTATGTTCCAAGTTTCTAGTGTTGAGCAGTCCTTTGTACAAGAGATTTAGAATTTTGTCATAAATGGTATTTTTATTTTTCGCCGAATCGTAATTTAAACTAGGTTCCTTCTTTTTTTCTATCTTCAAATTGCACTCAAGTCCTGATATGGTAATTTCCGTATGCAGATTGACTTCGAGAACAATCTCGACACATCATCATGTTGCACTTGCTCCGAATGCTAAGTGAAAAATTACTAATAATTGCCGTGCCACCTGGCCAATCTTCTTTGAAGGTCTGTCTATATAGGTTTGATCTTCTTCCATTGGTATGATCTTCACTATCGACGGAGAAAAGTGGGCTCAAGGTTTTAGAGTCCTCTGTAGTTGTTCATGTGATCACGTTATTTCTTATGCACTACAATCTGCAGCGACGACATTATCTCTTGAGTCTCGATACAGTATAACTATATATATATATATATATATATACACATTTACTCCTTTGTAAAGTTGAAGAGACAAAATAATCTAAAAATTAGAATGGAACAATTGTTATAGACCTTTTTCTTAAAAAAAAAAAAAAAAAGAAAAGAAAATTTGTTACAGACCTTCGTGCTTTGGTAGGGCAACGCCGTTTTTCTTTTATTTTTTTTCTTTCTCAAATAATGTCGAGTGAAACATTTCGTTGTCATTTTCCAAATGAATTCATCAAATATTAAAGTTTGTTCAATTTGCGGCTCGTGAAAAGGTATTTTATTCAAAAACACTTTTTTGGTGTGGTTCATGAAAAAAACACTTTTTTTGGTGTGGTTCACAATTACGATTACCGCTTTAGCCATAAATATTACAAAGACTAATTCCAATTTCCCATCAATCAATTCATGAAGTTAAAATTCCATCTTTACGAGTTAGGGGCAAATTAATTTTAGTAAATGAATTTGATCATTAAAAGAAGAAAAACGGAGAAATCAATCAGAGTTCACTAGTTAAAATTAACTATAAGGCAACATATGATCATAATATTTGGATATAACACTTTCTTTTTTTTTTTTTTTTTTTTTGCAATTTACGATAAACCCCTCATTATTTAAACTTTTTTCCGTTATTAAATTGTTCATTTGAGTGATCCTCCATTTTTTTTTTAAGAAGTCATTTTCCCACCCTTCATTTGTGTAAAATCGAAACATTAAGCGAGCATGTGACGAACTTATATCTGATGCCCATTTCCCTATCCACATTGTTATTTTGTCACTTTTTTATTTGACATCTAATTGAATTTTTTAAGTATTTTTATTCTTTACCTTCTATTCAAGCAAAACACACAGAAAAATAAGGATAGCTGATTTGGACTCGCATGTGATAGTTATTGTAGTTCTCGCCTTTATCGCATCTTTATGAGTTATTAATGACTCTTGAAGGTTAAGTACTATATAAGGGGCCAAAACAGTCTTTTAATTTTAGCATTCAAAGAAAACATTTCGTTAAGATTTGATTTTCGATCTTCAAAAATTGGAAGCAAATATGAAAACTTGATAGTAGCTTTGGTAACATATTTAACCGTAGTACTAGCAAACGCCATGGAAGGAATTGCAACCTATTATAAATCCCCTTATACTCGTAAGCATGCCATTTACATTTTTTATTTTTAAATTTTCCGATTAATTTTGCATGTTATATGTACTTTTTTTTTTTTTTTTTTTTTGCCTTTTGGTTGAAATGTTATATGTACGATACTGCCATCGTAATTAAGAGCAAGATATCTTTGTTTCATCTAGAGAATACCAAACATATTTACGAGTTTTCGTAACTAAAGGTGATGACCATTTACGATATCAAGATAAACGCACAAATTTTACTAATTCTTATAAATATTTTTTTGACCAATTATTAAATTTGTTATAATCGTGAAATTCATATTATATATTTAAAATATAAATATACACTAACGAATAAATATTGAAGTAGAAAAAAAAAAAAAAAAAAGAACCATGTTAAATATATATACATTTTTTTAATTGTGGTGTGCTAATATTTTGATCGATTTGGATGGAGTTATATACTGATGAATGCATATCAGGTATTCATAGAGTTGATCAATAATTATTACCCCCTGAAAGACAAATATCTTTTTTACTTTGCAAGTTTTTCTATATCTTGAGTTGTTTGTTTCACACTCAATCTTTTGAACTAGTAATATGCATTGTAGAATTGTTTGCAATTAGTTTTACATCACAAAATCAACTGCTGACAGTTGGGGAGCAAAGTTGATTGCCCCCACTCAGATTTAATTCAAGTTTTACTCTTAAAAATTTTCTAATATTTTAGTAATGCCCTATTTTAAAAAAAAAATTAGACATGTACCCCAATCAGATCATATAGATTAAAATTTTCCTATTATCGTCGTAAGTTTCAAAATCTTAATAATATCCTTAAATTATAAGAAAATTATATATGCCCACTTAACAATTAGAAATCATCTTATTTAGCCAAAAAAAAAAAAAGAAATAATCTTTTAACCACTTTTTGAAATAAATCGTAGAACCTTTTGTTTTCTAAGTAAACGACCTTTTTTTTTTTTTTTTTCTTTTATAATTTCTTTAAACTATATTTATGTTCTATTAGGGTGCGTTTGGTATTGCGGTTCAACTCAACTCAATTTAAACTTTTTTTTGTCTTTTTCTCAAAAAGTTTTTTGTCTTTTCTGAAAATTCAAAAAAATTTACTATTACAACTAAAATATTTCAACTCAAACTGTCATACCAAACAAACCCTTAGTGATACACCAAATAGTCCTTTACTAATGGACTGATCTATTGTTGATGAACTAACGATATATCACTAATGGTTCAGTATATATTATGAAATTTGAGACTTCTAAAGGATTAACTGGACTTTATTTTAAAATGTTAACTTGATAAGTGTAAATGTTCAATATCTTTATATGTTTATTATTATTGTTGTGTTTTTATCATATGGGATTCGAGTTTCTTTTTACCCTTAACATGTCGGATTGCTTCATATAGCTGATTTTTCCCCAAAGTGCCCCTGCTAAAATAATTATTTACAATTTTGCCATTGGCATCCTTCTTACAGCATCAACTTGCTACAAAACATGAAAACCATGGAGTCCATTTTGCTACAGCAACGGATGTCCTGTGGAATAACAGAACAGCTTGTGGGAAACTGTATTGGGTAAAATGCACTGGTATTGCGAATAACTGACCGCAACGTCCTTGCAGAGATCGAGATGTTCTTGTCGAGATTGTCGATTATTGTAAACGATGTAACGCCACTCTTAACCTTTCTGAAGAAGCTTTCAATCTCATTGCTGATCCTAGAGGAAGAATCCGCATTGATTTGTAAATATATCTCTATCCACATTTTGTTTTGTGTATCTCTCTCTCTTACATAATGTTAGCAGTAGGAGCAAAGTCAGAAATATATTTAATAGGGATGTGCACCAAAATTTTTTAAAAATTTTATAGGACTATATGAGAATTTCTAATTATAGTGGATTTATGTGAAAATGAGGCAAAGTAGAAAAACCATAATTTTTTTAAATAGAATTAACTTTAGTGTGGAATATGTTAGAATTTGTTATTTTTAGTGAGACAAAATAGGAAGTATGAGAGAATTTTTTATTTCTAATGAGGTAAAATAGAAAAATTATAAAATTTTTGAGGCAAAAGTATAGTAGTAAAAAAATTCAGCTCCCACTCATCTACATGTAAGTCCTCGACTGATTTTTTATTTACTTTTAATGTAAAGTGAAAGGGAACAATTAACGTAAGAAAAAACTAACATATCTCAACTAGGTTAGCTGCAAGTAACCCCATCCTCCTCAAAAAGAAAAAAAAAAAAAATATATATATATATATATATATATCAATAAATATATCTGACCCCAACTCAATAAAAAAAAAGAAAAAGAAAAAAGAAAAAACCTCACAATAATAATTAACAAGAACTATTCGTCAAAACCAAAGGGGCTTTCTCCCTCAAATATCAAACCTTAAAATCACAGGTGAATCTTTAACTCGCTAGAGTGCTCCTAAATCTTTCATGATTATTGCTCTCAGCCACGATTTCTCCTCACCATTTTGAACTTCCTTGCATTTTCATCTGTTGCAAAGCAATCCGAGTGTGTGTGTTGCACAAGCGAGAAGAAAGGACCTCCATCCGTAGACAAAACGTTCGTGCACCACCAATCACAAGTACCCATTTTTCAGTTTTGAGGTATTTTTCATTTTGATCAGCAATTTTTCCTGAAAAAACTTCTTTGAGAATTTTATTGCTCGAGTTATGATTCAATTAGCTTTTTCTGTTGTTCTTCTGAAAAACAGGGTTTGAAAAGTGTGATTTGACTATAGAAGAGATTTTTTGCATTTGTTTGAAGATGTGAGTAGTTGTTGGTTTTAGGTTGCAGTAGTTTTTATTCGGATTAGTTTATAGAGTTGCTGATTTTTTATTGGATTTACTTTGCCCTGAATTGCACGGTGAGATTGCAAATTAAGAAGTACGGTGTGTTAGGGAGATTCTTTTTTTTTTTTTTCTCTCTTGTATTTTTAAACAGCAATAAATTGTTTTCTCGATCAAAGTATGGTTTCAATAGTCTCTTCGGTTGGAAGTATGTCTCTGTTTTGAACTATGCAATTAATTATTAGGGATTAATGGTGTACATTGGTTTCCTGGTTTGAGGTATGTATAGTTTCAAAAAGAATGATAACAAAATCTTGGGAGTTTTAGTTTAGTTTGTGCCAGCAAGAACCCAGTAGTTGGTAGTGCTTTAAGAGAAACTTGGGAGTCATTTTCAAAAGACACTCTTGGGAGTGATTTTTAAGGGCTGATTTTCCCTTCCATAATAATTTTGGGCCACAAGAGTGTTGGGTAATACTCTATTCCAAAAAAAAAAAAAAAAAAAAAAAAAAGAGTGTTGGGTAATACTAAGAGAATTTTTTTTTTTAATTTTTGGAAAATTAATACTAAGAGAATTTTATGATTTAAGTTAACAGAAGAATCCCCTCTCAAGTTTCTTCTGATTTTGAATTCATGACCAGGAATTAGCCTCTACACTAATGAAAATTTCATAGGCCTAAACTACCTTAAACTATTGATAAAATACCATTACCTATCCTTCTTAACCCTTACAATATTTCTCTCGTTTTCCCCTGTGTACTTGCCGCCCTACACCTCCAGAGGAGAGGAATCGAATTCTCAGCCATAACACTTATCAACTGTGAGTGAATTCTTAAGGTAAATTCTTTCTTCCTTTTTTTCTTCTTTTGATTTTTTTTTTTTTAATGTTGTAGAATTTTATTTTACTTTTTTTTAAACTCTTTTCTTGTTTTGGTGAATTAGATTTTTGTTTTTTTGTTTTTTGTTTTTACCGTTCTGCAATTGGGTGTTTACATTAGTATACATTTTTTCCCCTCAGTTGGTTTTAAGGATGCAGCTCCCCTATTACTTGTCTTCAACGTCTTGTTTAGACCTCTTTGTGATTCTTTATTTTTTTGTTTCTCTGCCCATCTTTGTTTCTTCCTCTGTTTTTGTTTGGGTGTTTTCAGAATGAGAGTGTTTTTATTTATTTATTTATTAATGAAAACGAGAATACTTTGTGCACTACTATTAAGTTGAGGTCAGTTTGGTTTAGATTTTTTTTATTCTCTCTCTCTGTCTCTCTATAATTTCCAAGGAAAAAGATAAGATAATGAAGCAATGGAGGATGGAGGTCAGTTTGGTCTAGATTTTTTGTTGTTTAGCTTTTTTGGATGGATATATAGAACTGCAAGAATATTGTTAATGGCTCAGATTCTTGGATTTGCTGGGATATATTTATAAGTACGAAAACTTATTCAATGCCTTACTTGTAACAGGAAATTCCTATGTTGATGGATAGAGATTGGCTATGGTTTAACAGGTAAATAAAATAATATAAAATATGCAATAACATGTTCTTATAGGAGAACTCTTTAGCTAGATAATGTGATGTTATTATAAAAATTACAGAGCTACTAAGGAATATATAGAAGGAGCATGGAATTTTGTAAAGATGGTAGAGAAAATAGTTGGTTATTCGGAAAAGATATTATGTCCTTGCAAAGATTGTCAAAACTTGCGTTGCCAATCTATTGATAGTGTTTTTGCTCACTTGGTCATAAGTGGAATGGACCAAACAGACACAGAGTGGTTTCATCATGGGGAAGAAAGCTATACAAATGAAAAGGTTTTTAGTAACGTGTTACCCAAGGATAATGTGATGCCTAGGTCCACGTACTCAGACAAAAAGTTCTTGCAGAAATTTGATTTGGGATATGAAAAGATTCATGCATGTTTCAATGATTGTTGCTTGTTCAGAAAAGATTATGAGAGCTTGGAAGAATGTCCGAAGTGTGGTGCTTCAAGGCGGAAGGTAGATAAACATACAAACAAGATCTGAATATTTCACATAACACAGAATTAAATCAGGGTGTTTAGATCCAAAACAATGGCTAAGAATTTAAAATGGCAATTTTTTTCAACATTGGTAAAATCTTTTTCTTTGCTTCTGATTGAACCATTCAAAATAGTATATTATTCTCTTATATTACATCATTTCTCCCCCTTTGTAGGTTCACATTCATGGCTGATCAAAAGAAGAGGAAACTTTGTAAACTTAAATCAACTGAGGAATTTTCTGCAGTAAGGAAGCAACTTGCAGTCATACGTACAGGCAAGTTGTTAGAAGTGCTTAATTGGAAAAAAGAGATCACTTCACAAGAAGTTGAGTCATAACAATGAGTTGTAAGTGAGGAAGACAATAGAGAGATAGACCCAATATTCCTTGAAGGACCAACGACTCGTAAGAAAAATTCTGTGTGTGTATATGCAGCCCCGATGAAAGCAGCAATAAATTCACTTGCAGGCATGTCTAGTAGGTTATTCCGCAAGATGATAGTGAGGGATGACTCTCCTAAACTCGAGGAAATTGATGCCCTAGTAGATTCCCTTGAAGTTGAAAGGTAATCTGCGGCTGCAACTAATTTGAGAGAATGTCTACGTAGCACTATTGAAAATAAGTTCTTTTCAGAAGTAATTCCTTCACCCAAAAAGGGGCCATCATTCCTAGGATCACTTGACAATGATAACAGATCCATAGTAAAAGAAGACATGATTCACCTACCAGTCGAAAAAGGAAATCTGTTCGTTTAGATACCAGAAGAGGAAATTCTCCACAAGTGGATGGGCCAAGACTGATGGTAATGTTGAGCCACCACAAAAAGACCCTTAAGTTGCAGATATAGATTTTATGGAAGAACCACAACGACTTAAACGAAAAAGAGGTCTGACAAAATTGAAAATGTTGCAATGGAAACTACTGATCGGATTGAAGTCTAGTTCAACACAATAGGTCAAGCAATTGGTGACGGATCAATTAGTATGTCTTCATTTTTAGGACCACTTGTGAGAGAGATTGTACCAGTAACAATTGCTGATTGGAGGAAGGTTACCGAGGGAATGATGGAGGTTTTCTGGAAATTTGTTCAGGTATGAAATTGTATAATTTTTTTTCATTTTATCTTTATATTGTCAGATAGCAATTAGAACTCTAGGAGCTCATTTTTTACTATGTATATCATGTAAGATACAAGCTCCAAAAAGATTGGGAAAAGGCTTATGTCTTTAAGGTGATGGCTAATCTTTGGAGAGCTTCAAACCAAGGTTGGTAAAAACAACTAGTAGAAGCACCAAATGATGTTGAAAGACTAAAGCTACGACCCAATAACATCAAATCTGAAGTTGATTGGAAAGCTTTTGTGAGGGAAAAATCAAGCACAAACTTTAAAGTATTTGACATGCTTATATTTTTAATTGTTTTCATTTTTTATTTGTGTAGTTGTAATTACTGTAGAATCTGGTTGCCTTGGTTCTAACTAATTAAATATGTTGAACTATAAGAAAGTTGCAAGTGCTCTGATTTTTTGTTTTTCGTTTTTTTTTCGTTTTTTGTTTTTTGTTTTCCTTTCCTTCTATTTGGTAGCTTGAAAATCTTTAAACACTGCAATGTTTCAATGCTCCAGACCTGAAAGAATGCTCGATAAGAATTAAAGGAGAAAATTTTAAAAAATAAAAAGCAAAGTTGAAACGTATAATTTTTGACACATTTGTTTTTCATTGAAGTGTAACATAAGGTGAGCTATTTGAGCTTGGTGGCCTATCTAGGACCTTTTCTAGAGAAAGAATACTGTTTTCATGAGATATTGATACAAGTCAAATGATACTGTCAGACACCATACTTCAGACACCTTACTTCTATCATTGTTTTATGCTTTTAATAGAAGAAGGATGACTGATTGTAGGAACATGTAACTTTGTTTGGTAAAGACGTGTATATAACTTGATCATTAAATGAAAAAAAGTGAAAAGTGATGGACCATCCTCCACAGGCTTTTTAATTATTAGCTTTAACTGTGTTTCTTTCTCATTTTTTTCAAATGTAGTATGTACTCAAATACATGTTTATTACTAGGCTAAAAGTGAAAAGTTCAAAGCAATGGAGATGAAACAACTCCCATATATTGGCAGCCGCAAAGGATATGCTTGTTTAATTGATGACATGGTAATGTCATGTACCTCTAGCTTTTATTAATGAGATCAGAAAAAAAAAATTTCAGTGCTAATTATTTTTATTTATATAGAGTAAAGCTAGTGCAAACAAAAAATGACCATCTAGAGTTGCTGTTTGGACCAAGGCACATACGAAGAAAAATTGTGAACTTGTATCCATAGCTGTTAGTGAAGCTATTGTACTAATCTATGCCTTTTCCTTCATTATTATGTAAATGTTATCGTATATTTACGATAGCATATTTGCATGCCATGATAGCAGTTTAAATATAAGTTCACTTTAAAACGTCATGTTCCGTTTTTAGTTTTGATTTGTTTCGATCAGATTTAATTATAGAATAAAGTAAATTACATATGTACACAGCTAAGTGATTGACGTTTTGTCTCTCTTCTCTCTCTCTAATATTTTTCTTTCATTTCAATCATCAGGATCTTCCGATTGATGAAAGATAGTGAAGGGACGATCCAACAATCTTTTGTTGGCTTTTAGCTTTTGGCGCACGGAACATGTTACTATTATTTTCATATTATTCCAGCAAAATTTTTTTTTTGCTTTTAACAAAATTTGCATAGGGGGTTTGGTGAATGGATGAGGTAGGACTTGAGTGCTAATGAAGTTAGAATAGTTTTCCCTTTATTTACCACTTGTCAAAAAAAAAAAAAATTTTTTTTTTAGTTCATCTCACTTATCATTGTAATATGACACTCTCTCTGAATAAGACCACAAATATGGAACAGGTTCCGAATCCCATAAACGTACTGCTCTATGAGAAATTCAATAATTATCCGCTTGTTCAAAAACATTAAAATTGTGATTTCACAATTTTGGGAGAAATTAATGGAACTCTTTCATATCTGCAGAGACATGATTGTTGATTGGAAAATAAATGTACTAGTAAACTTTGTGTTCTTAATTTTTTTTTTTTTTTTTTTTTTTTGTGTTTGCATTTGAGGCTGGTTTTTAAATTTCGTTCTCATTCTTTTACTAAAATTGAGTGAAGGGTTTTGTTGTAGCACTATAATTTTATTCGGGAAAAAAAAAAAAAAACCTAATCTCACACCAAATTCCGTACTTAAATTTACAGAAATGAAAAACCCAAAGTACTTTCCCTCCAAAAAAAAAAAAAAAAAAAAAACACACGCACACACACACACACACAGACACAAAGTACAAAGATAAACAAAACAACCATACGACCAAAGGAAAGGGAAAAGGAAAAAGAAAAAAAAAAGTGGGTGAATTTTTGACAATGGTAATGTAGCAGTTTTTTTGCAGATCAAGATTGTCATATGTCACATGTGATAGCTCCCGCTACGAAACAATATTCAGATCTGCTATCCTGTGCTTCTGTTTTTTCCCGCAACATCTTAAGGCCAAGATACCTAGTCAAAGCAAACAACCTCCAAATTAAAAATACACAAGCTACGAATCCATAACAAAAAATACTCAAATGCAATTCACCATGTTCATAACAAATTCTCTGTGTAAGAGAGTTTGTTTGGCATATCGATTCAAATTGGAAAAATCTAACTAGAATTTTCTACTTGTTAAATTTGAACTGCAATAATTTTTTTCTCTCCTACACGCGCATCCTCTTTCGGTATCCAAGTCAACCCAACGTGCCAAAAACTTCCAAAAATGCGAATGCGATGGAAAGACTTTTGTTTTCTTCCCTAATAATGTCTCTATTTTCAAAGCTCATTATATTGACATTGGTGTTACTTGTCATCTAAATGTTATAGATATTTTTATAATAAAACAAACTTACCGGCCTAACATCATTAGAGTGGCTTGAGGATTGGTCCCTGGTGAGACAGTGAAAGTGGATCCATCTACAACCCGAAGTGAATTCACCCCGAAAACCCGAAAATCAGCATCAACAACTTTCCCCACAAGGCATCCGCCATGGTAATGCCACATCGTACTCACCGTGTTTCGACAGAATTCTTCCATTGATGAGTTATCTGACTGATTTGTTGGTAAAGATGGACCATAGAAGAAGAAATCTCTACTTCCTTCGGAAACCTTGTACTTAAATGGATCCATGGAGTTCGTCTGCAGCATCTCGCCAATCTTTCTCATGGCACTAACACAGTGAGAAAGATCCAACGGATCTGCAAAGTAGTTGAATCGGACACGCGGATTGGCTTTCACGCCAGCGCTCGGAGCCAACCAAAGGAGGCCATGAGACAAGGGTGTAGCAAGTTTCTCCATGATGGTCGCGATACTTAAAACTGCGGAAGACGGGTTAGGATAAAAGCTAAAGGGTGATGTAGCGGTAGAAATTGCATGACTAGCGGAGACGGCTTCTATGAAATAATCACGAGTAATTCCTACAACTTGTACTGAAGAAGCCTCTGTCGGAAATGGGATTATGAAATGGATATTGTTACGAGGAATGTCACATATGAACTTTCCGACGTTGGGTTGAGGGAGGACAATTGGAATGTCAAGTGATGAGAGGTAGGATTCCGGTCCAATTCCGCTGAGTAACAGGAGTTGAGGACTTCCGATTGCACCTGCACTAAGGATGATCTCCCCATCTTGGTGTACAAGTGCCTTGTGAGACTTTCCCTT
>CM046376.1:11019969-11384702 GCA_025413485.1 Ficus microcarpa
GCTCAAATTCAAATTTTGGGTACATATTATTCAAACAAAGATAACCTCATCAAGTTGAAGCCTGTATAGAGCCAAATATGCCAACTGTAAATTTCGAGACTTCAACCACATAAATCAATATTTTACATAATCGAAAAAAATGAAAACTACAAACAGAAAATCGTTCTAAATTCGGAAACTGGTAATCACCAGCTACAATCTCTTGATGAAATTGACTAAACCCAGCTAATTTTCAACAAAATCTACACGTTTAAACAAGAAATTTCAGAATTTATAAAAACATGCAATGAATTTAAAGAAAGGATAAAAAACTACTTAAATCAATAGTGAAAATCAAAATTTTCTCTCATTTTCCATGGAAGTGAACGGAACGAAAAAGAAAAGCGTACGTTGCAGGCGATGATAAGGCGACGGAGATTGGCCATGTGGCGAGCGTTCTCTTCCTTGCGCTTCTTCGCACCTTGATTCGCCATTTCTATATCTGCGAATTCGCTTTCTGTAGGACAGAGAAGAAGCAGAGAAGAGGATGACAATGGCGATGTGAGTGGTTGAGTTTGCCCCTCCGACCTTTCCTGTTGACCAGGCAAACTTTCACAAATTCCAAAAACAATTCAGAAAATCAGAAAACGCAGAACAATTCATTTGACAGTTAATTTCAATAACTTCACAGCCAATACACACACACACACACACCCATATATGGTTCATGGCTTCTACTACTCTTAATTTTCTCAAACAAATTCGTAACTCGCCTATAAAATTCATGGTATTACAAACCCTAGCTCAATCAGAGAAACTCAAACTAACAAAACCCAAACCGAAAGCCTAAATCGATCGAAACCAGATCTGAACAAGCGAAAATCACAAGCAAAAAGGGGGCTTTTACTGACGAAATCGAAAATCGAAGAAGAGAGATGAAATTTCGAAAGGGATTTTACCTTGGTTCTTCTCGAATTGAAGGCAAGAGCAAAGATTAATCTAAAAGTTTGGATTTTTGGGCCTTAGTTTTGGAGAAGTAAACTTTGCTTTTGATTCTGTGTCTTTTTGGACGAAGGCAATACGGCAAAAGAGAGAAAATTAGATGGAAGACAATGTTTTACATAGCCACTTATAATTTTTTAATATTAATATTGATAATTTTAATATTATAAAATAATAAAATTATTAATTTTAATGTCACAGCAAACATAAATAATAAAGAAAATTAGAAAAATAGTAATAAGTTTGGCACCTCTTTATAATTTTGTTCTTTATAAGAATAAAGTTGATAATTTTACCATTTCATAATATTTAATTAAATAATTAAATAAAAAATAGTAAATAAACAAAAATATTATTATCTCTTTATTTTCTTGTCTTTTTTATTTATTGAAGTAGTTTTCATATATCTCTGACTTCATTCGTCAGCCGATCTCCACTCGCCAACAGTTCACTAGTCGTCGATCGCAAGCCGTCGGCAGGTTACTAGTCGTCTACCGATCATCAATAGAATGCAAAATAAATTTTAATAGAATGCAAAACGAATTTCGATATAATGCAAAATGAATTCAATCAAAATCCAAAACGGTATTTACTTGTATTAGAATCCGAGAAGGCAAAACAAATTCTGATATGCAAAACAGATTCTATCAAAATGCAAAATAGATTCTACCATAATGCAAAATGAATTCTACCAGAATCCGATAAGGGAAAATGAATTCTAATAAAATGCAAAATGGATTCTAATAGAATGAAAAACTTATGTACAGATAAAAGTAAAATGAATTCTACCAGAATTCGATAAGGCAAAATGAATTATAATAAAATACAAAATGGATTCTGATAGAATGAAAAACTTATAATGTATAGAAAAAAGTATTTTGAAGTTTCTACTTTGAAAATCGATATAAATTTCTTTCGTTTTTCACTTTGCTTGCTCAATATACGCACACACTTACTAACACGTATACATATGCACATATATGTATATAATTACAGATAAAGTTAGAGAGATTTAAAAAGAAAGATGACCCTAATTTTTTAAGGATTCCATTGGGATCATTGGTCACAATCCAATCAAGACGCCAATCAAATACAAACCATTTCTTTGACACAGAACCAAATGTAACAACAACATAATGAATTAATGATTTTAGTGTTGTAAATTTTGGAAAAGTACTTAAACATTTCGATAGAATCCATTGGAAGCATGTAATAATTTTCTTGTGTATGATTTGCTTGTTTTCGATGGTTTGTTTGTTGAGAAAATTTATTTTTGTTGGTTTGGTTTGTTTTTTGGTGATTTGTTTGTCAGTTTTCTTTCTTCCGTTTGTTTGCCGAGAAAATTTTTGGTATTGTAGGGTGAAAATAAAAACATTAACGATTTTGTATTTCATCTGAATATGCGAAATAAAAAAATAAAAAAAACTATGAAAATCCATTTTGAATTCGATCAGAATCCAATTTGAATTCAATTAAAATTCATTTTAGATTATATTAGAATCCGTTTTGCATTTTATCAGAATGCGTTGTACCTTATCAGATTCAGGTAGAATCCATTTTATATTTTGATAGAATCGGATTGTTTTGCATTCTATCAGCATCCGTTTCTTGTTTTACATTCTATCAGAATTTATTTTGCATTCTATCAAAATCTGTTTTGCATTATATTAGAATCTGATCATTTTGCATTCTATTGGAATTCTTTTTGCCTGTTTTGCATTTTACGAATCCATTTTATCTTTTCGAATTCTAGTAGAATTCATTTTGGATTCTAACAGAATCTATCTGACAATCAGAGCCAGATACTTCCAGCCATCTTTGTTGATATCCAAAAAATATATATTCTGTTATAATCCATTTTGGATTCTAATAGAATCTCTGCGGTGACCAACATCGATGTCGATGACTGGAGTCGGATACATTCGGTCATCTTTTGTTGAAATATGAAAATATATATATATATATTTGGCGTTCGTCGAGCAAAGCATGATACATCCGATCATCTTTTTGTTGAAATATGAAAAAAAAAAAAAAAAAAAAAAAAAGAAAAATTTTTGATGATTGAAACCAGAGACCGACTGATGACCAGAGACCTATCGGTCATCAAAGACAAACCAACAACTAGCTGGTGAACGGAGTCGGAGATATATAAAAAAAATATTTTAATAAATAAAAAATAAAATAAAATAAAATAAAGAGATATGTGTATTTTTTTGGTCTATTTACTATTTTTTTTCATTTAATTATTTAATTAAATATTATAAAATGACAAAATTATCAACTTTACTCTTATGGATGACAAAATTATAATGAGGTGCTAAATTTAGGGCATTCTTGCAAATCCCCCTAAATGAAAAGAGGTGCCAAATTTTAGTAAATATCTAAAGATTCTAGTATTCTCTCTTTGTTGGGTTATTTTTTGTTAATTTTATCAAAATTGGGGTTCGGTTGCTATTTATGATGTTTAAGTGGCTCAATGAAAACTATAAAAAAAAAATTAAGGGTATGCTTGCTTTGCATCAAAGGGAAAGTTACGTTCCCTATTAATCATGTGTTTACTTATAAATGTAGAGTAAAAGTTTAGTGTATCCCACACCATATTGAAAACGAAAAATACAAATGTCAATCATTACATCCTTTGGTATTGATTTCTTATTAAAATGAATAAATATTAAATTTACTTATACATCCTTATGTACTAATGTATTTTGTTTAAATTTTCTAAAAGGATATTTTTAGTAATTATATTAATAAGATGAACATTACTAGGTAAATAAACATTACAATGAGAATATGATTATTTCCCTTTGTACCATCTAATGAACAAGCTTAAGAAATATCCCATCAAAGCAAGCTTGCCATCCTTCCCGCATCCAGAGAAACAAGAACCCAAAAGCACTTTTTTTGACGATGAGAAATACAACGCTAAAGCAGATGAGAAGAGAGTGGAGTAGAGGAGCTTGCAATTTTCCTCTCTCTTTCTCTCACTTATTTGAATTTGAATGTCTTTATTTTTTATTTTTATCTTTTGGGTTGTGAAAAAAGCAACACGTATGATAAGACATCAAGTAGAAAAGAATATTTCTGGTATTTTATCCCAATCCGCAGTTAGTGGAACCCTCTTTTTAATGAAAATTTTGATATGACTTTACTACCTATGAAAGTCTGAAAAAATTACGTTAAAATTATTTTTTTTAGATGTGTTATTTTTGAAATTAATCCTACTTTTAATCGAAAAGTAAAGTTTTCTTCAAACAAAAATTTTTTTTTTTTTGAATCAAGTTACTCATTATACATGATTTGCGATATTTTAGGCTTGTAAGACTTTTCTTTTTTCTTTTTTCCTAATTTTATTTGCATTTATCATGAAAAGAATTTGAGAATTTTGTTGAATGGATTTTTTAAACTTATTTTGTAGCTTTATTTGTTTGTTTTTGTTGCTAAAAGTAAAATTTCTGTATTATGTGACTTAATTTAGGATTATATGCAATTCATATAAGTTGTGGGGCAAAAAAAAATATGCATACCCCAACAAAGAAATATATTTTGTTACCAGGACGCTGGACATAGTGGGGAAAATACTTGTAATATATGCAACTCATAAGAGATACATAGGTCATACATTGGATCCACGTTTGTCTTCTTTTAATATTATTTCATTTTACAAACTGGAACGAAGTAGAAAGAGTGCTAAAAGGATGGTATTTGGTGTGTGAATATTCTCTGCAGGAAAGTTAGTTATCTAAAGGGTAATCAGCCAAAATGGTCTTTGAACTATTTAAAAAGTTCATGATTTGGTCCTTGTTTTTTTAAATTTTAATCGAAAAGACTCTAAACTCTCTAAATATTGACAATTGTAGTCATTTCGATCCAAAACCATTAAGTTTTTAATAAAATACGTCATGTACAATACATATGATCTAATTTAAGAGAATATTTTAGTAATCTAATGATATGATTTAACAAAATTAAAAAAAAAAAAAAACACTCATAAACAAAAAATAAAAAAATAAAAAACCTAAAATTCCTTCAATCCCTCCCCTTTTCCTCCTTCGGCAAGCCATCTTTCACTCCCTCATCCTTTGACTACGTCGCTCGGTTGGGGCGGTGAACCGAGCGACGAGGCCTGTTGCCTGCGGTTGGGGCTGGGGGGGCATGACAAACGACAACACATCTCCACCGCCTTTGGCACCGTCTCTATTGCCATTCATCAGTGCAATCGGAGTAGACGATGATGTGGTGAGGACGTAGTGCAGGTATGAAATCTCTCTCTCTCTCTCTCTCTCAATCTTTGGTATCTTGTATTGGAGATCGACGCTTTAATAGCATCTGATTTAGAAAAATGTTGTTATGTGCTGGTAACCAGGAAATTGAAGAGGTGGATACAGACGAGCATTACTAGCCGAAGCATAATGTAGGGATAATCGACACGACTTTGAAACTTGAAATCCAAGGACCGAACCGAGGGAGTAGACAAGTTTATGTTAATGGTTTTGATTTCTTAGGTTTTTGTTTTATTTCTTTATTAGAACGAGGGTATTATAATCTTTTCATAATAAACAGAGCATGTGTGTTGGGTCACGTGACCTTCTCTGCGAGAAAGTTTATGGAGTTGGACGGAAATGACTAAGATTGTCAAGATTTTAAGAGTTTTGGATTATTTTAACTAAAATTAAAAAAACGAGAACCAAATCATCATCTATCAAAGAGTTTAAGGACCATTTTGGTCAAATACTCTTATCTAAATTCATTTGATATATTTGTTTAAGGGACTTTAGTGATTTCTTTGAAATATGATAAGACATAGCATGAAAAACATTCTTTTTTCTTCAACCAATTTATGTATTGTTGATGTGATAACATCATTACGCTTTTAAGACACTAGTAGAATGGATTCAATGGTCAATTCTATGGAAAATTTTGTGTTGAATTCTAAAATTTATTGTTGTGAATAAATTGAATGGAGTTATTCTCCCGGCATGAATATGAATAATAAAACTATTAAGTCATTAAATTTTGACCAATATTTTAAAATATCTCAAATTTTGCCAAATTATTTGAACTTACGTAGTTATGATAAAATATATAAACAATTTGCATTTATGCCTCAAATACTCTCTTATTCTAATACTAGCTACTCACACCCCATATCTGAACATAGTAGGCAACAGGGGTGTCACCAATTATGACAATGTCACCATGGCAGGGGTGACACCAGCCTTCAGCCTAGGGATCCTTGTGATGTTATACCACAATGTTGTACCAACTATTTGCTTGCAATGCTATACCTATCAAAGTTAAGTTGGCATATACTTCTGTAACATTAGACTCGTTACGCTATTCGACTAAACTCGTTAGCTATGCATCCATTGAAAGTTGGTAACCCTCGTCACTGTCAACATTTGGTACTCCCTTGATAGCTTTAATAGTTCCCTAAAAGCCTTTGGTGTAATGAACTGTAAGCCCTTCAGAAAGAGAGACATATGGCCCTTCAGAAAGAGAGACATATGACTTCGTTTGGCAATTTAACTCAAACTGTATTTTTTCATCTCGGTTTTTATCTTTTTCTGAAAAAGTTTTTGTCTTTTCTGAAAAGTCAACAAAAATTTTCAACTCAAACTGTATTTTTTCAACTCAAACTCATTCATCAAACGGACCCATAATAAAAAAAAAAAAAAAAGGCTTGGTTACGGGAGCTGATGGTGACGAAGGTTACTGGATCGATACAGCCAGTTACCGACCGCAAGGTTGCAAGGTTCACAGGAAACGACGTTCCCTTTATAAAGTATGCATTTTTCTAACTACTAGTTTGTACATGTGTTGCACGTGTTATATATTATATTATATTACATAGATATTGTAGTATTTTCTATTGTTACTGTTATGTTCACAAAAGAAATGTTTTCTTCATGTATAGTTGGTGCTTTATAAAGTATGCATTTTTCTAACTACTAGTTTTGGTACTTTGTTTGGCTACTTGGTGCTTTTTTTGGATTAGATTTTTCCGTAACAACTCCTTTGGCGGTCTAACGAGTTTCGCCAATTGCAATCTCGGGTATGAGTTTATATTTTGCGGCCATATTAAATACACACACAGACATATATATATATATATATATATTCTTATGTGTTTGATTTCTTTCAATTTTACCCCAACTTATAACATGACACCTACTTGTGAAAAATATTTTTTTGCATTCTGAAGTATTCATATTAAACATCCAATTTTCAAAAATTTTTTAGAAAACATACTTTTGGAAATAAATGTTCCAAGGGTATATTCAAATAGTATAAATTTGTTCTCTAGAAAAAATTTAAAAAAAAAAAATTTAAGGGGAGATACTTATTTTATAAAAATATTTTAAAACTAATATAATTTGTAATGAGTTTTTCAAAAACTAATATTTTTAGGCATCACATAATCTGGCCCAAAAGAACAAACCAAGAACCACCACCTTTATAGTAAGAAAGTATCATTTCTTTAATCCATTTCTTGACTCACTCTTTTCTAAGACTCCGTTTGGTTCGTTAGCTCATTCAAAACTAAAATATACTTTTTCATCTCAGTTTTTATCTTTTTCTGAAAAAGTTTTTTGTTTTTTCTAAAAAGTCAACAAAAAGTTATTCTTTGTGGTTGAAATTTAAAATTTCCAATTCAAACTCATTCACCAAACGGACTTTAAGTTATTCTTTGTGGTTGTGTGCCTGACAGAAATATATCAAACAAAGCTTTTTGTGTCGGTGCATTTGTGCCAAAGTTTAAAAAAGCAATCGTCAAAGAGAAATTTGGTGAAGAGATATAGGTCCAATATAAAGGCCTATATTTTTAGATTACAAAGAAGCTGGAATTTTTGAATAAAGATAGATATAAGAGACGATAAAAGAGAAATTATACTTTGAAGTAGTTAAAAAATATATAATATATATATAACGTTGTATAAAATAAACTTTTTTTTTTTTTTTGGAGAATTATGAAGTATATTGTTTGGAACGAATTAAAAAAAATGGAAATAAGGATTAATTTACTTAATTCAATACACTATTTTAAAGAAGGGATTTAATTTTAACCTGTAAAGAAAAAAGAGGAGTAAGATAAGTTAAGAATAAACCGTGAAAAAAAAAAAAAAAAAAACAG
Source organism: Ficus microcarpa (assembly GCA_025413485.1). Taxonomy (NCBI): domain Eukaryota; kingdom Viridiplantae; phylum Streptophyta; class Magnoliopsida; order Rosales; family Moraceae; genus Ficus; species Ficus microcarpa. The sequence continues at coordinate 11,028,086 of CM046376.1, forward strand.
TAGTTCAAAAGAAAATTACCCAAGCGGTAAAATGCAATCATCATCAAAAAAGAAAAATGCAATCATTTTTTTGGAATATTTGAAAAAAAAAAAAATTTAAAGACAATAAACTACAATTCAAAGACACTCGTTAAAAAGAAAATGACAATCAATGTTGGTGAAAAACCAAATTGAAAAAGGCTAAAAAGACAATCCAGGGCATTTGTTTTGGAGGACCTTAGTGGAATAGTGTGATGCATAAAATTTGCTCTTTCAATATTGGTAGGATATATAAATAGAGATATTAGAGCGTATCGATTAATTATGAGAGAGATTACTTATAATTGTTGTTCACAAGAAAAAATTGATTCTCCCGTAATTATTTTGAATGAGTGAGAACTGAATAACACAATAATATACTTATATTTGTTGTTAATATTATCAAGAATTATCTTAAACAGTTACATCCAAAAGTTGCATAAATTATAAATGATTAAAACTTTTCATAAATACCGATTTTAGCGAGTAATTGAAAAACATTAAAACGTAACACAACATTGTTTGAGATGAGGGGTTTTAAAAAAAATTGAAAAAACAAACCTGTGAGACATACAGGGAAGAAAGACACACGAGCAAAAGGACAAAACACTAAATCTCAACTCATCTCAACTCAAACTTTTTTTGTTTTTTTCAAAAGTTTTGTCTTTTAAAAGTTTTTGTCTTTTTGAAAATTCAAAAAAAAAAAAAAAATTCAACTAAACTACTCAAAACTTCTTTGAAAATGGGAATTGAACCCCCACGTGCTCAGAGGAAGTGGATCATAGAACTCGTAGAAGAGTATTAAGAAGGTGTCTTTTGGGAAGAGTTACAATGGTAAGAAAAAAAGAAAACTTAATGAGTAATAACAAGGAGACTTTTAGAAAGAGTTACAACATCGAAAAGAAAACGGCAACTTCTGGGAGTCGTTTAGGACGACTTTGCATGAAAATTAAGCATTCGTTTGGCAAATCATCTTAAATTCAAATTTTCATCTAGTTTTTGTCTTTTTCTGAAAAAACAAAAATTATAATTAGCTTTTAAAAAATCAACCAACTCAAATTTAAAAATTTCAACTCAAGCCGTTTTACCAAACGGACTATAAATCTTTTAGTATTGATAAGAATTAGAAGTCATATAAAATGGATCACACATTGAAAAAATAATATTTAATACAACTGCATCAAAATATGTTTAAGTAGGGACATAACTAAAAACAAATATTTGAAAGGGCTTACAAACACAAATGAGGATAAATGTGAAAAAAAATTTTAAATAGGAAACATAAAAAAAAAAAAAGAGTTATTTTTAAAAAAGGCCAAGTATGTATGTGTTCACCGTCAAAAGTCGAAATAAAGAGCTTTTCTGTTTTGACAAAACAACCACAAACATAATAAAAATAAGATTTTAAAATTAGACATATTGGAGAAATTATCTTATTAATAATTAGTTGAAGAAAGTATTTTATTATAATCACATATGTAAAAATAAGTGTTTTTTAAAGCAGGATATTAAAAAAAAAGTTTAGAGAATGAAATTTTTAAGAAAAATATTTAAAAGTAAAAGTTAGAGAACACATGCATTTCTTTTGAGAGACTATTCAAATTACAAAATTCAATATATATATATATATATATAAACACAAAACGACACAGGAAATTTTTTTTTTTTTTTTTGCCGAGTACGACATAGCATTTAGCCAATGGTAAAAAAGAGCCAAAAAATTTAAAAAGATTTACGGTTGAAAAAAGGGTAAAAGTATAAAGGTTTTTCGTTGCAAGAAAAGACAAATGAAAATTCTGAAGTGTGTAAGATGTCAAACAAAGCGTACGACAATTGGATTCTTATAAGCCATTGAATTCAACTAAATGAAAAAAAAAAAAAAAGAATAATTTTTAGGCATCGGATTTTAGGTTGAAGAACAAAAATGTTCAACTTGGTTCTCCTTTCAATATATTCTTATAGATCTCATGTGTCCTTGTTGTTCAATGCATCAAAGGAAGGACATTATTGTTTTGAGTTAGGTCTTATTTGGTTGAATAGTTCAAACTCAAAATTTTCATGTTAGTTTTTGTTTTTTTCTGAAAAAAATTTTTGTCTTTTCTGAAAAGTTTTTTTCTTTTCTGAAAAGTCAACAAAAATCACTATTAAAACTTAAAATTTCCAATTCAAACTCATTTACCAAACGGACCTTAGATGTTGACGTTTCTTTTTGCCTTTTGGTTTGTCCAATCTTCTCTTTATTTTTCTTTTCTGCATTTTCTTTGCCAAAAGTTTAATTCTCTTTTGATTATTTTATTAGACAAATTTAATCAAATTAAGTATCATAAAGTATGCTTTTTCTGATCATTGTAAGAGACTACCACGACAAATTTATTTAAAAAAAAAAAAAAAAAAAAAAAAAAAAAAAAAAAAAAAAAAAAAAAAAAAAAAAAAAAAAAAAACCCATTTACTCTCTATTTTAATTTTTTAGTCCCAAAAATTTGGTAATTGTACTTTGACCCCAATACTTAACTTGTTACAATTTTAGGATCCGAAGTGTATCTTTTGCAAATATTTTTTCCGTCGAAAGAGGCATTAAACTTCGACTTTTTTAGCTTCTGCATGAGATGTGATGGATTTTATAAGGTAAAAATAGTAGAACAAATGACTCACCTTCTAGTAATATCCCTCTTCTCACTAAATCTCATATACTCTATCACTTACCTGATCTGCTCTCCTACGATTATATTTTCGTCGAAGTCGATGACTATGTGAGTTAGTCATTTTCGCAGCTCAAACTACTTTGCAAATGGAAGTGAAGAAATTTAATACGTGACCACTACCCTCTGGTTTTCCAACCAACTCATTGCTCCATTGTTGTGGTCGACGGTGTCGCATAACAACACTCTGGCGAGGTGACAACGGTGACAACGATGAGGCAACAACTAATAAGATGGGGTGAACCCAACTTTTTTTTCCAAATTTGAGTCAAGTTTGGAAGACTATGCTCGTCTTGGGTTCGGGTTAGACTCCCTCTATTTTCATTTTTAATCCCCAAAAAAATTGAATTGTTTCACTTTGACCCCTAACCCCTAATAGTAAATGACACATTTTTAGGACTTGTAATGTACTCTGAAATACGAACCATTAACCAAAAAAAAAAAAAAAGCGCATTCTATTATGTTTTTGACATAAAGGGCAGGTGTCACGTAAAAATACAGTAGATTGTTCAGTAAATCAGTTTAAAATTACTTTAGTACCCTTTGATTTTAATTTTATTTTAAAAAACAACCTAATTTCCTTCCTTTTTCCCCCTTGAAACTTAGTTTCCTTTATTGGTTCCTCTACACTCAGGGATAGATCTAGAAATATATTTCAACAGGGGTGTATACCAAAATTTTTTTTTCAAGATAATTAAATTCTAGTGAGGGCTATGTGGAAATTTTTAATTTTAGTGGATTTATATTAGAATTTTTAATTTTAATAGGAGGCTAAGGAGGAACTATATGATAACTTTTTATTTTTTTAATTGGGACAAATTATAAAAATTATAAAATTTTCCAGGTAAATTTAAAAGAATAAAAAATTTCAATTGGGGGCTACAGCCACTCGCCCTCCTGCCTCCGCCACTATCTATAGTGACGCAATCCACTCACGATGGAAAACCACCCCCTCCCCCTCTATCTGGTAACGGCCACCATCATTCTAGACACGGAATCTCACCACCCCAACCCAAACCCCAAAGCTGCGAGCTGCGAGCTGAGAGCCGTGAGTCCCCCGTCCCTTCCCCAACACCATGACCCCTTCGTCTAAAGGACTGTAATTAAGAGGAATTTTTGTAATTAATCATTTTTTTGAGGGACTAAACAATAAAAATCATGTATTACTCTAGACAATTCCAACCAAAAAAAATTATCATCCTTGGACGTGGACATTCGTCTCAAAGCACTTTGAAACGACTCCAAAAAGACCCACAACTATTTATACAGAATTTTAGACCATAGCCTAATTGTGCCCCAATCACGTGGGTACAGTGGGCCCCACAGTTACGTACAAAAAGGATAAAATATGTGGCGATCAACATGGGTGCTCTGAGAAACCAAAAAAAAAAAAAAAAAAAAAAAAGGGTACAAAGTGGTCCCTCATCTTGTTCTATACAGATATTATTATGCAGTTTCATTGGGAAGGAAAAAAAAAAAAAAACTTTCATATTTTTTCACCATTTGCTTTTCCTGTTCTTTTGGAATTTTCCACCGTTTCAAACAAAAACTCTTCCAAAACAAATTGAAAACCTTAAAAAAAAAAAAAAGAAAAACAAGTCCCTAAAACTTTTCCTAATATAAGGACGTTTTAGGTAAGTGGTTTTTTTTTTTCCCTTTCTTTTTCACGAGGCAAAAACATATTAATAATAGTTGATTAGAAAGTCAAAAACAGCACATCATGAAACGTAAAACAAACTGAGACATCGGGATTCAGAAATTCTGATAGATAGAACTCTTTTCTTTTCCTTTTTTTTTTTTTTAATCTTTTATTTTTTAAAACTCTCTTCTGTTTTTCGAGGTCCAGTTCCCATATCTCAGGATTCTCTGGCGGTGTTATTTCTCTTTCTTACCACATAACAATATTCCCAGACCTTTTCTTCAAGTTTTTTCTTTTCTTTGATATTTTTCCGTTCTTTTGATCAGCTTTCTCTCTGAGAAGAGAAACCCAGAATTTATGGATTTGTAATTCTGGCGTTTTTAGTCTCGTGGGCATTTCTCTCTGTCATTGAGGTAAGTTTTTTTGTCACGAAATTATGAACTTTAATTTACTTTTTTTTTTTTTTTTTTTTTCTTCTTGGGATAAAGATATGAATTGGTTTGCATGCAGAAACAGTTTTAATTATATGCTGTAGTGTTTGTATTTATTCGTATCATTTTTTGTTGATTGTATTGGATTTTTGGAATTGTGAACTTTTTTTTATTATTTAATTTTTTGTAGTTTATTTTTCTTTTTAAGATCGAAATATGAACTGGGTTTCATTTTTCATGCAGATACAAGGTGTGATTTTGCAGTTTTTCCAATTTTGTTGGTATTATTTTTGTGAATTATTGTGGATTTTGGAATTTTTGTTCTTACTTTTCTTTGTGGCGATTGGTATTATTGTGATTCCTTCTTGATTTATTGAGGGTGTAAATATTTAAACTTATATCTACCAAATTGTTTCAATTCTAGGACTTGGGTTTTTGTGTTGAGGCTTTACAAGACCACTTTCTATAGCTCATCTTTAATTTGGGGTTCTGGATTGAAAATGAGAGCAATAGCTAGGCCGATTCGACATTTCCGATCTGTTTTTTGGCATCAGAAGAATGGTTATTCTAGTGGTTTAGTGAGACATAGAAGGAAGTTGATTGACATCAATTCTGGCCTTGCTTATAAACTCACAGACGATGTTGGAACTTGTCGATTTCAAGACCCTGCTTTTATGATCTCAAGAGCCTTCTCTGTCGAGCCGGTTACAGATGCAAATGGAGGTTTCCTTCGAATTCACATCTTATTAAGTTGATTAAAGTTCTTTTTGTTCGTATTTTGTGCAAAAGAAAGTAGAGTACAGAACGTGAACTTGATTTTGTGATTTTGGTTGGTTTTGCCATTTGCATTTTTAATGGCAGATACGAACAGAGCGGGGCCTCTTATAGAGTATGAACGAAGGATTGCCTTAGGCGAACTTGTTGATGGTGACCTCTGCCAGGTATAGAAACATATTAGCAGTGTGTACTTATCTTTCAGTTTTCTTAAAAAAAGACAGTATTGGAAACAGCTTTTTCTTGTGAGTATCCAAATTCCTTCTTGTAAGGTGCATTGGTGCAAGACTTGACATTCGGTGTAGATTCTTGCAAATTTTCATGTAGTCTCTTACCCTATGGGACAATAATCCATAAATGATTATTGGACCTAGTAAACCGTGGTTCAATTCAACAAAATGGTTTGCAAATGGATGTGGATGCTCGTGATGGAATACAACTTTATGAATATTATATGAATAATTGTTGAAAGCAGTCACTAGGCTCAGCGGACGAATTTAGTTTTGTCTTTGAAAAGAATTCTGACAGTGATGTTTTCAGCTAGGCACGTTAAGTGAGATCCAGAGGCTTTACGATGAGCTAGTCGAGAAAGCTGATATTTGCCGTTTGGATAGATACAGGGCATCCGAGAAAACTGGAAGGTAATCTTTCCATTTTGTTTTTTCCTTTCTTTAAAACCCAATTTCCTTTGCTTGCTGATTCATGGGATGGTTCTTGGTGTTCATATTGGTCTATTTTCCTTGCTTTAGCTGGTTCTCATTTTACTACGTTTATATATTTTCAGGAGTAGGTGGCTATGGTCTCGTTTCATGCCACAGTCGATGGAATCACCGGTTAAAGGTCTATATTGTATGGAGGAGTCGGCACCGGAAAAACCATGTTGATGGACTTGTTTTTCGACCAATTGTCAGTTTGCTTCTAGTTTGTTCTTTTTGTATAATCGTGCAAAAATCCTGATAAACCTACTACGTAAACAAATATTTATAAATATATTTGTCTATCTTTTATCACTTTTATTAACTTCATAATCAAGTTTGATTGACTTTTTTCTTCAGCATATATTCCTGATCTATTTACTTCATTTTCGAGTTCCCAGACCCTGCAGTTGGAGGAAGAAAAGGATTCATTTTCACGACTTCATGTTGAATGTCCATAGCCGATTGCAAGTAAGAATGCAGTTCTGTTCAAGTCTACCAGACTAAAGGATTTTATTGTCAACAGCAAAAATTACATTTAGTGCATACTAAGCTTTTTATCTACTTGGAAAACGCTATGTTCTTGTTTAGAATGCATGTGTTCTGACCAAGTGTTGCGTATTTTCTCAGAAGCACAAGGGTGTGGCAGATCCACTTGAAGTTGTTGCAGCAGAGATATCGGACGAGGCCATTTTGTTGTGTCTAGATGAATTCATGGTATTGTAGTTAACACATTAGCTTCTTCTTTTTCTTCTTATTTGGGGACAACGGATGTCTGATTTCCATGTCCTTGCCTCGTTAGTAACATATTCATTTACTATGCGATGTCCCACAGGTGACTGATGTTGCTGATGCTTTAATCCTAAACCGTCTATTCAAACACTTGTTCAGTAATGGTGTTGTAAGTTGTTCAATGTCTTCTAGTCTGAGTCATTCTTGAACATTATGTTTTGTGCAATTTTTTAGTGAGATATTGATATCTATCTGTTTTATCTGTATGGTTCGAGGAAAGTTTAGATTCTTGTTTCGACTTCAAATCGTGCTCCAGACAAGCTGTACGAAGGTGGATTGCAACGGGATCTTTTCCTGCCATTCATTGCCACTTTGAAGGTATGTATTAATATAGTGTAACGGGTTTCGACTTCTACGGTTAATGTACTTCAAAATTCATACAAAGTTGCTAGCAAATCTTGGCAATGGTGATTTACTCAGTGCTTTTGTATTCATATCTTTTCTGCATTTGTTGTTGTTGTAATAATTTGGAAAACTATTTCAATGTAGGAAAGGTGTGTAGTTCATGAAATCGGTTCATCTGTAGACTATCGGAAAATGACTTCAGTAAGAATTGTTAACTGCTTGTAGATTTATTACAAATTTATTTACTACACTCCGGTGATATCAACTGAAAACTTCTTGTCTGTACTTGAAGTGCAGGCTACACAAGGTTTCTACTTTGTTGGTAAAGATTTGTCGGATGTTCTTAAGAAAAAATTTGAAGAATTAATTGGGCAACGCAAAGCTTATCCACAAGAGGTGAAATTAGAGATGGGAAGGACGTTAAAGGTATTTGCAAAGTTTTAATTTTCGAGGCACATATAGAGCATATTTCTATAATCATATTACTGAAAACTATAATTTTGTGTCATTTATACCCACAGGTTCCACTTGGTGCAAATGGATGCGCATATTTCACTTTCGAGGAACTTTGTGACAGACCTCTGGGGTCAGCAGATTATTCTGGACTGTTCAGTAAGTCATATTTATCAGATTGGATTGTTCTGAGATAATTGTAGACTTTGTAATTGTTTGTCTATGCAAATAATGAAAATATATATTCTTCCTCGAATTTTTCAGTGTGAGGCCGTGTTAGTGTTGACAACAGTTGAGGTTAAGTATCTGCTCTGACCGTACTTCTGTATTTAAGTAGTTTGTGGATTACGAAATATTGGTTAAGGATTTGCAACCGCAGAATATGCTCGATTTGTAGTCCTAATCTGAAGAAGACAACTGCATATTTTATGACAGAATTTACCGAAAACACAGACAGTTGGGATGATTAAACAATATTATTATTATTTTTTTCTTTTTGCCTACCCTCGATCTGATTAGTACATGATGAGTTGGATCTCTTTGCACCTTCAAAATCAATAATCCGTAATTTTCTTAGAGCTGCCAATGAACATGTAGGCCATATCATTGGGTAGAAACGATAGTAGCTGCCAAGATGGTTCTTGTGTTGTTTGAATGGAAATGTCCCGGATCCTCTTTGTGGTTTTGTTCTACATGTGCAGAGCTTTTTTACAGAGATTTTCTAGATGCAGTACTTTTACAAATTTATTCACTTTCATTTTACAGGGAAGTTTCATACCCTGGCATTGGATGGCATCCCAATTTTTGGTCTCAGCAACAGGACTGCAGCACATCGGTTTGTCACTTTAGTTGATGTATGCCCCTCGTTGCCATAATAAATATAAATTTCCCCTGTATATTTATTACTGACCTAATAATGGATAGCATACCATCATCTCTCATGTAATTACGCTAGCCTTTTTTCGCTTCTGGAAGTTTTGATTACGACGAGTAGACTTTATCTTCCAGCTATGCTTTTATGACATTTTGATAGCAAACACAAGATATCCCATGTAGATGAAATGTCCAGACAGTATGTTATGACCTTTGTTCGGAATTTTCCACATTGTGTGCTTCTTTTGAAGTATATATTTCAATTATTATGTTCATAACATTCCATGATTATGTGCTTTTCGAGGAGTTCTTTTTTCCCTCGGCTCCTAAATTATGGGAGTTGTGAGTTGGAAGGTTACGAATAGGACTTTTTCGTAGTTGTAGAGGCTTTAGAGGCTGTTCTTACTATGATTGCTTTAATTGAAAGTTAGTGTTGATTAAACTGTTGTCTGATAGATCATTCAAAATTGTGGTTGCAGGTGATGTACGATAACAAGGCCAGACTTCTATGTACAGCTGAGGGGACTCCACTGCAACTCTTCGAGAAAATTGTGACAATCAGTGATGCACAAAATATTGCACCTAGAACCTCTTCACGGTCAAGGAAACACGATGATTCCGACATTTGCGTTGATAATGAATTGGGTTTTGCGAAAGACCGCACAATCAGTAGGTATGATGCTCCTTTCTGTATTCCTGGTCTCGTCCCTATCTCTCAGTGTCTTTTCGATATTATCTTTTAAATGCTTAATGGCTTTTTCAAAATTATTATCCTAAGTGGTCAAAGAATGTCATTGCAATTCCTTTTCTTTTTTGAAACACCGATTCCCATCTTTTTTTGGTGGTTTTATTTTTTATTTTTCCTTTTCATCACCACTTTTCTCCACCGGGCGAAAATTCTAATTCTGAGTCTGGAGTCCTGCTCATTTGCTCTAAAAAGTATCATTTTAAATCCACCTAATATAATTCCGTTCGACGCCCTTTTGCTACTAGGCATGTTAGATCTCAATGCGCACTTGTCGTACCAATCTAAGATTGCAGCATTACTGGTTAACTAGATTGATAAATTGTATATATATTTTTTCAAGTATCGGGGTGGGGATTTCAAACTCTAGAGCTCGATTTGGGAGTTTAAGGGTATGTTTGGTAGGAAGTAGGAAGGAAAGAAAATAGGAAGGAGGGACTGGTATATCATTGAGCTGAAGGAAATGCGGTAGGAGAGGTCCTTTCTCTGATGTTGTTTGGTATGACATCCCTTCCTTAATCTCTCCAGTTTACGAGGGATCGAAAAATTGGGGTTTTTAAAGGATTTGGAGTTCCTTCCCTAATCCCTTCCCTATTTTTTCTCCTAATCTTTCCACTAATCCCTCCACCCTTTTCCTTCCACTTTTCTCTCCTGCCAAACACACTCTGAAGTGTGGAATCTCTACACCAGGGTGCTTCTATATTGTTATGTGAATTCTTACTATGTAGAATCATATTGGGGGCATTTTAAATATTGTACGCGTAATTTATTAGTCTACCGTCCTTGGTTCTCGTGGTATATAAAAGAACTTATAAGTCGTCCATTTTTCGGAAGAAAAAACCAAAAGATTGAGAGAGGCATTTTGAGAATTGATTTACTTCTTTCTCCGCTTTTTGTTAAAATGTTCAGCGCGACAAGTGGATGTAGCTCTCACCCTGAGAGATATAAATCTTGTGTTGGTTTATTTTTGTTCATTTTCTTATTGCTCTCGAATAGCAGGAACTAGGTCTCAGACAATTTTACCGTGGAGTTGTAAAATTTGTTGGTGTGCGAACATATTTTTGCACCATTACGATCCTTTTCCGTCCTACGCAACTTTCTTTCGTTATAATTTCTTACCGCTAAACCACCGATGATTCACAGGTTAACGAGATGAACAGCACAGAATACTTGGAACATCATTCCGCCATGTTGGCCGAGCAGCCGTCACCTGTGGAAGGCGTCAGTTAGGATTGATCCGCCACTGCATATGCGTGATACAGAAAGGAAGATACAAAGAATTATGCGACAAAAAAGTTACCTGCATTACGGAAATCGAATCGGCATTTCACAATGTTTTTAGCAAGGTGCCTTTTTGAATGTACGTTGCTGTAAAATATATATTACTTGTGTTTCTTCAATAAGATGGAAGCTGTTTTATCCCTTGTTGCGAATGTAAACAAACAGCTTATTATGCAATTAGTGATGCACTAGTATACCCTCCAATTTTTATAATAACTAATAATTATAATGATTGGTGATGGTTATATACAATTAGTTATTATGTGTTGCCTTTGTTAAGAATAATCTAAGAAAATAAATAATTTTTATATACGTTTGTCTCAATGTAAGATTGTTTGTCTTAGTCGCTCCAGTAATTTATTACATAATCAAGAAGTTTACACGAGAATTTACAACTTCCAAAACTTTATGTTACTTTTTCTAACCTCTTTAATAATCCCTAATTACGGGAAAAAGTAAGACGATGAAATAAAAAATGTGAAATCTCTAAAATACTTAGAAATTACAAGGTTGATTCGTGTTGGCTCTTTCCATATCATTTATTCAGGTATTCCTTCGTAAGACATTAACAACATTTCATAACCTAACAATTTTTATATGGTAGAATATAATTTATCACGATATATCAGGTGATTTATTAGTCTTCTGGTCTTTTTAATACAAGATTCATTGCTGATGCCATATTTTCAAATTTATAGAGAAATGCCTTCTATTGGAATTAGTGGAGTTGAATCCACTACTCGAGTTAGTTGCGTTGAATTCACTTTTTTAAATGTACGAGAGTTGATCATCCATTTTGTTTTTGGACATTTCCATATTGTTATGATCTCTTGATGATGTGATACTTGACGCGTAGATAGGTAAGATTAGAGGATGAAGTCCAGCACCAACAAGTAGTATTTCCAATAATCCAGAGTCATTATTAATGAAGCATAATAAATCCTTATAAAACATAAGAAATTCTGTGGTGTTACAATATCCATATCCATACACACCACACACATTATTGTAATTAGATTCATGCTGTCAATGAGAAAAGAATGAACAGAATTTCAATCTCAATTCCTAACTTCTCTAGCATACCCTTTTTTTTTTTCATTTCATTGCGCTCCTTTCTTAGGCTCGGACCATGCACTCTGTATCGCTTGGGAAGATTTTATATATATATATATATATGTATTAAACGATTTTAACGAGACGACCTTTTGCAAGGCGTAGATCTTTAGAGCATTTACTTTTCTCTAATTCTCTTGATATTGATAGTATTTTGGTTGGCTGCGTTATGATTTCTGTCTTTTGGGTTGGTTTGTATTTTGTAATGACTCTTCTTTAGTTTTTTTAGGGACTACTTTCATTTTTGCCTTTAGCTTTATGATGACTTTGACTTTATCTATTAAATTTTAAATACTCTCACTTTATCTTTTGAACTTTGAATTTAACCTCACTTTATCTATTATATCAGAATTTTAGTTAAACATAGATGGAAACAAAATGAGTTATTTACCGTTGTATGGTCTTTTTTATTTGTTTTTAGCAGAAATTCTAACAGAATTGACTTGGTACGACTAATTCCCACATTTTTTGTGACTGTTTTTAACTGAAATTCTGTTAGAAAGAGTAACGTGGGCTTAAATTCAAAGTTCAGGGAGTAAAGTGGGAGTTTTTAAAGGGATAAACTGCTAGGTTGATCCCTAAACTTTTAATCTTATACAACTTTGATTCTTGATCTTTTTTTCATAGTTAGAATGCCTTTAAACTATAAAATTATTACTACAATAGTCATTTCTGTTAATTTTTGAATGGAATCCATTAGTTAGCATCATTTTTTGACTAAATTACTATCGAATTCTGTAAAAAAAAATTAATGAAACTGTTTATTGTAGTAATATTTTAATAATTTACAGGCATTATGTGTTTTTTTTCATAGTTGGAGTAACCATAAACTATTAAAAACATTAATACTTAAAAAAAATTACTATCGAATTCCATAAAAAAAAAATTAATGAAAATGTTTATTGTAGTAATATTTTAATAATTTACAGGCATTATGTGTTTTTTTTCATAGTTGGAGTAACCATAAACTATTAAAAACATTAATACTTAAAAAATCGGAGAATATTAAAATAAAATGTGAGCTTCCTGGAATTACTAGAACACGCAAAAGCATAAATTAAAAGTTAATACTTAAAAAATTGGAGAATATTAAAATAAAATGTTCATCCAAGCTCAAGAGGTCATATGTAATCATACTAATTCGGCCCCAAACTAACCGACCACATGGGGCTTATGATTCCAATTTCTAGCTACCATACTACAACTAGCTCAAAAATATGCATTGTTTGACAAGTTTTTCTCCAAAATGTGCACATCTGTTTCGTGTAGGCTTCAAATAAATAAATAAATAAAAACCTATTATGTGATTTTTCTTTTGACATTCTTGAAAGTTTTTTTTAACCTGTATTTTGTGATTTTAATTGAAAGCTTTTATAATAGTTAATTTAAATATTTTTTTAAGTCGTAGACCTAAAAAGTCAAAAGTAATTTTAAAAAAACTTCACGGAATACGCTCATAGACTAATACAATGCCGTTTTCCAGAAGTCAGGCTTCAGTTTCAAATGGATTAGTTGTGCGTATGACAAACAATGAATGATGAGTCCAATGGATTTTTCTTCTCACTGTTGATTACATCTTGGAATTACGTTCTTTAGTGAAAGATATAAAAAACAAATTCTCTATAAATTAAAAAAAAATTTCTCTAAAAGTAAACCAATTTTACTATTAACATATTAAAATTTCTCTTTTTTTATTTTCAAAAAATTCAAACTTTTTTATTATTTTAAGTCGAAATAAGATGATTTAAAAAAAAAAAAAAACATAGAATGATGAAAGAAACAAAACACGACATGATCTAATTGCTATTTCTTTCCGAACACATTCTAAATATTTGTTACACTACTTAATTATCATAGTTCATTTTCAACTAAACGCACTTTTCCAAACGTTAATTCATTTCCTTGCAAATAATAAAAGCAAATTACATGGATTTAATGCCATATATGGTGGTCACGAAACTGAAACCTAAGTTATGGAAACCGGCCTTCAAGTTGCAACTTGTCCACGTTGACTGTTTCTAATAGAGTCAAAAAGTTCTTTCACCATTAACTCAGTCAGAATGCTTCTAATTTCGCTTTTAATTATCGTGAGATAATTTTTGGGCAGCCATGTAACTGATGTTCTGGTATCTAATCATGCATTTGGTTTGATAAGTTCGAGTTAAAATATTTAGGCTGGAATTGTTTGATTTTTCAAAAACTAATTGACTTTTTAGGGGGAAAAAAAAAGAGTTGAAATTTTTGAATCTGGATTGATGAAACAAACGGGGGACTTAAGATTGCCTTGTGTGAATACAAGTCAATAGTTTTATCTGCTAAAGTTAAATTTTCTAAAGAAATTCTATAAATACCTCCCAAGTTTACCTCTAAAAGTGTTCCGTCCTCCGCTAACACTACTTTATCACCGTAGCGGAGATGGGTAAAGCTATTGTTTTGGATTGCTTAATTCTCCCATACAACATAAAAACTTTGATCCAAGCTCTGCTAGCAACGATTTTTTAGAAATAGCCAACGCCAAATACACCATTCATCTGTGTGTTATCGACATCTCTAATATCCTTACAATTTTTAGCAAACCCAAATAATACTTCAGGCACCAACCTTTTTCTGTTGTCTTCTGTTGTGAAAGTAAATCCATCAGTTCCCATTATCCCAAAAAAAAAAAAAAAAAAAAAACTTTTTGAGATGCATATCCTTATTCTTTCGCACATTGGTTTGATAGTTCCATTGACAATGGAACAAAGCTCTTAATTGCCAAACAATTTCTTTGCATGTTGAGGACTTGGATAGATCAAACAACAGGACGATTTTTCTTCTACATCTGTCACAAGAAGTGCGAACTCTCCATAAGTGAGCGCTACTGGTGTTAAACAATGCCTTGTTGCGGCAATGGTGGCAAGAAGCATGGGAAGGTTGGGAAAGAGATTTATGCCTTAGGCTTTTGTTTCGAGTAGTGAACTACTTTTGAAAATGACTAAGTTACTATGAATTAGGTTAAGCACTAGGCGTTTTGGCTCAAGAGTTCGGTTAATCCTAGCCATTACTAGAGGGAAATGATAAATCAAAATTAGAAAAAAGGAGAAAAGATGATTCTAAAGTAAACTCAACTTTCACGATGATGATTGTGAGAGTGAAATTGTAAGGGTGACTAATATGTTTCCAAGTAAGGGTAAAAAAAAAAAAAAAAAAAAATCTTTTTGAGATGCATATCCTTATTCTTTCGCACATTGGTTTGATAGTTCCATTGACAATGGAACAAAGCTCTTAATTGCCAAACAATTTCTTTGCATGTTGAGGACTTGGATAGATCAAACAACAGGACGATTTTTCTTCTACATCTGTCACAAGAAGTGCGAACTCTCCATAAGTGAGCGCTACTGGTGTTAAACAATGCCTTGTTGCGGCAATGGTGGCAAGAAGCATGGGAAGGTTGGGAAAGAGATTTATGCCTTAGGCTTTTGTTTCGAGTAGTGAACTACTTTTGAAAATGACTAAGTTACTATGAATTAGGTTAAGCACTAGGCGTTTTGGCTCAAGAGTTCGGTTAATCCTAGCCATTACTAGAGGGAAATGATAAATCAAAATTAGAAAAAAGGAGAAAAGATATTCTAAAGTAAACTCAACTTTCACGATGATGATTGTGAGAGTGAAATTGTAAGGGTGACTAATATGTTTCCAAGTAAGGGTAAAAAAAAAAAAAAAAAAAAAATCTTTTTGAGATGCATATCCTTATTCTTTCGCACATTGGTTTGATAGTTCCATTGACAATGGAACAAAGCTCTTAATTGCCAAACAATTTCTTTGCATGTTGAGGACTTGGATAGATCAAACAACAGGACGATTTTTCTTCTACATCTGTCACAAGAAGTGCGAACTCTCCATAAGTGAGCGCTACTGGTGTTAAACAATGCCTTGTTGCGGCAATGGTGGCAAGAAGCATGGGAAGGTTGGGAAAGAGATTTATGCCTTAGGCTTTTGTTTCGAGTAGTGAACTACTTTTGAAAATGACTAAGTTACTATGAATTAGGTTAAGCACTAGGCGTTTTGGCTCAAGAGTTCGGTTAATCCTAGCCATTACTAGAGGGAAATGATAAATCAAAATTAGAAAAAAGGAGAAAAGATATTCTAAAGTAAACTCAACTTTCACGATGATGATTGTGAGAGTGAAATTGTAAGGGTGACTAATATGTTTCCAAGTAAGGGTAAAAAAAAAAAAAAAAAAAAAATCTTTTTGAGATGCATATCCTTATTCTTTCGCACATTGGTTTGATAGTTCCATTGACAATGGAACAAAGCTCTTAATTGCCAAACAATTTCTTTGCATGTTGAGGACTTGGATAGATCAAACAACAGGACGATTTTTCTTCTACATCTGTCACAAGAAGTGCGAACTCTCCATAAGTGAGCGCTACTGGTGTTAAACAATGCCTTGTTGCGGCAATGGTGGCAAGAAGCATGGGAAGGTTGGGAAAGAGATTTATGCCTTAGGCTTTTGTTTCGAGTAGTGAACTACTTTTGAAAATGACTAAGTTACTATGAATTAGGTTAAGCACTAGGCGTTTTGGCTCAAGAGTTCGGTTAATCCTAGCCATTACTAGAGGGAAATGATAAATCAAAATTAGAAAAAAGGAGAAAAGATGATTCTAAAGTAAACTCAACTTTCACGATGATGATTGTGAGAGTGAAATTGTAAGGGTGACTAATATGTTTCCAAGTAAGGGTAAAAAAAAAAAAAAAAAAAAAAAAAAAACTCGATTCACTATATCGTAAAAATACATCGACATTATAATAGACATACAAGGATAAAAAGAAACTTGAGTCTTAAATCGTAAAAATATGACTAAAATAATAGACATATAAGGATATTAAACCACTTCTATTAATATACTTATATTTTAAGACGAAAACTCAATCTCTTTGATAGTCTCTAATCCTTACACCAAGTTCTCGTACCGCTCAAGTCTATTTATATCCTTCTCCAACGTCACAGAAGTTGGTCACGAAATATGTGTGCATTACTTACTCATGATCATACAAGTTAAGCATGTATGTTCAAATAGTAGTTAGTTGTAACGCCCTAAGCACTAACTAGCAATAATATTAGAAAATTAACATTAGAATTAACATAGATAATGTGATGATATAGTAATTTCTTGATTCTAACGTTATGTTGAGTTATTTTTCTCAGGTGACGCGATGAGGACTCGACGTGCCAAAACAACGTTCATGCCAAATTGATGAATTTTTTTTTATGATGATTTGATAATTTGGTGTAATGACTTAAAATTATGTATAATAAGAAAATTGTTGCATTTATTTTTTTTGTTATCTAAAGCATAAATATACCTTACACGATTATATTATATATTTATACACTATACATGTAAGGATATTTCATTTTATATTGTATATACTTCTTTATATGTATATATATATATGTTAAGTTAGTATTTGCCAACGTATATATATATATATATATATTGCATGTGTGTGTGTGTATATATATATATATATGTGCATGTGTTTGATAGCAAAAATAAAGGTCAACAAACGTGAGAAAAGAAAATGAAAAGAAGGAAAATATATGTGCATGTGTTTAGTAGCAACTATGAAGGTCGAAAACGTGGAAAAAAAAAAATGAAAAGAAGGAAAATTTTCTTTTTTCCATTCAATTTCTGAATGACAACCTTCTTTACCTAAAATATACAAAGGTTTGACCATTTTAAATTTCATTAATTCCAAAAAAATTTATTTGAAATTAATGGTTCATGATTTAATGGGGTATATGGTTTTAATTCTCTCTTTTTATGCTCATTACATATATCTCTCTCTCTCTCTGTCCCTCTCCCTCGCACTCTCAACTTCTCACGCCCTCAATCAGAAAAAAAAAAAAAAAAAATTGCTGCCAAACCTCCAAATCCCTCCAAACCAAAAATTAAAGGATTTCAAGGTATGTTTCGGTATTGTTTTTGTTATTTATTTTGTTTAGGATTCTTTGATGATTGAATAATTTTATGTGTTAGAAACATGTCTTAGGGCTGTTTTGTGTGTGTGTATGTGTGTATGAATCATATACATTGTGATGATATTTTTTTTTATGCTTTTAATGATTTTCGGATTAACCACTACACTGAAATTTTCAGATCCTAAAATAAGAATTTCAAACGGTTGTTAAGGGTGCAAACGATCTCCGTTTTTAACAAATTTGATATCATTGGAAAGCCCTAGATGTCTATTTTCGTTTGAAATCAGTTTCACATCGTTTGGAGTTATGTATGAATTTATATGATTTTTCAAATAGGCAGAGGTCGGACTGCCAGGTTCGGTAGATTTTAATGAGCAGATTTCAAAACTGTTTTTGAGAATCCAAACAGTCTCCGTTTTTAACAAATTTGATATCGTTGGAAAGCCCTAGATGTATATTTTCGTTTGAAATCAGTTTCACATCGTTTGGAGTTATGTATGAATTTATATGATTTTTCAAATAGGCAGAGGTCGGACTACCAGGTTCGGTAGATTTTAATGAGCAGAATTCAAAACTGTTTTTGAGAATCCAAACGGTCTCCGTTTTTAACAAATTTGATATCGTCGGAAAGCCCTAGATGTCTATTTTCGTTTGAAGTCAGTTTCACATCCTTTGGAGTTATGTATGAATTTATATGATTTTTCAAATAGGCAGAGGTCGGACTGCCAGGTTCGGAAAATTTTAATGATCAGATTTCAAAACTGTTTTTGAGAAACCAAACGGTCTTCATTTTTTATGAATTGGATACCATTAGAAAGATCTGGATGTCTACTTTTGTTTAAAATTGGTTTCAAGCCTTTTGGAGCTCTGTATGAATTTTTATGAATTTTTGAAGGGACAAAGGTCTAATTGGCAGATTCGGTCTAGATTTAAAATTTCATGAAATTGTTCAATTTTTTTTGTGTTGTGATGTTATTGAATGATGAAATAGGCATTTTAGGCACTACTATGATACGATGGATGTGTTTGATGAATTTTTATGAGTTTTTGTTGATTTTATTATATTTATTGCTCATGGCATGAACGGTTCTAAAGGCGAGCACTCGAGACCTTAATCGCGCGTCACCATCGGAAAATTTGAAAAGGTTAAGTAAGGCGTTTAAGTAATTACACTCTCACCTGCAACATGAATAAAAATTTGAGAAGTATATGTTTTGATGTTAATGACGATGTTATGATGTTCTTAAATAATACTTCTCCTATGATGACGTTTTGATGAAAAGTATGTATATGGTATGTATATGTATTTTATGTTTTAAAATGGCGTTGTACACCCTTGATGATGACGATGATGATGTTGTCCGGTGAGCGGACTTTTGTCACCGTTGGTTTGGGATTTGCTACCCCAACCCTTCCGTGACTAGCGCGCTATGATGGTACAACGCCGGGCCCAATATATGACGGTTTTAAAAGTTAAAAGGTTTTTAAATGATGTTTATATCTATGATGATAAGAGAAAATTATTTATTTATATTTGTGAGATTCAAGTGCCTTACTAAGCCCTTGCTTATATAAGTTATTCATGTTGCAGATAAAGGAAAGGGTAAGATGTAGTGTTGGAGGAGCTTGGAGCGGATAACGGGACGATACGTGATAGGAAAACGGGAGGAACGATCATGAAATGGACATTTTTAATTTCCAATAAAGTTTTGAGACTTTAGTTTATTATTATTTGTTTGGATGTTTCATATGGACTTTAATTTTATTTCATGAATTGGGTTTTTAAAAATATATATAAATTAATTATGAAGTTTAATTTTTATGTAGCTCTAAAAAAAAAAAAAATTCTAGAGTTTTCTAAAAAATATATAAGTAAAATTTTCCGTTATGTAAATGTTTTTATTTCAAACTTAATATTTTCCGCAATTTAATAAGAGATGAATGTTAACTAAGAAGTCAACGGTAACGGTTCGTGAGGGGTCGTTACAGATATGGTATCAGAGAGGTTTCCTATTTCCTATCATGCATCGTCACGTATCCACTTCAAACTTCTTCAAGTAAGTAATTAATTATTTTCCTTAAATAGAAATATAAGAATTGTGAGGTGATGTTCTATTTATGAAAAGTTTGAATCTTGACTCGATATCCACAAAAAAGAAAAAAAAAAGTCGGTTTTTGACTTTTTTGCTACTAACAGACGACTACGATAAGATGGTACGCGGACGAGGACGTGGAATTCGAGGACGTGGTAACGGCCGAATGCAAGCCGAAGATGAGGTTGTTGCAGAACCTAACTTGGCAGAAATTATGGCACAGTTACGTCAAGACCAACAAAGGGGTCGTGGACAAGTTGGAAATGAAGCGATGGCAGGGCCTAATTTAGTAGAAATGGTGGTTCAACTTCAGAGACAAGTTCAGGAACAGCAGGCTCTCATCAACAATTTGCAAGCTAATGCAAACAGAGTTGAAGTCCCCATTAATCCACCGGCTGTACAACCAGTGCAAGATAGAGGAGTTCAAGCAGCAACAAATCATAAGCCCCTGTATCTGCGATTCAAGAGGATGAAGCCTAAGGAATTCAGTGGTTCAACTGACCCTTTGGTAGCCCAAGGATGGTTGAAGTCGATCGAGTTAGTCCTTAATTTCATGGGTTTAACCGAGAATGAGAAAGTGAAGTGTGCTTCATACTGTTTGATGGATGATGCTAGAATCTGGTGGGAAGGAATAGAGTTGAGCAGGGATACAAGTCAGATGACATGGGAAGACTTTATCCAGGAATTTAACGAACAGTATTTCAACATGTCTATGACCAGAGAATACTATGATGAGTTTAATAACTTTCGTCAAGAAAATCTATCGGTGACAGAAGCTGTTAAGCGGTTCAACCAGCTAGCACGCCTTTGTCCCCATATGGTACCAAATGAAGCAGAACGGCTGAGGAGAATGATCGGGATGCTGAGACCCGAGATTGCAGTAATTGTTGATAGCGGGATTGCTCCACCAACCACCACAGCTGAATGTGTCAGATGTGCTCTTCGTGCTGAATATCATCTGAACAAGCAAAAGGAAAGCCAGCCACGTCAGAATGAAGTCCCTAAGAACAACAACAACCAGAACCGCGGAAACCTCGGAAATCAAGGCAGGCCTCAGGGAGGTCAGTGGAACAATAACAAAAGGAAAGGGAACTTTTCCAATCAGAGGAACCATAACAACCGTCAAGCAGGAGGCCAACCAACTAAGCAAGCCAAAAACATTCCACCTTGTTCAAAGTGTGGAAAGCTACATTTGGGGGAGTGCCGTATGGGCACAAATCTATGTTATGGTTGCGGACGCGAGGGTCACCTGTCCAAGGATTGTCCGAACAAGACATACCAGCCCTTCCAACAAAGGCAACAGAGAAACCCACCAGCTCAGCTCCACAGTATGCAGGCCGTTCTTGAAGGGCCTCATATTTCCCAGGGACGACTTGAGGCTCCTCCACTTACCACTAATGCCAGAATTTTCACCATGACCAAAGAAGAAGCAGCTGCTGAGACTTCTACTGTTGTCACAGGTCAGATACTTGTTCATAATCAGTATGCTAACGTTCTTTTCGACACAGGAGCCTCACACTCCTTTGTGTCTTCTACTTTTGCTAAAGAACTAGGAATAAATCAAGATATCTTGAGTCAAGGATTCACTACGACACTACCCTCTGGGGAAGTGATGATATCCACTCATTGGCTACGAGCAGTGCCGATGAGGATCGTTGATAGAGAGCTCTACTGTAATCTGATAGTGCTCGAGATGTTTGACTATGACCTAATTTTAGGTATGGATTTCCTAGGAAAGTATAATGCGTCTATTGAATGCCGAAGACGTAAGGTCGTGTTTGATCTCGAAGGAGATGATCGATTTGAATTCATAGGTGATGCGAAGAAGAAGACGAAGTTGTTCCTGTCAGCAATGAAGGCCCGAAAGATGCTAGCCAATGGCTGTAAAGGTTTCTTAGCCAGCATTGTCGATAAGAAGAAAGAAGACAAATTGAAACTTGAAGATGTACCTGTCGTACGAGATTTTGGCGATGTGTTTCCAGAGGACTTGCCAGGTTTGCCACCAGATAGAGAAATCGAGTTCGAAATTGAGTTAGCACCGGGCACTGGGCCAATCTCTAAGGCACCCTATCGTATGGCACCTGCTGAATTGAAAGAATTACATGAGCAACTTCAAGAGCTGTTGAACAAGGGTTTCATTCGCCCTAGTCATTCACCGTGGGGAGCTCCAGTGTTATTTGTGAAGAAGAAGGATGGGACAATGAGACTCTGCATTGACTATAGAGAGCTAAACAAGGTGACCATAAGGAACAAGTATCCATTGCCGAGAATTGAAGATTTATTCGACCAACTACAAGGTGCGACTGTGTTTTCAAAGATTGATTTACGATCTGGATACCACCAACTGAAGATCAAGGAAGGAGATATCCCCAAGTCAGCCTTTAGAACTCGATACGGCCATTATGAGTTTATGGTCATGCCATTTGGGTTGACTAATGCCCCTGCTGCATTCATGGACTTAATGAATAGAGTGTTTAAGGAGTTTCTAGATAAGTTCGTGATAGTGTTTATTGACGACATCCTCATTTATTCAAGGACTCGAGACCAACATGAGGAGCATATAAGAACGGTTTTGCAGACATTGAAACAACACCAGTTGTATGCCAAATTCTCTAAGTGCGAGTTTTGGTTGGATCGTGTGGCATTCCTTGGTCATATGATTTCTAAAGATGGCATAATGGTGGATCCTGCAAAAGTTGAGGCCGTCAGTAATTGGAAAAGACCAACCAACGCAAGTGAGATCAGAAGTTTCCTTGGTTTAGCGGGGTATTACAGGAAATTTGTGGCTGATTTTTCGAAACTTGCTATGCCGCTTACGACACTTACCCGAAAAGGAAAGAAGTTCGAATGGACAGAGGACTGTGAAAAGAGCTTTCAAGAGTTGAAGAGACGACTCATAAGTGCCCCAATCTTGACGATCCCGGATGGGGATGAAGGGTTTGTAATTTACAGCGATGCTTCTAAAATGGGACTCGGTGCAGTCTTGATGCAGAATGGGAAGGTAATTGCCTATGCTTCAAGGCAATTAAAGGACTATGAGAAGAACTACCCTACCCATGACTTAGAGTTGGCTGCTGTTGTGTTTGCATTGAAAATATGGAGGCATTATTTATATGGAGTCCGATGCCAAATATACACCGATCACCAAAGTTTGAAATACTTCTTCACGCAGAAGGATTTGAATATGAGGCAAAGGAGGTGGCTTGAGCTAGTAAAGGATTACGATTGTGAAATCCTATACCATCCGGGGAAGGCAAACAGAGTAGCTGATGCGTTGAGTCGGAAGACCCCTGTCTCGTTAATGTCCTTGAATGCGATGTCCAAACCTCTTCAAAAGGAGATTTTTGAATTTGGGTTAGAATTAATAGTTGGACGACTCTCTGCCATGACCTTGTCTCCAACTATCTTAGAGGACATTCGAAGTAAGTAAGACCTTGATCCAAGCCTTGCGAGAATTAAGAAGGAAATGCTTGAAGGGAAGTGCGAAGGATTTACTACGTCTGATGATGGAGTGCTAAAGTTTAAGGGACGTTTATGTGTTCCTAAGGACGAGGAGCTGAGGAAAAAGATTCTTGAAGAGGCGCACAACACCCCGTATACGCTTCATCCTGGTGCAACCAAAATGTACGTGGATCTTAAGAATAGTTTCTGGTGGTTCGGAATGAAGAAGGATGTAGCACACCATGTGAAGCATTGTATGACATGCCAACAAGTTAAGGCTGAACACCAAAAGCCAGGAGGAGTGCTCCAGTCAATTCAGATACCGGAATGGAAATGGGAAGATATTGCAATGGATTTTATTATTGGACTACCAAGGACTACAAATGGATATGATGCGATATGGGTGATTATCGACAGATTGACGAAGTCAGCACATTTTCTTCCTATTCGGATGACGTCCTCTATGGAACAGTTGGCAGAATTATATGTGAAGGAGGTCGTGAGGCTTCATAGAGTTCCTAGATCTATTATTTCGGATCGAGATAGTAGGTTCACCTCCCATTTTTGGAAAAGTGTTCAGGCTGCTATGGGTACAAAGTTGAAGTTTAGCACGGCTTTTCATCCGCAAACAGACGGTCAGACGGAAAGGACTAATCAGACACTTGAGGATATGCTTCGAGCTTGTACCTTAGACTTCAAGGGGAGTTGGTGTAAGTTTTTGCCGTTGGCTGAGTTTGCTTATAACAATAGTTATCAAGCGACGATTGGGATGGCTCCCTATGAGGCACTTTATGGAAGACGTTGTAGGTCCCCAATTTATTGGCATGAGGCTGGGGAAAAGAAGCTAGCGGAGTCGGAACTTAAGGAGAAGACTGACTTCTTCAATAAGACAACCGAAGCATTGAAAATGATTCAGCAGCGGATTGCCACGGCTCAAAGTAGACAGAAAAGCTATGCGGATGTACGTCGAAGGCCCTTAGAATTTGAGGTTGGAGACTTGGTGTTTATCAAGGTCGCCCCGATGAAAGGTGTGATGCGATTTGGGAAGAAAGGCAAGCTTAGTCCTAGGTATGTGGGACCATACATGGTGATTGAGCGTATCGGCAATGTGGCATACAAGTTAGATCTGCCTCAGGAGATGATGTCCATCCACAATGTATTTCATGTTTCGATGTTGAAGAAGTATGTACCGGATCCATCTCACGTCATCCAACCGCAATCGATACAGATTCAAGAAGATATGAGTTATGAAGAGAAACCAGTTGAGATTCTTGATCGAAAGACGAAGACCTTGAGAAACAAAGAGATTCCTTTAGTAAAAGTTCTTTGGCGTAATCACAAGATGGAGGAAGCTACATGGGAGCGAGAAGACGTTATGAGAGCAAATTACCCGGAATTATTCTAAGTTTCGAGGACGAAACTTTTATAAGGTAAGAGGGATTGTAACGCCCTAAGCACTAACTAGCAATAATATTAGAAAATTAACATTAGAATTAACATAGATAATGTGATGATATAGTAATTTCTTGATTCTAACGTTATGTTGAGTTATTTTTCTCAAGTGACGCGATGAGGACTCGACGTGCCAAAACAACGTTCATGCCAAATTGATGAATTTTTTTTATGATGATTTGATAATTTGGTGTAATGACTTAAAATTATGTATAATAAGAAAATTGTTGCATTTATTTTTTTTGTTATCTAAAGCATAAATATACCTTACACGATTATATTATATATTTATACACTATACATGTAAGGATATTTCATTTTATATTGTATATACTTCTTTATATGTATATATATATATGTTAAGTTAGTATTTGCCAACGTATATATATATATATATATTGCATGTGTGTGTGTATATATATATATATATGTGCATGTGTTTGATAGCAAAAATAAAGGTCAACAAACGTGAGAAAAGAAAATGAAAAGAAGGAAAATATATGTGCATGTGTTTAGTAGCAACTATGAAGGTCGAAAACGTGGAAAAAAAAAATGAAAAGAAGGAAAATTTTCTTTTTTCCATTCAATTTCTGAATGACAACCTTCTTTACCTAAAATATACAAAGGTTTGACCATTTTAAATTTCATTAATTCCAAAAAAATTTATTTGAAATTAATGGTTCATGATTTAATGGGGTATATGGTTTTAATTCTCTCTTTTTATGCTCATTACATATATCTCTCTCTCTCTCTGTCCCTCTCCCTCGCACTCTCAACTTCTCACGCCCTCAATCAGAAAAAAAAAAAAAAAAAATTGCTGCCAAACCTCCAAATCCCTCCAAACCAAAAATTAAAGGATTTCAAGGTATGTTTCGGTATTGTTTTTGTTATTTATTTTGTTTAGGATTCTTTGATGATTGAATAATTTTATGTGTTAGAAACATGTCTTAGGGCTGTTTTGTGTGTGTGTATGTGTGTATGAATCATATACATTGTGATGATATTTTTTTTTATGCTTTTAATGATTTTCGGATTAACCACTACACTGAAATTTTCAGATCCTAAAATAAGAATTTCAAACGGTTGTTAAGGGTGCAAACGATCTCCGTTTTTAACAAATTTGATATCATTGGAAAGCCCTAGATGTCTATTTTCGTTTGAAATCAGTTTCACATCGTTTGGAGTTATGTATGAATTTATATGATTTTTCAAATAGGCAGAGGTCGGACTGCCAGGTTCAGTAGATTTTAATGAGCAGATTTCAAAACTGTTTTTGAGAATCCAAACAGTCTCCGTTTTTAACAAATTTGATATCGTTGGAAAGCCCTAGATGTCTATTTTCGTTTGAAATCAGTTTCACATCGTTTGGAGTTATGTATGAATTTATATGATTTTTCAAATAGGCAGAGGTCGGACTACCAGGTTCGGTAGATTTTAATGAGCAGAATTCAAAACTGTTTTTGAGAATCCAAACGGTCTCCGTTTTTAACAAATTTGATATCGTCGGAAAGCCCTAGATGTCTATTTTCGTTTGAAGTCAGTTTCACATCCTTTGGAGTTATGTATGAATTTATATGATTTTTCAAATAGGCAGAGGTCGGACTGCCAGGTTCGGAAAATTTTAATGATCAGATTTCAAAACTGTTTTTGAGAAACCAAACGGTCTTCATTTTTTATGAATTGGATACCATTAGAAAGATCTGGATGTCTACTTTTGTTTAAAATTGGTTTCAAGCCTTTTGGAGCTCTGTATGAATTTTTATGAATTTTTGAAGGGACAAAGGTCTAATTGGCAGATTCGGTCTAGATTTAAAATTTCATGAAATTGTTCAATTTTTTTTGTGTTGTGATGTTATTGAATGATGAAATAGGCATTTTAGGCACTACTATGATACGATGGATGTGTTTGATGAATTTTTATGAGTTTTTGTTGATTTTATTATATTTATTGCTCATGGCATGAACGGTTCTAAAGGCGAGCACTCGAGACCTTAATCGCGCGTCACCATCGGAAAATTTGAAAAGGTTAAGTAAGGCGTTTAAGTAATTACACTCTCACCTGCAACATGAATAAAAATTTGAGAAGTATATGTTTTGATGTTAATGACGATGTTATGATGTTCTTAAATAATACTTCTCCTATGATGACGTTTTGATGAAAAGTATGTATATGGTATGTATATGTATTTTATGTTTTAAAATGGCGTTGTACACCCTTGATGATGACGATGATGATGTTGTCCGGTGAGCGGACTTTTGTCACCGTTGGTTTGGGATTTGCTACCCCAACCCTTCCGTGACTAGCGCGCTATGATGGTACAACGCCGGGCCCAATATATGACGGTTTTAAAAGTTAAAAGGTTTTTAAATGATGTTTATATCTATGATGATAAGAGAAAATTATTTATTTATATTTGTGAGATTCAAGTGCCTTACTAAGCCCTTGCTTATATAAGTTATTCATGTTGCAGATAAAGGAAAGGGTAAGATGTAGTGTTGGAGGAGCTTGGAGCGGATAACGGGACGATACGTGATAGGAAAACGGGAGGAACGATCATGAAATGGACATTTTTAATTTCCAATAAAGTTTTGAGACTTTAGTTTATTATTATTTGTTTGGATGTTTCATATGGACTTTAATTTTATTTCATGAATTGGGTTTTTAAAAATATATATAAATTAATTATGAAGTTTAATTTTTATGTAGCTCTAAAAAAAAAAAAAAAATTCTAGAGTTTTCTAAAAAATATATAAGTAAAATTTTCCGTTATGTAAATGTTTTTATTTCAAACTTAATATTTTCCGCAATTTAATAAGAGATGAATGTTAACTAAGAAGTCAACGGTAACGGTTCGTGAGGGGTCGTTACATTAGTACCACTACTTGTACAATTGTTAGAGTAAACTGGTTTATCTACATGGTTTGGTCATGCGAGTTACATTAACTTTGTGAGTGAAGGAAAAAAAAAAAAAATAGAGTTTTGACGAGCATAAATTGGATGATGTGTACAAAAAGATCTGATTGGACGATTAAGGACACGTACAAAAGATATTTATGTTTATTTTTTTAAGGGTAAATTACTATCATGTTCCATGAACTCTTTACGAAATTGTCGATTGGTTTCTTAACTTTATTTATTTTTTAATAAATTAAAAGGCCCTTGAACTTCTAAAACGGGTGTAAAAACATCTTTTTCACAAACAGATGTTAAAAATTGGACGGATTCTTATCCCGTGTCTATCATGTGACCTTAATTTATAACAAAAGGATTAAATACCCTAAATTAACTAAGAACAGTTAATTAAAATAAATAAACATCTTCTTCAACCTCTTACCCTCTCTCTCTTTTGCAGATCAAAACCTATGAAGCTACCCACAAGGAACACCCAAGCAACGATATCACCTCCTCTCTCGCTGCAAGACGAGAAGCCATAATGCCGTAGCAAACCCAACGGACCACCGTGACCCCCGAGCCATTGAGAGAACGAGCTGTCGGGTTTTGTTCATATATAAACTTAGTGTTGTTAGGTGTTGAGCACTCTATAATATACCTAACATAATTTCAAATTAAGAATCCATTCTAAAATGATCCAAATGGGATTAAACCGATGAGCCCCGGATTAGGATTTCAACTTCGGTTTTTATTTTTCCCTCTTGAAGATCTCTGTTCGTTGAGAAATATCTAAACAAATTTCTAAAAGATGTGTTTCTCTATAATATCTTCATCTCTTCCCTAATTCATTGAGCTAACTCCCATTGTAACATTTGTTTCCTTTTTTCTTCCATAAAAAATTAAGAAATCTAATGGCTTCGTGCAAACTGTGCATCTCTTAATAGAAGGTTCCAGATCTAGTGGCTTGCTTTAGATCTTTACTAGATAGTCATCAGTGGAGGAGTCAACAATTATTGTGAGTAGGGACTTGTAATTAAACCGAAAGTTTAATAGGGTATGATTAAAGTTTTTAATTAGTGGGGGTTAACGTATATTAATCCTATAATTATACAGATTTGTATAAATGTATACATATATATTTAAAATGGTCGCAAATATGGTTTACTGGTAATATAACACTTGACTCTAGTTAAGGTAAAAAGTTTGAATAAAAAATAAAAAACCAAAAAATATTAATTAAACTCATTTTTTTTTAGGAAAAAAGAAATCCTCTCAGAACAAATAAAATTTGAAACTTTATAGAAGATATGCACTTGTAGTGTGCTGGTGATGCTTGTAGAGAAAGAAGAAGAAGTTGCAGAAAAAAGACAAATGAGATTTTGATTGTTTCTTGGAAAAAAAAAATATGTGCATAAAAAAAAAATTACAAATTTTCATTCTTAAAAAAAAAAAAAAAGCTTTCATTTTGATTAGGCAACCAAATTCATGAATACACTTAATCCGTTTAATCCAGTTCCTCCTGGCATGAATAAGTTTCAGTTTACACTTCGCACAGCCGCCACCACCAATAACCACAGCCCCTCTTACGTCTCACCTGGATAATGTTACGAATTAAATTAATGAATCCAATTTCCGAAGTATATATAGACTAGATTAATTGATAACATATAGGAATTATACATATATATATATATACATATATATAAGTTTATTGGTAAGAGAATGGAAATGAAAACACATGTAAAACATGGCATCTGTACGAAGTCCTTAAAGTATTTTGTTTGTTTGTTTGTTTTTTAGGTGCAAAGTTAGGTTACAAGTTGCAAGCAATAATTTATGCACTAGAGAACTGACATGTCAGTCGATGATGGAGGGAGGGCATGGTCCCCCTAACTTTTTTTTTTAATTTAAAAAAAAAATAGATATGTGTATAAATTAATCTTGATCTCGCTCAAATTAAGAGTTTTCTATATTTTATTAGACAAATTATTTAGATAAAAAAAAATAGTTTTACTAAATCCATAAATAGTAGTGTGTTTAGTAGCTTGACCTATCCAAGATGGACTCTACTCATATAAAAAAAATAAAAAATAAAAAAAACTATTCAAAGTGAGAAGGAATAACGAGATGGACTCTAAAAATTAAACGAGATGGACTTTAAAGCGAGAAGGAATAACTTCGTATATTTCGTTCAACCTATTCTAGGTTCTAAGTGCTTATACCAAATTGATGTGTCGGTATTCAGCAAAGAAAGACAATAAAGTGATGTGCATTAGTGAGGTTGTGTTCTATTTTTAAAGTCTAATAATTCATTTGTATCCTTTGGATACAAAAATTAAGCTGTAAATATGATTTGTCTGGCCCGACATGAAAGATGAAAAGGGAGACCATCCCAGTTAGCCCATCCTGGGTGTTTTAGGCTACGGGTCAGAGAACTAGACCGCAGGCCAGCCTGTATAGCTCAATCCATATTTACTGCATTATGTTATTGCAAGAGTTAGAGTAATATATCGGCAGAGCGTGAGGACCTTGAGTTGCATATAAGTACCCGTGAATTCTTTTTCAGTCAACAATTGCCTGTATATTCACTATAAGAAATTTCACTTTCGGAGACCAAAAAATTGGTCCCATAAGGTCTATTTTTTGGTCGCTGTTGCCTTCCGTGACCAAAAATTTTTGGTCGCCATTTGGTCCCTAAAAGCTGATCGCACTAGGTATCGGCGACCAAAAAAATTTTAGTCTCCGTAGGTCAAAATCCGTCACCAAGAAAATTTGGTCTCCGTTGGTTATAGAAGAATCCGAGACCAAAAAAATTTGGTCTCCGTTGGTCAAAATCCGCGACCAAGAAAATTTGGTCTCTGTTGGTCATAGAAGAATCCGAGACCAAAAAAATTTGGTCTCCATTGGTCGCAGAAGAATCCGATACCAAAAAATTTGGTCTCCGTTGGTCATAGAAGAATCTGAGACCAAAAAAATTTGGTCTCTGTTGGTCTCAAAAAAAAACCCGAGACCAAAAAAATTTGGTCTCCGTTGCTCTTTGAAAAAATTCAATTTTATTTGTTAGCAAAATGTATTTTGCAAAATTTTTTAGCTACCAAAATATTTTTGTCACCGAAAGTTTGAGCGACCAAAATTTTTTGATAACAGTAATATTTACAGCCTGTTGAGAATAGATACATATTCTCAACAGTAATAATCACAGTAATCATTTACAGCCTGTTTAGCTAAAAATTTTTAACTACCAAATGTTTAACTATAATAGGTATCAAACGAAGGTAAAGTATAATCAAAACAAAAGCTAACTTAGGTCATAGCGGCCGGCGGCGGCGGTCCATTTTGCCATTATGAGAAAAGTCCCGGATGGTTTGAAAGTAGATTAAGTTGTTGAAGAAGTTGAGTGGGAAAAGAAGGCTCGTCCAATTTTGATTAAAAAAAAAAAAAAAAAAGGCAAGCTCGCCCAAAATTAAAGAAAAAATTCTGAAAAGTTAAAAAAAGAAAGAAAAAAAAAAAAGGAAAAAACCGCTTACCCAACCCACGACCTTATCTCCCCTATTCAACTATTCACTGTCTTTTTTCTCTCAAATCTCAATATTTTCCGATGGATATGAAACTGCAAGCATTAACGATCCCAACCCCAAATTGTTAACTCCCTCAAGCCAAGTTTCAAATCTGCAATCGTATATGGTAAATTTATTCTCCCATCTTATTTTATATATATATATATATATATATATCTTTTTTGAGACTCGGCAATCATGTGAAACTATAAATAAGTTATCAATTTGATTCAGCTTTTCCAGAGTTCCAAACTCAGCATGTTGCATTTCCAATGGAGGTAAAAGTTTGACTTATTAGTACCTTGTCAATTGTTGTTTGCAAAATGGGCCAAATCGTCTGAAAGAGGATTCAACTTGTTATTTATTGTCTGCAAAATGGGACAAATCGTGTGAATGAGGATCTTATAATAATTGGAGCTACAACAAAATTGACCTATATAATTACAGGTTGCCTTGGGATGGAAAGAGAACAGAAATGCACGAATAAATTGAGAAAACAAAGTGAGTAAGGCTAGATGAAGAATATGATTCTTCTTTCTATGTTTACTTTTGTAGGTTCTCATTTTATTTTCATATTTATTCGGACGATCTCTCAACGTAGGCACCTTTTAGTTAATTCATTTGTATATGTTCAATTTCTACTTTCAGGAATTGCCTTGGGTGTTGACAGAGCACACAATACCAATAACAGAGGATCTGTTGCTGGCAAACAATTAATCTTGGGGAAACAACTAATCATCGTGGTTTTGGCTCAAATAATCCGAAATGACTCCATCCCCAATTATCTCAATGTAAGATTCTCACTTGTTGTAAATCTTATTACATTTATTTATTTGACCTCTGGAACTCAACTAAGTGATAGGTCAATATCTCATTGTCTATGCACGTGTCTAATCTTTTGAATGTGTGGTTCTACCTTTTTTCTTCTAAATATTTGCATGACAATAGCCAATCTATGCATTGTTGAGTGCTAAATTGAAATTGGAAAATTTTCAAAGAGATCTATGTGTACTAGGGGTTCACGCACTAACTAAACATTTCTTTTCTAGTTTCAATATGATTGATCATTTCTTTTATATGATTCCCTAGTCTATAGTATTTACTGCTAGTAAAAATATAAGTTAAATATCTTCTAATGATTGATAGCTATACAAACTTGTTATCACAGTATGTTTATGCCATTTGGTATGTCTTCTAATTTTAGGAACTTTGGAGGTTTTAGAAGTTGGAGTACATGCTGAATTTTTGTCAAGCTGGTCATGACGAGTTTTCTACTTTTTTCTAACCTTGCTTTTTCCTACTTGGGTTCAAACATTTGGTGGTTTTTCAATTGGGTTTAGATATCATTATTGGAAAACTGTGTAAAGAGATTATAGTTGGTTTTGTTTCTTGCACTACTGAATTGATGTAATAGAATTTGTAAATGTTGATCATATAATGAAATTTCAGAACATGACTTTTGTTTATTTGTCTAAGTGAGATGCCATCCGTAGGTCCCCCCCTTGATTTGTAGTGATTCTATTTCTCTATCCCAATTCTATATCTACCATCTTTATATCATTAACACTAGAGGAAGCTTATAAAAAGAAACTAACTAGAACAACTATAATAGTTATCAACGATGGAAGAACATAGTTAACCGCAGATCTTACTTTAAGATTCTCACGCGGTGAGCTTTAGGCAGGGGTGGAGGAAAGCAAGCGCGGCGACCGCGGCGGCGGCTTCAGGCGTGGGCGGAGGAATTCGAGAGGGGGGGCGACGGGATGGGCATGAGAGATTTGGGGAAAGTGAGAGAGTGAGAGAGTGAGAGAAAAGTGAAGAGAAAGCAAGCGCGGAGAAAAGTGAGAAAGTGACGGGATTTGGGGCATCAGAGGAAAGGGCGGAGAGAAAGCAAGTACGGCAGCAGCGGCTTCAGGCGTGGCCGGAGGAATTCGAGAGGGGGGGCGACGGGATGAGCCTTCAGATTTGGGGAAAGTGAGAGAGTGAGAGATAGGCAGACAGTGAAGAGATTTGGGTATATATCTAAGTAAAGTAAGAGAGAGGAAAGTGAGAGTGTGTGAGAAATTTTGGGTATGTGATGAAATATTGAGCGGAGAGAGTGAGAGAAAGTGAGATAGGCGCGGGTTTCAAATTTTCAATGAAAATTTGATTTTCTTTTGCCATCAAAATTGTTCAGGCAAGATCCTCTCCAATGTAATGGACATGGAGAACCTACGATATAACAAATAAAAGAGAATTTTTAAACATAGAACGACATAGCTTAGAACGAGTAACAGGTTGTTTTTTTTTTTTTTTTTTTTTTTTTTTTTTTTTTTTTTTCAAATAAGAGTAACATGATTTTTTAAGCATATTTTTAATTACCAAAACAAAATTTATATTTATTGATATTTTATTATATATACCATACCAAATTGGTTTTCTCAATTAAAAAACTAGAAAAAAAAAAAAAAGCTCAGCCCTTTGGGTTTCTCCATCGGTTCCTTTGTCTTTCCCTTCTCTCTCCTCTTTCTCAATCCCTATCCTCTATCTCTCTCTACCCATCGCAGTGACAGCCGAAGAGATCTGAGAAGCCATGGCGTCTGGCAGATAACGCTGAAGAGCTCCGATGGCGAGACTTTCGACGTCGATGAGACGGTGGCTCTCGAATCCCAGACAATTAAGCACATGATCGAGGACAACTGTGCCGACAACGGGATTCCCCTTCCGAACGTTACGAGTAATATCCTCTCCAAGGTCATCGAGAGGATGTCAATTTAATTTAACGAATGAAAATTTTGCTTGCATTTCCTGATAAATGTTTAGGGTACAAGTAGGAGACGGTCGCAACTAACGTCATTTAATAACCCTACGTAATTAATTGTTGTGCAAGTTAAACAAGTTGAATTTCGTAGTGTTGAATCTGTCATTAGAGATTATTTTAATTTCTCCCATTTTGGATTTAGAGAAACAGAGAATTGATAGTAACTATACATTTCGGGTATATAAATATAAATATATATATATATTATGACATTCTTGGAAAGTGATGTAAGATTAGTATATTTCATATTTGGTTTTCTAACCTAACAGTGAGTTGATATTATTGTCCAATTTTTCATGCTCATTTTATACTTCATGGTGGGTTTCAAGAAAACCATTCCTTGCTTCTTCCTCACGCTATTTGCAATACTTTTGGTAGCTGTCACAAGCCAAGTAAGTTCCAATGATAAGAAGCAAGAACAAAGAATAAAAATTTGTTATAATTTCCTATTGAATTCCATGGTTTTTACTTGAAAGTCTTTTGCGTTTTCGCTTCCTTTCTCTCAGTTTCTCTGTCTACATTCTTGATGTGTCATTCCAATTCCTTGCACGGCAGATTGCAAGAAATTTGGGTTCTATTGGCAATGGCGTTGGGTTACCACCTGTGAGCTTACTTTTGCCTTCTGAAGAGAACAAGCGTCAGCAACATCTAAATCAAAACATACATAAACTGTTTCATTTGCAGAACCAAATAATTAAATATATAAAGAAGTAGAAGAAGAACAAGAAGAAGAAAAATTCATATTTCTTGCATAACAACAAAAGTATTGGTCTAGGAGTTGTACTATTGTGATGGGGTAGTTTGTGATTGTTTTCGTATTCCTTGAATGTGTTTTGAACATAAATCAGTACAATTTGTATATTTGATGGGGGAAAATACACACACACACACATACAGAGCAGTATTTTTCGCAAACATAAGTGCATGGTTACAATTATTTTGAGAAACTGGATTTCTTAATTTTTACTTCTAGTTAGGGGAAGTAAAGTAGTGTTATTTTAAAACGCACAACAATTATGAATTGAACATTTCCTTTTTATTTTTTATTTTTTCATTCTTTTCAATTATTACTTTTATGATTTTTCTTATGTTTCTAGCATTAATAATTGTGAAAATATTATAAACGTGTCAACAAAGAAAAAAAAAGAAAGAAATTCAGGGACCAAATTAATTTGGTCTCGGAAGGTGACCAACCGGGACCAAAAGTTTAGTCCCCGAAAGCTCTTTTCGGCCATTAAATGATTTTTAGTCCCGCTTTTGTGTATCCAGAGGGCATTTTCGGGGACCAAATTTATTTGGTCCCGGAAGGCGACCAATTGGGACCAAAAGTTTGGTCCCCGAAAGCCCTTTTCAGCCACCAAATAATAAATTTTGGTCCCGCTTTTGTGTATCCAGAGGGCATTTTCGGGGACCAATTTTATTTGGTCCCGGAAGGTGACCTATAGGGATCAAAAGTTTGGTTCCCGAAAGCCCTTTTCGGCCACCAAATAAATTTTGATCTTGCTTTTGTGTATGCAAAGGGCATTTTCGGGGACCAAATTTATTTGGTCCCGGAAGGTGATCTACAAGGACCAAAAGTTTGGTCCCCGAAAGCCCTTTTCGACCACCAAATAAATTTTGATCCCGCTTTTGTGTATGAGAAGGGCATTTTCAGGGACCAAATTTATTTGGTCACGGAGGGTGACTTACAGGGACCAAAAGTTTGGTCCCCGAAAGCCTTTTTCAACTACCAAATAAATTTTTGTCCCGCTTTTGTGTATGAGAAGGGCATTTTCGGGGACCAAATTTATTTGGTCCCGAAAGGTGATCTACAGGGACCAAAAGTTTGGTCCCCTAAAGTCCTTTTCGGCCACTAAATAAATTTTGGTATCGCTTTTGTGTATGAGAAGGACATTTTCGGGGACCAAATTTATTTGGTCCCGAAGGGTGATCTACAGGGACCAAAAGTTTGGTCCCCAAAAGTCCTTTTCGACCACCAAATAAATTTTGGTCCCGCTTTTGTGTATGAGGAGGGCATTTTCGGGGACCAAATTTATTTGGTCCCAGAAGGTGATCTGCAGGGACCAAAAGTTTGGTCCCCGAAAGCCCTTTTCGGCCACTAAATAAATTTTGGTCCCGTTTTTGTGTATGAGAAGGGCATTTTCCGGAAGTTAACCTACAGGGACCAAAAGTTTGGTCCCTGAAAACCCTTTTTGGCCACCAAATGATTTTTGATCCCCCTTTTGTGTATGAGAAGGGCATTTTCGGGGACCAAATTTATTGGTCCCGGAAGGTGACCTATAGGGACCAAAAGTTTGGTCCCCGAAAGCCCTTTTTGGCCACCGAATAATTTTTGGTCCTCTTTTGTGTATCCAGAGGCCATTTTCGGGGACCAAATTTATTTGGTCCTGGAAGGTGACCTACCAAGACCAAATTTTGATCGTTGAAGATTTTGATCTTCTGAGACCAAAAGTTTGGTCGCCGAAACTGCTTTTCAGAGACTAAAAGTTTGGTCCCCCGAAGCCCTTTTCGGCCACCAAATGATTTTTGGTCCCGCTTTTGTGTATGAGAAGGGCATTTTCGGGGACCAAATTATTTGGTCCTGAAAGGTGATTTACAGAGACCAAAAGTTTGGTCCCCGAAAGCCCTTTTCGGCCACCAAATAAATTTTGGTCCCGTTTTTGTGTATGAGAAGGGCATTTTCCGGAAGGTGACTTACAGGGACCAAAAGTTTGGTCCCCGAAAGCCTTTTTTGGCCACCAAATTATTCTTGGTCCCCCTTTTGTGTATGAGAAGGACATTTTCGGGGACCAAATTTATTTGGTCCCGGAAGGTGACCTACAGGGACCAAAAGTTTGGTCCCCGAAAGCTATTTTCGGCCATCGAATGATTTTTGGTCCTCTTTTGTGTATCCGGAAGCCATTTTCGGGGACCAAATTTATTTGGTTCCAGAAGGTGACCTACCGAGACCAAATTTTGGTCGCTCAAGATTCTGACCTTCTGGGACCAAAATTTTGGTCGCCGAAACTGCTTTTCAGAGACCAAAAGTTTGGTCCCCGAAAGCCCTTTTCGGCCACCAAATGATTTTTGGTCCCGCTTTTGTGTATGAGAAGGGCATTTTCGGGGACCAAATTTATTTGGTCCTGGAAGGTGACCTACAGGGACCAAAAGTTTGGTCCCCGAAAGCCCTTTTCGGTCACCAAATGATTTTTGGTCCCGCTTTTGTGTATCCGGAGGCCATTTTCGGGGACCAAATTTATTTGGTCTCGGAAGGTGACTTACCGAGACCAAATTTTGGTCGCTAAAGATTCTAACCTTCTGGGACCAAAAGTTTGGTCGCCAAAACTACTTTTCAGAGATCAAATTTTTTTTGGTCGTGGAAAGTCTGGTCGCTATAAGTTCAATTTCTTGTAGTGATTGTACTTTACTCAGGTCCACTTATGAGTCTACTTGGTTCTTCCTCCTGAAGACCTTTAGGTCAATTTGTCTCGTGAGAAAATACGTGTATATTTGCTTGTGTTTATCAAAAAATAACCTTCAACTACGAGAGAAAGAGACAGTGGTACTGTAGTGGAGAAACTTTGAATCCTGTACGTCATGGCTAAATATTAACAATTTGTAGATATTTTTGAGTTAAAAATAATGAGAAAGTGTAACTTTAGTATTAAGAGCAGTTAAGACATTTGAATTTGATAGACATTCTCTATATTATCTATCCCAAACTAAGCCCCTAACTCATTTTACTAATAAAAAAAAATAAAAATCAAAGAGGCCTACAAGGAAAAAGGTAGAACAAACATGAAAGATCTATAATGAGAATAAAACAAGAAAACCTAATTGGCTAAAGATGACAATTGTCCCCAAGCAGTCGTTGATGCTAAAAGGCTAGGTCGATACTTTAACTTTGAAAATAAGCTACCATGACAGGTCTCAATAAAAATCTTTCTAGTAAATCTATAGAGAGAAAATATATAAAAATAAAAAACTGAGTAGTTATGATAATTACTACCTCAATGTATACATCATTTATAAGATTTACACTTTTCTCTCCCTCCTACCTAACATTGCCTAAAAAAGAAGGAGATATGAACATTCTTCTTGTCACCCCACTTTGTAAGTGGTCTATGACAATTATTAGCCGCTCCTACCAAATAATTTTCACACATATTTTCAAAAAAGTAGGACAACTAGCTTGGTTTAGGTAAATAAAAGCCAAGCATGATTTTTCAATGCAATTCACACCATTTACAAGCAAAACGACAAATCAATTCACGGATTCGTTTTCTACAATCTTACATGTGGGAAGTCCCTCCGACATAACATATATGTAAGGATATATATATATATATATATATATATATATATATATATATTTTGGTATTGCAAAGTTCAGTAAAAAGTTGAAAGCAACAATGTTTGTACTAGGACTTAGATGTCAGTTGAAATTAGGCAACAATAATTGAAGCAAAATGCTATATATAACATGTACAAAATATTATGCAACTTGATTCACTGGTTTTAAGTTTATATTTGTCATCAGTTTTTAATCTACTCAAAATGATCCTTTTTTTTTTTTCCGTCAGCATATTGCAGGAAAATTCTAATAAAGGGGTTTTAACGTGATTAATTCGGAGACCAAGAGTGTAATGAGAATTTTATAAAGCGTGGGAAAATTAATTTGAAAATGGTCTTAATTAGTTTTAAAGGCGCATGTGAGATTGATAAGAGAATGAGAATGGATATATGAATGGAATTAACATCCTTAAACAGCCACGAACCTAACCGGCGATACATTTAATTCTATGTTCATTTGTTCTCTTATTTATTTTGTACAAACTATTTCAATATGCTTGAGCAACTAAATGAGAAGGAATCACTTCATATATTTCGTTCATTTTATTGCAGGTTTTAAGTGCATTACCAAATTGATCGGTCGATATTCATTAAAGAAAATATAAGAAAATATAGAAAATATATAAGAAAATAATGAAGTTAATTCATTCCAGTTATGTGCGTTAATGAAGTTGTATTCGACTTTCGAAGTCTAGTAATTCATTTGACAACACTTAGATATAGAAAATATATAAGAAAATAATAAAACGAAAATAGAGAAGAAAACCGAAAGATATTTAACGTATATGTACTTATGTCTATGGATGAGGAACGAAGAGAATAATTCACTGTTAAAGAAGCACTAGATTGGGACTACATATAAATAAATTACAATAAATAAAATCGGATAAATTACCTAATGCTAACAAATCTCCTAAAATCAAGACATATCTTAAATTACAATGAACACAAATCAATAAAAATTCTCAATAATGATAATTTTATGCTTAATAAAAACTTTCTTTAATATTAGATATAAAAATTTAGCTGTAAATATGGATTATCTAACGTGACGGTTTGCCCAACCTGGATGTTTTAGGCGGGCTGAGCCAAGAGTCAAAGAACCAAGCCGCAGGCCAGCCTTTCTAGCTTAATCATATTTACTACTCTATATTATTGCAAGATTTGGAGGAAAAAAAAAACCCTAATTATAACCTTCAAATGCTATAGAATGAGACAGTGGATGACTTCTAATCACGTCATGGAAAAATATAAACAATTTGTTGATTAAATAGATGATGAGAAAGTGCAACTACAGTATTAAGATCAGTCAAGACATCCGAATTAGGTTAATAAAAACACCACATTAAAAACCTAATTGAGTTTATTAATAACAAAAATAAAACATCAAAGAGGTCCAAAAGGCAAAAATAGAACAACATGAAACATAATGAGAATGAAACAAGAAAACAAAATGATGCCTAGTATATATCTTTCGTGAGATTAACACTTTGAGCTGGAATTGGATCTGATATGGTTTGTTTAGACTTAATGTTATGGATCAATGTAGTAAACAGTTTATTAATTCTTTTGTTTGGTAAATGAGTTAATTAGTTGCTATCAATTAGTTAAATACAGGTTCTTACGAAGAGATTTGTTAATTATAAGAAAACAGTAATTCACTAAATATATGTTATGATATCATTTGATAAAAGAAAGTCGTAGATCACTTAAAGCTTTTATTCTTCATTTTTAAGTACGAATGACCTATCTTTTTCAAGCCATGTTAGCCTTTGTAGTTTATCACGAGAAATAAAACATACTTGTCCTCGTTTACCCAAAAAAAAAAAAAAAAAAAAAAAAAAGCCATACTTGTCCTCTTTCCTGATAATATATGCACTTTGTTTTATGGAGTATACTGAGTTTGTTAGCAAGTGGTGTCTATGTATAAATATATATCTATATATATATTATGATATCATTTGATAAAAGAAAGTCGTAGATCATTTAAAGCTTTTTATTTTTCATTTTTAAGTACGAATGACCTATCTTTTTCAAGCCATGTTAGCCTTTGTAGTTTATCACGAGAAATAAAACATACTTGTCCTCGTTTACCCAAAAAAAAAAAAAAAAAGGCCGTACTTGTCCTCTTTCCTGATAATATATGCACTTTGTTTTAATATGGAGTATACTGAGTTTGTTAGCAAGTGGTGTCAATGTATAAATATATATATATATATATATATATATATATATAAGGGTTTTTAACGATCTTTCGGATAGGAGGTCCCTCTGACACAACATATATATATAAGAATTATTTGTTTTAGTGCCAAAAATGTTAGGTAAAAAGTTGAAACCAATAAAGTTTGTACAAGGTCTGAGATGTCAGTTGATTTAATGCAACAATAGTTGAAGGAAAAGGCTATGCAACATGTACAAAATATTATGAACCTTAATTCTTATTTAAATTCCCTCGGTTTTAGTTTACATTTATCTTTTGGTTTCAATCCACTCAAAATGCACTTTTTTTTTTCGTCAGCATATTACAGGAAAATTCTAATAGAGTTTAAAAGATATTAATTCGGAGACTAATAGTATAATTAAAGTTTAATAAAGTATGCGAAAATTAATTTGGAAACGATGTTAATTAGTTTAAAAGGTACATGTGAGATTGATAAGAGAGGAGAAAGAACATACATGGAATTAACCTCCTTAAACAGTCATGAACAGAACCGGTCATAACCGGTCATACATTTCCTCCTTTGTTCATTTGTTCATTGATTTATTTTGTGCAAACTATTTCCATATGCTTGAGCAACTAAATGAGAAGGAACCATTTCATATATTTCATTCATTCTATTTTAGATTCTTAGTGCATAAACCAAATTTCGTCAGTCGATATTAGTAGAGAAAAGCAATAAAGTGATGTGTGTCAAGGACGTTGTATATTACTTTTGAAGTCTAGTAATTCATTTGGTATCACTTAGAGATAAAAATTAGATAAGAAAATAATAATAAAAAAAAGAGAAGAAAACAAAAAGATATTTAACATGGGTATGCTTGTAATTATGGATGAGGAATGAAGAGAACAATAAACTAGTAAATGAGCACTAGGGGTTACATATAAATACAAGTTACAATAAACAAAATTGGATAAGTTATCTAATACTTACAAATCTTTCAAA
This sequence comes from Ficus microcarpa, assembly GCA_025413485.1. NCBI lineage: Eukaryota > Viridiplantae > Streptophyta > Magnoliopsida > Rosales > Moraceae > Ficus > Ficus microcarpa. Next base: position 11,069,644 of record CM046376.1, read on the forward strand.
ATCAACACACATCTTAAATTAAAAGAAATACACATAAATAAATGTTCTTAATAAATATAATTTTATGCTTAATAATAACTTTTTTTTTTTAAATATTAGATATGAAAATCAAGCTATAAATATGGATTATCTAAACCTCACGGTTAGCCCAACCCGGGTATTTTAGGCGGGCTGATCCACGAGTCAAAGAACTCGGCTGCAGGCCAGCTCGTCTATACAATACTATATTGTTGTAGATTTGGCGTAAAAATCTAATTATAATCTTCAAATGCTAGAGAAGAGGTAGTGGATAACTTCCAATAGCATCACGGAAAAGTATCAACAATTTGTTGACTAAAAAAAATGATGAGAAAGTGTAATTGCAGTGTTAAAATCAGTAAGGAAAAATAGAAAAACATGAAACAAGAAAAGAAAATGATGCCTAACTAGCTGAAGAGGACAACTGCCCCAAGCTGTTGCTAAAAGGCTAAGATTCTATCTTTGAAAATCAGCAATTATGAGAGGTCTCAGACTCTCAGTAAAAACTTTTCTAGTAAAATCCACAGAGAAAAAACCTAAAAATGACAAAAGAATGGTTATGATATGATAATATTTAATACCTCAAAGTATATATCTATGACAAGATTTACACTTTGAGTTTAACTCAAGTTAAACTGTACTTTTTTTAAATCTTTTTCTGAAAAGTCAATGAAATTTATAATTAATTTTTAAAAAGTCAACCAACTTAAACTTAAAAATTTCAACTCAAACTGTAATACCAAACGGATCCTTACTAATTAAAACAACAGTAATTCGCTAGTTATTAGGATATCATTTGATAAAACAAAGTTGTAGATCGCTTTCAACTTTTAACCATTATTAATTCTTGACCTTATAAGTACGAATGAGCCATCTTTTTCAAGTCACGTGACCTTTATATTTTATCATGAGGAATAAACCATGCTTGTCCTCTTTCAATTATATGCAACGATTAAATAATTTTATTTTTCTACTCCCAAAAAAAAAAAAAAAAAAAGCAAATTGTTGGCCATGCCACTTCCACACCATTTCTTATTGTCTATATAAAAAAAATTATGAACTTAATTACCAATAAAATTGAAAGGTCTGCTTCAATTATACTTGCAAGATTGACTCAATTATATTGAATTATCATATGGTTCCAATGCGGCATAGTGTATTGACAAAACAGAACCGTTAATTATGATGTTGAAAGAAAAAGAAGGAAATATATACATTTTTATTGATGTACCAACTTGTTATAAGTGATTTATGTTAATTTTATTATTTGCCTTCGCCAAAATTTTTTTTAATATTTTGTATATAATTTTCTAAAATGCAGGGCAACTAACATAATATATGTCTATAAAAGCCAAGCAGTTGTGCATGCATTCATAGCATTCACAAGCAAAAACCACAAATCAATAATTCACAAATTGAAGAAGTGGGGAATTTGTAATTCTTGTTCTTTCAAAAGGGAAGCATGGCGAACATAACCACATCACCTTCTGATGGAAACATCGCCCGACGCTCTGCAAACTACAAACCCTCATTTTGGCATTTTGATTTTATCCAGTCACTTGGGAGTGAATATGGACTAGTAAGTTCGTATATTTTCTGATAATATATGCACTTTAATTTAGTATGGACTAAATTTGTTAGCAGGTGTCAACTTAATTAGATTGTGTCTTCTCACACACACACGCACACACAAGGTTTTCCTATATTCGTTCGGGTGGGAAGTCCCTCCGACATAACAAGCGTCCATAAAATGTAATAATACATATGTAAAAGGCAACAATAATCCAATAAAAACTTGAGATAACAGATGATGAATATGTTTTCTATATTAATACATAGAAAAAATGGTTTTCACTGACAATATAGATCTTTCATGTTTATCATGCATGTGTCATTGTACGTTTTTCTTGAATTACTGTTGTGTCTTACTCACTTAATGTAACGTTGAAAAGACCTCATACTTAAGGGATCATAGAAAAACCAATGAATATACTGACTTAAAATTGATAATTTAAGGAAGAATACACGAGACAAGCTAATGACCTGAAGGAAGAGACGAGGGCAATGCTTGAGAAGGTGACAGGTGCTCTAGCTCAACTCGAGTTAATTGATACATTGCAAAGGCTTGGAATTTCTATTCACTTCGAGGAAGAAACAAAGAGCATATTGAAGGGTATACACAATAATAGCTCCGTTGGTGGTTCGAGGAAGAAGAACAATTTATATGCTGTTAGTCTTGAATTTAGGCTGCTACGACAACATGGGTATTTTATACCTCAAGGTATGTATAATAATTCATATGTAATAAAAAAAAATGAAATTTGAGTGTAGACATCCATATATTTATAGGAAAAAATATTGGATTTTTACAGAATTAAACTAACGTCTATGCAGCAAATCAATACGAAGTTAGTCTTTATTTCAATGAAAATGTATTTTAATTTATTTTAAAAAATACATAATAAATATAATTATCACGATAAGTTTTTTGTTTAAAAAATGATACGTAATAGCTTCATTTTCAATATGATAAAATATGATAGATAATTTATTTTAAAAAATACATAACATAATACAATTTATCACGATAAGTTTTATGTTTAAAAAATGATATATAATAGCTTCATTTTCAATACGATCGAAAATTTCTTGTTTGATGTACAGCCAAACCATCATTTGAAGATTGTTCGTCTTCTTTTTAAGTTTTGTTTCTTTGCTTTTGGTATGGATAATGAGTTTTTACAAAAGAATACAGTTTTCATGGAACCTTACACCGGGATAATCAATTTTGAGTGCGGACAGAATAATAAAAATGTAAAACTTTTAAAGGAAAATTTTACGAGGAAAAAAAAAATCAGTGACGGTAGAAACACTCACTCAGCCAAGGGGGCCTCCACCTCTACAGCCAATTGAGGCCAACACAATTTGTTTTTAGTGGTTGTACAAGTTATTTTTAATGTATTAAGTCATCAGTTTAAGTCCCAAGACAGTGTGTGTGAATGTATATATATATATCTAATGTGCATCCAATTTTTGCTCAGAGGTTTTCAATTCTTTCAAAGATGAGATGGAGAATTCAAAGGCACGTATGATTGATGATGATCAATATTATACCATGGGAATGCTGAATTTGTACGAAGCAACCTTTCATATGGTGAAAGGAGAAACTACATTGGAGGAAGCAAGAGATTTAACCACCAAACATCTCAAAGAATATGTGAAGAACAAAGATGAAAATGATGCTCTTTCTACACTAGTGAGCCATGCTTTGGAGATTCCACTGCACTGGACAGTACCGATATTGGAGGCTAGATGGTTCATTGATTTCTATGAGAGATCACAAGACAAGAATCACACTTTACTTAAACTTTCCATATTAAACTTCAATATTTTGCAGTCAACTTACCAGGAAGATCTAAAAGACTTGTCCAGGTATGTTTTAGAACATTTAAATAAGAAAAATGTTATCTAAAAATAATGCTAGAGATGACAATTTTAATCTTAACATTTGTGTACGTATAAACTTAAGTGGTATATGAGTTGTCATCAGTGGCGGAGCCTTTTTTCTTTTTTTTCCTTTTTTTTTCTTTCAGGAAGGCATGTGAATTAAACAAAAAATTACAATCGTTTATCTATTTGTATCTTTGGTTTTCTAAATGAACAAAATTTGCAGTAGAGTTTAATTTAATTTTAAAGTTTGAAGTTCAAAAAATGGCGAGTTATATATTTGGAGAGTTGATTCTGATTCATTTAAAAGACTAAATTTTAAATGTGACTACCTAAAAATAAAAAACTTGGGTAAAATTTAAAGTTCTCTACAAGATCTTAGGTAAATACAGCAAATAACAAATTTCACGAGGGACAAATAAGGAATAAATTGTAAAACATTTTGTCGTAGGAAGAAAATAATATAGAATCATTAAATTTAAGGGGCTATAGAAGGAAAATTTTAAATATCCAAGCGGCATATGCTCCCCAGGCCTAACCTCCCTCTGCCTATGGTTGTCATTCTTTATTAGTAGGTATTGAAGAATGGATACATCTATTTATTATATATATTAAAAAAATAATAATAATTTACCGTCATGTAAATTGATATTCAAAAATTGAGATTAAAATTGTGTTTCTAACACCACATTTTACTAGTGTAAATGAAGTTTAAGATTGATATATAGTTGATATAGGTATGTGTGTGTGTGTGTGTATGGTCGTCCTTCGGCTCATGAAAGGTGGTGGAGGCACATTGGACTTGCCGAAAAGTTGAGCTTCGCCAGAGACAGGTTGGTTGAGAATTTCTTATGGACAGTGGGACAAGCAAACAAACCAGAATTTGGATACTTTAGAAAAATGTGCACAAAATTGTACACGCTTATAACAATAATTGACGATATGTATGATGTGCATGGTACATTGAAAGAACTCGAGCTGTTCACAGATGTTCTTGCCAGGTTAGTACTAGTAACATCACCATATGAATATATATGTATATGTATATATGTATATTTTTACTTACATGCTTTACAAATGACAATATATAATCAAGGTTCAAAATGCGTGTTTTAGATGGGATGTTGATACTGCAATGGATCAGCTACCAAACTATATGAAGATATGTTTCTTTGCGCTATACAATTATGTAAACGAATTGGCATTTCATGTACTCAAGGAACAAGGGCTCTACATCACAAAGTACCTAAAAAATGTGGTACAATATCTATCCATACATCTTTTATATGTAGATATATATATATATATATTTAGATATGTACACCATGTTTCATCTTGGTCTCCTACTTTTACTTTAACACATTAATTTCCTCGGGATTTTTATACTGTAGTTAAAAAAAAAGAATTGAACACGTTTTGATCATATAAATTTTAATCTTTAGATAAAGTCGTACTTAAAAACTTTTGGAGAAAAATTGTGCTTCAATCAAAGCTATATTGGAAGTGTAAGACTACACTTTCATCAAAGATATATAACAGTATTTTGGTAGTAACGTTTCCTTCCCAAAAATATTAATTACGATTCTAACCTTGATTAAAATTCACATGATCTAAACGTGTTTAATTTTCATTCAGTTTTTAACGGAATACAGACATAGAGGACATTTGCATGACAGTAGAATCGTTTGATGTATTAAAATTTAAAGACTAATTACATTAGACTAGATGCTTATTTTAAAGCTCATTTGTAAAAAAAATTATCTTTCGTTTTTTAATAAAGAGAAAAGTGAACCGACTTAAGATTTATTTATCTATCGACACTTCAGTCCACTAATTCGGAATTTTTTCAGTGGGTGGATCTTTGTAAGCGATTTTTGGTGGAAGCAAAGTGGTATGATAGTGGCTACAAACCGGACCTCCAAGAATACATAGAGAACGCAGTGGTTTCAATCTCAGTACCTGTCGTAGTAGTTCATTCGTATTTTACCATTACCAACCCAATCACAGAAGAGGCCTTGAACTGCATTGAAGATCAATATCCCAACTTATTTCGTCACTCAGCATTGATTTGTCGATTCGCAAATGATTTAGGATCATCATTGGTAAGAAAATTAAATATCTGTATAGCCACATTTTGGAACTCACCGCACGCGAACTATAATCTTATGAAACAAATTTGTGCTTATACAAATGAGTAATTAAATGGTACAAAAGGTCACATGTATCACCATAAAAGCTTGAAGAGACTCGTGATCAGAAAAAGGAGTCAAAATCTTGAAAATATTGATTCTGGTTATTTTTATTACGGTTTCTCTTTGAGTTTCAAAAACATTAGTCCTTCTATGAAAATATTGATTCTGGTTATTTTGCTTCTACGTACTTCTTTCTTTTAATTCGGATTGTTCATCACACTTTGCGATATTGTTCAATTCAAGAGAATTCAGTTCCTAAATTTGACACCTTCATAAGAAATGTGAACCTTATTTAAAAAAAAAAAAAACAAAAACAAAAGAAAAAAAAATCGTTAATAATAACGCTAACAATATGATCACAAATAAACTACGTACTAGGGAATTAACACTATTTGAAGGTTTGTTAGATTTGTATTCTATTTTATTGTCACTAGAAAATTACCTATATCTTTGTGTGTGTGTGTGTTTTTTTTGCTCCTTTAGCATGAATTACAAAGAGGAGACGTTCCAAAAGCAGTTGAATGCTACATGCAAGAGAGCGGTGTTTCTGAAAAGGAAGCTCGTGAACATATAAACTTCTTGATAAGAGAAGAATGGAAGAAAATGAATAAAGAACAAGTTGCAAAATTTCCATTTTCGGAGACGTTTATTGAGAGCACCGTAATCAATCTTGCAAGGATGACATTCTTCATGTTTCAGGGAAGAGATGGATATGGAGCTCAAGAGAACCATAAAACACAGGACACTATATTCTCAATACTTGTTCACCACATACCTCTTTAAGCATGAAAGATTAGAATTAAGTATGTTTTATGTATAATTGTCACGAGTAAGACTACTATCCTATAATTTATTTTGATTTCTTGATTGTGCAATCAATTTAAATATATGTTTTGAACATTCAGTTAGGTCACTTTATAATTTTTCTTGCCAAATGGGGGCCGAATTGAAATTTTATTAAAAATTTTAAGGGTAAAAATTAAAGTTTTAAAGTTTGAAAATTTTTTTTTCACTTAGTTGTAGATTTTACTTGTGTTTTCACGAGACAAAAAATTGACCCGAAATAAATTAAAATACTTTGCCTATGTAAAACCAACCTACCTATAGGTGTTACACAATTTTACACCATAAAATATTCATTGATTTCAGTAGATTTGTATTTCGTCCCATGAAAAGAAAAGAAAAGAAAAGAAAAGAAAAGAAAACAAATTAACATCGCACGTGCAGCAACCAACGTGATACCAACGAGGCTAACATATCACGTTGGTCCATGCTTTTACGAGTAAACGTCCAAATATAATTATATCTTAATTATGAAGGTTTTCAAAAAGTTTAAATTTACCGAATGTTTTTAATACAATAGGTTAATCACTTTTAAGCAAATCTAAAACCAGTTAACTTAATTATACTTTAGCGGTATGGTTAGATTAGGCGGGTGTGCATAACAAGATGACTTTTCAAATTATCTTGTTTAATTATCTTCGGAAGCGTCGGTTGTAGGGTTAGCACCTTTGCTACAGCCAAGAAGGCTATCAAAGGCTCTCACAACCCAAAAACGAAAACGAAAAACGAAAAACGAAAAACGAACAACAACAAAACTGAGCCATGAGGAGTAAAAACCATTCTAGTTTGCTCTTTTAAGAGTTGAAAATATATTTATTTAAATTACAAGCTAAAGAAAATACCAAAGACAAGCATACTTGTGACAAGTGATAAAAACTAAAGTATTTGCACAAATTTCAAAACTTTATCATCAACTTCGCTGTTACTTGTATCATTCTCCTGCACACAGATAAATATTGTCTCCCGCTTCCCTGCCCATTATTCTAATCTTTGCTTCATTTCCTGCACAACGTTCGCGAGATCTCCATTCATCTCTTTTCAGAGGCATCGTCTTCTTCTGCAATGACGACTGCATTTATATAGTTTAGGGTAGGGTTTTAGAAAGCTATATCTAGGGTTTCTAAATTGGGGATATTTTTTTCCTTTATTGGAGATTTACGGTTTTAATTGGGGATTTTTTTAATTCAAAATTGAGGATTAATTACAAATTAGGGTTTATAATGAAGGATTATGAAAGGCTTCTGAACTCTTTCCCTTCTTAGAACCATTCCTTAATCTAACCCAATTTATACACTGTGTGCAGAGAAAAATAATCAGCTGGATTGCCATAGTCAGCTATAAATGAGGTTGTTATTATTAATATTAACTATTTTTTAATAAAATAATAATAATAATAATAATAATAATAATAATAATAATAATAATAATATATTATTATTATTATTATTATTATTATTATTATTATTCCTGTTTCTCTTCTTAGAGAAGTATCTAAATAATTTTCTCTCACCTTCTGAAAGCTAACTCCCATTATTGCAACTTTTGTTTCCTTAAATAATAATTAATAAGAAATCCCATTATAGGGATTGCTCTCGGAAGTCTCCAAATCTTGTAGCTTGCTTTCGATTTTTACTTGTTTCAGCAACTAAGGGTGATCAGTGATGGAGTCAAGAATTTTTATCAGTGGGAACTACCAATTAAAACAAAATTTTAATAGGATTATTATAATAAGATCAAGATTTTAATGTTTAGTGTGGGTACTAATTAATGTCGTAAATAGCTACTTCTATATGTCATTTATTTAAATAATAATAATAATAATAATAGCTAGCAGTTCATTATATGGAAATTTGAGAAGATTTTCATTTCTTTCATTTCAAACTCTTTTGTTTCGTCCAAGATCCCAAAATTGTGACATTTTCTTGACCATAACCTTGTTCTGAAGGCAAAATAATGGTAAAGCTCTCCTGGTTATTCATTTTTGGAAATGTTCTCGAGGTTATTCTACAAAGTCATCTTCATGAGAGAAGTCAAGAAAATAATAATGATAATAATAATAACAAAAATAACAAAAACAAAATTCTTAAAAAAAACCGTTGTGTTGTAGAGTTCCCAGCGCAGTCAAACCATGGACTACTTCATCAAAATTTAAAAAAAAAAAAAAAGGCATTTCTCGGTTGTTTTACATTTACTTAAGGAATGTTTGGTGTCACAATCCAAACCTTAAAATTATAATATAATTTTTGTCTTTTTCCTTCAACTTTATTATTTACACAGTTTTGTAACTTAAACTTTAAAAATCCATAACTTTACATAGACAAGTCCAAATGAAATGATTTTTTAAAAAAATTGTATAAAATTTTGATATGAAGAAAATAAGTTCCGTATTGTTATATTTTTTTTTCCAAACACATTTTAAGTTTTTACACTTTTTAACTCTAACAAATTCAAATATCTCGATAAACATATAATCAATTCAAACTCAAATTTTACAATTCAAACTTTAGCACCAAATACACGTTAAGTCTGGAAAAAAAAAAAAAAAAAGATTTCATGAGCTTATTATGATATTCTAATAGACCGAGGGAGAGAGATATTTACGGTGAAGAAATGCCTCATTTTTTTCTTTCTATTGATTACACGTGTATTTTTGTAAGTATTTCATTAGTTACAAAATAATGCTTCAAGTTATAGAAACTAAACCAGACAAACAAATATAAAAATAAGTTACCAAAAACAAATTATAAAATTTCACAATACTGGTGCAGATGTCAATTACAGAATGGAGGAAAATTTAAAAGAAAAAGAAAATAAGCAAATAAGTCATTCGCTCTTTTTATATATGTTATAAATTATAGATTATAGATATGCACTAATTAAAGTGTTGACAATGGTTGTAGAAAAAGAAGGAAAAGTTACGGTCACATGGATCCCACATTATATGGTGAGGGGATCAGCTGGCTGCCACGGAGAGCCCACGAACAAGTGGCACTTCATATGTGGTGATAGGCACCCTGGTGTCGCATAGCTTTATAATGACATCGCTAAATTATTGCTGCATCAAATTTTTCCATGACATTCATCGATAAGACAGGAATGGAGATCATGCATGTAGGTACAAAAATATATAAACGTGGTAATCAACAAAAATATTTTTCACAGGATTTATCTGACAGGGAAAAGGAATATCATCAATTATATATAATGGGATTATATGCAATGATAGGACGTCTGAGATGTGATGACTGGCAAGAAGTTACCACGAGGGTGGGTGTTTGTATATATATATATGAGATAAATTATTTATTTAGTCCCTAAATTTTTAATTTTATACAATTGATTCTTGAATTTTTTTTTATTGCTGCATCAATTCTTTCCATGACATTCATCGATAAGACAGAATAATGGAAATCATGTAGGTACAAAAATATGCATGTGGTAATCAACAAAAATATTTTCCACAGGACATCCATTGATTTATCTGACAGGAGAAAGGAATATCATCAATTATATATAATGGGATTATATGCAATGATAGGACGTCTGAGATGTGATGACTGGCAAGAAGCTACCACGAGGGTGGGTGTTTGTGTATATATATATATATGAGATAAATTATTTATTTAGTCCTTAAATTTTTAATTTTATACAATTGATTCTTGAATTTTTTTTTTATTGCTGCATCAAATCTTTCTATGACATTCATCGATAAGACAGAAGAATGGAAATCATGCAGGTACAAAAATATGCATGTGGTAATCAACAAAAATATTTTCCACAGGACATTCATTGATTTATCTGACAGGGGAAAGGAATATCATCAATTATATATAATGGGATTATATGCAATGATAGGACGTCTGAGATGTGATGACTGGCAAGAAGCTACCACGAGGGTGGGTGTTTGTATATATATATATATATATATGAGATAAATTATTTATTTAGTCCCTAAATTTTTAATTTTATACAATTGATTCTTGAATTTTTTTTTTATTGCTTCATCAAATCTTTCCATGACATTCATCGATAAGACAGAAGAATGGAAATCATCATGTGGGTACAAAAATATGCATGTGGTAATGATCAACAAAAATATTTTTCATAGGACATTCATTGATTTATCTGACAGGGGAAAAGAATATCATCAATTATATTTACTGGGATTATATGTAATGATACGACGTCTGAGATGTGATGACTATAATTTTATGAAACAAATTTGTGCTTCTACAAATGAGTAATTAAATGGTACAAAAGGTCACATGTATCACCATAAAAGCATGAAGCGACTCGTGGTCAGAAAAAGGAGTCAAAATCTAGAAAATATTGATTCTGGTTATTTTGATAAGGGTTTCTCTTTGAGTTTCAAAAGCATAAGTTTTTCTATGAAAATATTGATTCTGGTTATTTTGCTTCTACGTACTTCTTTCTTTTAATTCGGATCGTAAGAAATGTGACCCTTATTTAAATAAAAAAAAAAAAAGAAAAAAACAAAAGAAAAAAAAAATCGTTAATAATAACGCTAACAATATGATCACAAAGAAACTACGTACTAGGGAATTGAGACTATTTGAAGGTTTGTTAGCTCTACATTCTAATTTATTGTCACTAGAAAATTACCTATATCTTTGTGTTTTTTTTTTATTTTTTTTTATAGCATGAATTACGATAAGAGGAGATGTTCCGAAAGCAGTTGAATGCTACATGCAAGAGAGCGGTGTTTCTGAAAAAGAAGCTCGTGAACATATAAACTTCTTGATAAGAGAAGAATGGAAGAAAATGAATGAAGAACAAGTTGCAAAATCTCCATTTTCGGAGACGTTTGTTGAGAGCGCCGTAGTCAATCTTGCAAGGATGGCATTCTTCACGTATCAGGGAAGAGATGGATATGGAGCTCAAGAGAACCATAAAACAAGGGACACTATATTCTCATTACTTGTTCACCACATACCTCTTTAAGCATGAAAGATTAGAATTAAGTATGTTATATGTATAATTGTCACGAGTAATACTACTATGTTATAATTTATTTTTATTTCTTGATTGTCCAATCGATTTAAATATGTGTTTTGAACATTTAGTTAGGCCACGTTATAATTTTCTTGCAACATGGGGAAAAATTGAAATTTTAGTAAAAATTTTAAAGGAAAAAATTAAATTTTTAAAGTTTTTTTTTCTTTTCACTTAGTTGTACATTTTACTTCTGTTTTCACGAGACAAAAAATTGAACCGAATTAAATTAAAATACTTTGCCTATGTAAAACCAACCTAGCTATACGTGTTACACAATTTTACACCATAAAATATTATTATTATTATTATTATTTCCTGTCTCTCTTCTTAGCGAAATATCTAAATAATTTTCTCGCACCTTCAGAAAGCTAACTCCCATTATTGCAACTTTTGTTTCCTTAAATAATAATTAAAAAGATATCCCATGATAGGGATTGCTCTCGGAAGTCTCCAAATCTTGTAGCTTTCTTTCGATTTTTACTTGTTTCAGCAACTAAGGGTGATCAGTGTCAAGAATTTTTATCAGTGGGAGCTACCAATTAAAACAAAAGTTTATTATGATTATAATAAGATCAAGATTTTAATGTTTAGTGTGGGTACTAATGTAGTAAATAGCTACTTTTATATGTCAGTTATTTAAATAATAATAATAATAAATAATAATAATAATAGCTAGCAGATCATTATATGGAAATTTGAGAAGATTTTTATTTCTTATATTTCAAACTTTTTTGTTTCATCTAATATCCCAAAATTGTGACATTTTCTTGGCATAACTTTGTTAATTCTGAAGGCAAAATAGTGGTAAAGCTCTCCTTCCTTTCTCTTCTCCTGGTTATTCATTTTTGGAAATGTTCTCCAGGTTATTCTACAAAGCCATCTCCATAAGAGAAGTCAAGAAAATAATAAATAATAATAATAATAATAATAATAATAACAAAAACAAAAATCTTAGTTAAATTCTTTCACAAAAAATAAAGAAAATTAGCCTTGAATAAAAAATATATTTGAAACTTTTATAAATATATATATATATATATGTATATACAAATATAGTGTTTTTACGATGGTTAGAATAAGATCAAGAAGAAGTTGTAGTCACGCAGATCCCACTTCGTGTGGTGAAGGGATCATCAACTGGATGCCACGTAGAGCTCACGCCAAGCTGCAGCACTTCATGTGGTGATTCGCATATCTGGTGTCTCATATATAGCTTTTTGATGACATCTCTAAATTATTATTGCATCAAAATTTTTCAGGACATCCATCCATAAGACAGCGGAATGGTAACCTATGTTTGGCATCCATATTTAACTCTAATTAAATTATACTTTTTATATTAATTTTTATCTTTTTCTAAAAAGTCAATAAAATTTATAACTAATTTTTAAAAAATTAACTAACTCAAATTTAAAAATTTCATCTCATATTAAACTTGTCTTAAATACTAAATGGATCATTTTTGTTTGTACAAAAATAAATATGTAGGTACCCACCGAAATGTTTTCTATATGACATTGATAGATCAGACCAGGGAAAGGAAAATAAAACATGCTAGGATAACGTACAATGATAGGACGTCTGAGATGTGACGATTGTGAAGGGCCAACTAAAAGAATCCACCACGGGGGTATATATATATATATATATAATTGAAGCGAGTAGCTGTGTGTCAGTGTGTGTATAAATATATATATATATATATATTTTTTTTTTTTGGGGTTTAAAAAGTAGCTGTCGTTTAGCTAAAGAACGAAAAAAAAAAAAAAACAAAAACAAAATGTTACATAACCCAATTTTTATTTAAAATTTACTCTAAGTTTTAAGTTTATATTTTTGTCTGGGGTGCCAATTATAATCTACTCAAAATCCATTATTTTCCCTGTAGGAAAATTCTAATAGAGGTATTTGATTAGGATTAATTCGAAGATTGAGGATATAATGACAGTGTTCAAAGTCAGGGAAAAATTAGAAATCATTTTAATGTTATATCTAGTAGAAGAGATGGAAAATAGAAATAAAGAGCAAAATACCTAGATGAAAAAAATAAAGAGTAAAGAATGAGGTTTTGCTTTATGTTATTCGATATAGAAGAAAGAAAATATCAGATATAATGTGTCTTACAGTTATCCTTTTGTAAATTAAATGATAATTAGAGATTAAGGTCAAAATAATTATTTACATACTATTTTTGACTCAATCAAAATAGTTATTTACATACTATTTTTTAGTCAATCTTTTCTCTTCTCTTTGCTTTCCAAAGTTAAAGGCATAGGTTCCAACTTGTTCGATTCTCTGTTACGAATATACCATACTCCTCTAAATTCACAAATAGCTCAATGTGGGCTTGTGTCCCGTCCATAACTCACACGGGTGTTAGGAATCCCTTTAGTTTGTATCATGTTCAGAAGTTCCGCAGCTTTTTGAAGAGGTTGCCCTAAAAAGTTAATTGACAATATTGAATAACTCATCACGGACCTAACCATGTGGAATAACGTCCTATTTCTTCTCTTCCTTATACCATTGTGTTGTAGAGTTCCAGCGCAGTCAAACTATGGACTACTTCATCAAAATTAAAAAAAAAAAAAAAAAAAAAAAAAGGCATTTCTCGGTTGTTGTATATTTACTTAAGGAATGTTTGGTGTCACAATCTAAACTTTAAAATTGCAATTTAATTTTTATCTTTTTCCATCAACTTCACTATGTATACAGTTTTGAAACTTATGTTGGAAAAATCGGATCCAATATCAGAGTTATGGCACAGTGGAAGTTTTAAAATTTTTATGCCGATTCGGAAAAGAAGCTCATGATACATATAACAATAAATTAAATTCATGATCTAGTGTACCTTATTTCTTGATTCTGGAATTGCTAGAGCGTTTAATCAACATATCTTCTCTACTATTCTCGAGTTCCACGTTTCAGAGTATGTGTGGGCACACGTTTTATAAATCCAAGCAACCTGTAATGCTTTCCGAAATCTAGATCCCTCCTTCTCAATTCCGATGTTCGTCGTTGAGAATATGATCTAGGTTCTTTCTTCAAAACTACAAAACAGAAACCGGTTAACCTCCTATGAAAATTATCACTTGGTTTAACATTCCTCACAGTTTTGATTCAATTAAATTTTCTCTCTTTTCCTCAGTCAAGAGTATGGCCGAATTTTTGATACAGAAGAAATCCAAATTGTTTTTCCTCTCACTCCTAAAAAAACGTTTTCCCTTTTAGTGTGAATCACCAAAAAAAAAATTTTTCATTTTTCAAGAATCCCTAGCCTTTATATAGTATTCCAATCCTTTTTCAAAATTTATCTCTTACTTGAAAAATAATTATTTTTCCGGATAATATTTTAAATCAAAGGATCTTACAAATTAGGGCTAGATTCATTGAACCTAAAAACGTTTTTCCAAGAGGATATCTTTCCTCAAAAAATTCGGCCACCTTTGAAATTCAAAAGTTGATTGGTGGTTCAAATCTTAAATCAAGAATCTATACTAGTCAAAAAATCCTAGTCCTATCTAGATTCAAATTTCTTTTAAACCTTTTCAAATTTAAATAAGATTCACTTATTTGAATAAATATTTTCTGCAAACATTAACTATATTAATTAATTTAAATCAATAAAATATTTCAAAATTTCTTTCCTCACAAAAACCGTGCACCTCTTTTTATTAGGAAAGAAAAATCCATGAAATAATCTCCATTATTTAAATCAATTAATAATTTAATGTTAGGAATATATTTGAATAATTTTGAAACAAAATTTTCTTCCTTCCACTCAATTAAAAACCGGGCACCTCTTTTAATTAGGAGAGAAAAATTTTGTTTTCCAAAATTAAATAATTCAAACACAATCTTATTTCCAAAATTCAATTAACCAATCACATGTTGACAAATTATATTATTTGTCTATACAAATTTCTTATGTCTAATCCTTTCCGGATTGCATATTAGAGAGTACCATATCCTAATAGACATTACTAAATTCCATTTAAATTTACCTATCTCATTAGGAACAAATCCCGAGACGCTATATGGAACTATATGAGCTAATAGAGAGACCTGATGGAAATATGTAAAAAGGCTCTTATAATTGTGAAAAATTAATCCCAGATTAATTATTCATCTATTATCAACTTCAAAACTATTCCACTAAAAGTTCGAAGCTGAACTCCTGTTTACATACCGTATTACGAAAGCTCTCAAACATAGTGCTTTTTTCATGATTTATTTATCACTTGCTTAATCCCCATATGTTATCCATGATTGAATTAAGGACTTTTTCTGTTTTACCTTTTCAATCATTTTAACTTAAAGTTCCATTATTCTCCATCAAAAGAACCACCAATTGTAAAAACCATACAATTGGTAAACCATCAGAGAACACAAAGTAAATCGATGGCCAAAATCTTATTATATTATCTTTCAATCCCCGAATAATGCCTTTAAGTAATAACATGTACTATCGTTAAGATAGCTATGGATTCCGTATCTATGAATATTGATTTCTTCATCCATAAGTCATGCACCCAAAGCACAAGTATATTGACCATGAATTAACAGTGTCTCACCTGTAGTTCATTAAAGTACATAAGTCATGGATACGAACTCAAATAATCATTTCAGGATTAAGATTAATGCAGGATGATTATCAAAGCGTCATTGATTCTTATAAACAGAATTATTAAACTAAATCAATTAATACTTTAGATCCAGTCCAATGTCATACCACAATACTAGTATACATTAAAGTTTCTATTTAGAACCTATCTGATGGTCAAGACAAACTATCCCTCCAAGGAAGCAGACAACCTTTACAATCTTATCATGAATAAGATCTCCAAATCTTATTCCATCGATTGTGAACTATTTATTTAAACTGTTATCAAATTATCACGTCTTCTATGTATACCCCGTATACATATGGTAATCCGATATATCATCAGCAGCCAAGGAGTATTTTATGTTTGCTCAAAATAACCATACAATCAACAAATGAAAGTAAATAGGACACAACTTATTAAACATGAATAACCTCATCTGATTAATATCAAAAATGTCTTATTTACAAATAATCCATAATATTGATTTTCTATCCTTATGGCACATTTAGATTCCAACAACTTAAACTTTAAAAATCCATAATTTTGTATAGACAAGTCCAAATGAAATATTTTTTTCTTTAAATTGTATAAAATTTTAAGACGAACAAAACAAGTTCTATATTGATATATTTTTTTTCCAAACATATTTCAAGTTTTGACGCTTTTTAATTCCAACAATTCAAATGTCTCGATAAACGTATAATCAATTTCAAATTCAAATTCTACGATTCAAACTTTCGTACTAAACAATTCTAAGTCCGGGAAAGGAAAAACCCCAAAAAAAAAAAAATTTCAAGATCTTATTATGATATTCTAATATACCGAGGGAGAGAGATATTCACGGTGAAGAAATGCCTCATTTTTTTTTCTTTCTATTGATTACACGTGTATTTTTGTAAGTATTTCATTAGTTACAAAATAATGCTTCAAGTTATAGAAAATAAACCAGACAAACAAATATAAAAATAAGTTACCAAAAACAAATTATAAAATTTCACAATACTAGTACAGATGTCAATTACAGAATGGAGGAAAATTTAAAAGAAAAAGAAAATAAGCAAACAAATAAGTCATTCGCTCTTTTTATATATGTTATAAATTATAGATTATAGATATGCACTAATTAAAGTGTCGACCATGGTTGTAGAAAAAGAAGGAAAAGTCACGGTCACATGGATCCCACATTAAATGGTGAGGGGATCAGCTGGCTGCCACGTAGAGCCACGAACAAGTGGCACTTCATATGTGGTGATAGGCACCCCGGTGTCGCATAGCTTTATAATGACATCGCTAAATTATTGCTGCATCAAATTTTTCCATGACATTCATCGATAAGACAGGAATGGAGATCATGCATGTAGGTAAAAAAAATATATAAACGTGGTAATCAACAAAAATATTTTCCACAGGACATTCATTGATTTATCTGACAGGGGAAAGGAATATCATCAATTATATATAATGGGATTATATGCAATGATCGGACGTCTGAGATGTGATGACTGGCAAGAAGCTACCATGAGGGTGGGTGTTTGTATATATATATATATATGAGATAAATTATTTATTTAGTCCCTAAATTTTTAATTTTATACAATTGATTCTTGAATTTTTTTTTTATTGCTGCATCAAATCTTTCCATGACATTCATCGATAAGACAGAAGAATGGAAATCATGTAGGTACAAAAATATGCATGTGGTAATCAACAAAAATATTTTCCACAGGTCATTCATTGATTTATCTGACAGGGGAAAAGAATATCATCATTTATATATAATGGGATTATATGCAATGATAGGACGTCTGACATGTGATGACTGGCAAGAAGCTACCATGAGGGTGGGTGTTTGTATATATATATATATATATATGAGATAAATTATTTATTTAATCCCTAAATTTTTAATTTTATACAATTGATCCTTGAACTTTTTTTCTTTAGCTGGAATACCTCTAAATTTTTAAAATGTTAGTATAGTAATTATATTCATTAATTTTTTGATGAAATCTGTTAATAATTTAGTTAAGAAATTATGCTAACTACATATTCCATTCAAAAATTAATAAAAATAACTATTGTAGCAACATTTTAAATAAATTATAATCATTCTAGCTTTAAAAAAAAAAAAAAAAGAATAAGAAATGTCTCTGCCTAAACTATTAAAATGTTGCTAAAATAATTATTTCTGTTAATTTTTTAACGAAATCCGTTAGTAATTTAGTAAAAAAGTGATGTTAACTAATGGATTCCATTCAAAATTTAATGCAAAAAATTATTGTAGTAATATTTTAAATATATAAAGGTATTCTAACTACAAAAAAGTTCAGTGATCAAAGTCGCAAAAGCAAAAGTTGAGGTATACATAACAATAATTGAAGCAAGTAGTTGGAGGTTAAAATAAAGAAGGAAAATGACAAAATATTATATACGTAACCAAATTTTTATTCAAAATTTACTCCAAGTTTTTAAGTTAATAATTTTGTAGATGGTTCCGATTAACCTACTCAAAATCCACTCTTTTTTTTTTTTTAAGGAAAATTCTAATAGAGGTATTAGATTAATTAGGATTAATTTGAAGATTGTGTGTATAATGAAAAAACTTTTCTAGTAAAATCCACAGAAAAAACCTAAAATGACAGAGGAATAGTTATGATATGATAATATTTACTACCTCAAAATATATATCTATGACAAGATTTACACTTTGAATTGGAATTGGATCTGATATGTTTTGTTTGGACTAAATGCCACGTATCAATGCGGTAACTACTTTATTAATTCTTTTGTTTTGTAAATAAGTTAAGTAATTGCTTTCAATTAGTCAAATAGAGGTTTTTACAAAGAGACTTACTAATTAAAACAACAGTAATTCACTTGTTATTATGATAGCATTTGATAAAACAAAGTTGTAGATCACTCAGGACTTTTAACTAGTATTAATTCTTGACCTTATAAGTACGAATGAGCCATCTTTTTCAAGCCACGTGACCTTTATATTTTATCTTGAGGAGTAAGCCATGCTTGTCCTCCTTCAATTACATGCAACAATTAAGCAATTTTATTTTTCTACTCCAAAAAATAAAAAAATAAAAAATAAATACAAATCGTTGGCCAAGCCACTTCCACTCCATTTCTTATTGTCTCTTTAAAAAAAAAAAAAAAATTATGGAACTTAATTACCAATAAAACGGAAAGGTCTACTTCAACTATACATGAAAGATTGACTCAATTATACTGAATTATCATATGGTTTCAATGCGGCATAGTGTATTGACAAAACAAAACCATTAATTATGACGTTAAAAGAAAAGGAAGGAAATATATATATTTTTTATTAATGTACCAACTTGTTTTTCCTTCGCCAAAATTTTTTTTTATATAATTTTCTAAAATGCAGGACAACTAACATGGTATATGTCTATAAAAGGCAAGCAGTTGTGCATGCATTCATACCATTCACAAGCAAAACCACAAATCAATAATTCGCAAATTAAAGAAGTGGGGAATTTGTAATTCTTGTTCTTTCAAAAGGGAAGCATGGCGAACATAACCACATCACCTTCTGATGGAAACATCGCCCGACGCTCTGCAAACTACAAACCCTCATTTTGGCATTTTGATTTTATCCAGTCACTTGGGAGTGAATATGGACTAGTAAGTTCATCTATTTTTCTGATAATATATGCACTTTGATTTTGTACTAACTAATTAACTTTGTTAGCAGGTGTTAACTTAATTAGATTGTGTCTTCTCACACACACACACACGCACACACAAGGTTTTCCTACATTCATTCGGGTGGGAAGTCCCTCCGACATAACATAGCATCCATAAAATGTAGTAATACATATGTAAAAGGCAACAATAATCCAATAAAAACATGCGATAACAGATGATGAATATGTTTTATATATTAATGCATAGAAAATATGGTTTTCACTAACAGTATAGATCTTTCATGTTTATCATGCATGTGTTATTGTACGTTTTTCTTGAATTACTATTGTGTCTTACTCACTTAATGTAACGTCGAAAGGACCTCATAGAAAAACCAATGAATATACTGACTTAAAATTGATAATTTTAGGAAGAATACACAAGACAAGCTAATGACCTGAAGGAAGAGACGAGGGCAATGCTTGAGAAGGTGACAGGTGCTCTAGCTCAACTCGAGTTAATTGATACATTGCAAAGGCTTGGAATTTCTGTTCACTTCGAGGATGAAATAAAGAGCATATTGAAGGGTATACACAATAATAATTCCGTTGGTGTTCGTGGAAGAAGAACAATTTATGTGCTGTCAGTCTTGAATTTAGGCTCCTACGACAACATGGGTATTGCATACATCAAGGTATGTATAATAATTCGTATGTAATTAAAAAAAAAATGAAATTTGAGTGTAGACATCCATATATTTATAGGAAAAAATATTGGATTCTTACAGAATTAAACTAACATCTATGCGGCAAATCAACACGAAGTTAGTCTTTATTTCAGTGAAAATGTTTTTTAATTTATTTTAAAAAATACATAATAAAATATAATTTATCACGATAAGTTTTTTGTTTAAAAAATGATACATAATAGCTTCATTTTCAATATGATAAAAAATGATAGATAATTTATTTTAAAAAATGCATAACATAATACAATTTATCACAATAAGTTTTATGTTTAAAAAATGATATATAATAGCTTCATTTTCAATACGATCGAAAATTTCTTGTTTGATATCTGTACAGCCAAACCATCATTCAAACATTGTTCGTCTTCTTTTTAAGTTTTGTTTCTTTGCTTTTGCTAGGATAATGAGTTTTTACAAAAGAATATAGTTTCCATGGAACCTTACACCAGGATAATCAATTTTAAGTGCAGACAGAATAATAAAACTGTAAAACTTTTAAAGGAAAATTTTATGAGGAAAAAAAAAATCAGTGATGGTAGCCACATTCACTCAGCCAAGGGGGCCTCCGCCTCTGCAGCCAGTTGAGGCTAACACAATTTGTTTTTTGTGGTTGTACAAGTTATTTTTAATGTATTGAGTCATCGGTATAAGTCCCACGTTAGTGTGTGTGTATATAACTAATGTGTATCCAATTTTTATTTAGAGGTTTTCAATTCTTTCAAAGATGAGATGGAGAATTCAAAGGCACGTATGATTGATGATGATCAATATTATACCATGGGAATGCTGAATTTGTACGAAGCAACCTTTCATATGGTGAAAGGAGAAACAACATTGGAGGAAGCAAGAGATTTAACCACCAAACATCTCAAAGAATATGTGAAGAACAAAGATGAAAATGATGCTCTTTCTACACTAGTGAGCCATGCTTTGGAGATTCCACTGCATTGGACAGTACCAATATTGGAGGCTAGATGGTTCATTGATTTCTATGAGAGATCACAAGACAAGAATCACACTTTACTTAAACTTTCCAAATTAAACTTCAATATTTTGCAGTCAACTTACCAGGAAGATCTGAAAGACTTGTCCAGGTATGTTTTAGAACATTTAAGTAAGAAAAATGTTATTTAAAAATAATGCTAGAGACGACAATTTTAATCTTAACATTTGTGTACGTATCAACTTAAGTGATATATGAGTTGTCATTAGTGGCGGATCAGCCTTTTTCCTTTTTCTTTTTTTCTTTTTCCTTTCAAGAAGGCATGTGAATTCAACAGAAAATTACAATCGTTTTTCTATTTGTATCTTTGGTTTTCTAAATGAACAAAATTTGCAGTAGAGTTTAATTTAATTTTAAAGTTTGAAGTTCAAAAAATGGTGAGTTATATAGTTGGAGAGTTGATTCTAATTCATTTAAAATTCAAAATTTTATATGTGACTACCTAAAAATAAAAAACTTGGGTAAAATTTAAAGTTTTCTACAAGACTTAGGTAAATATAGCAAATAACAAATTTCAGGAGGGACAAATAAGGAATAAAGTGTAAAAATTTTGTCATAGGAAGAAAATAATATAGAATCATTAAATTTAAGGGGCTATAGAAGGAAAATTTTAAATATCCAAGCGTCCTATGCTCCCCAGGCCTAACCTCCCTCTGTCTATGGTTGTCATTCTTTATTTGTAGTTATCTAAGAATGGATACATCTACTTATTATATATATTAAAAAAACAATAACAATTTACCGTCATGTAAATAATACTCAAAACTTGAGATTAAAATTGTGTTTCTAACACCACCTTTTACTAGTGTAAATGAAGTTTAGATTGATATATAGTTGATATATGTATGTGTGTGTGTGTGTGTGTATGGTCGTCCTTCGGCTCATGAAAGGTGGTGGAGGGACATTGGACTTGCAGAAAAGTTGAGCTTCGCCAGAGACAGGTTGGTTGAGAATTTCTTATGGGCAGTGGGACAAGCAACAAACCGGAATTTGGATACGTTAGAAAAATGTGCACAAAATTGTACACGCTTATAACAACAATTGACGATATGTACGATGTGCATGGTACATTGAAAGAACTCGAGCTCTTCACAGATGTTCTTGCCAGGTTAGTACTTGTAACATCACCATATGAATAAATATGTATATGTATACATGTATATTTTTACTTCCATGCTTTACAAATGACAATATATAATCAAGGTTCAAATGCGTGTTTTAGATGGGATGTTGATACTGCAATGGATCAGCTACCAAAATATATGAAGATATGTTTCTTTGCGCTACACAATTATGTAAACGAATTGGCATTTCATGTACTCAAGGAACAAGGGCTCTACATCACAAAGTACCTAAAAAATGTGGTACGGTATCTATCCATGCATCTTTTATATGTAGATATATATATTTAGATACATACACCATGTCTCATCTTGGTCTCCTACTTTTACTTTAACACAATAATTTCCTCGGGATTTTTATACTGTAGTTAAAAAAAAATAAAAAGAGTTGAATACATTTTGATCACATAAACTTTAATTTTTAGATAAAGTCGTATTTAAAAACTTTTGGAGAAAAATTGTACTTCAATCAAAGCTATTTGGAAAGTGTAAGACTACACTTTCATCAAAGATATAGAAAGTATCTTTGGTCATAAAGTTTCCTTCCCAAAATTATTAATTTTGATTTTAACCTTGATTAAAACTCACATGATCTAAACGTGTTTAATTTTCATTCAGTTTTTGACGAAATACAGATATAGAGGACATTTGCATAATAGTAGAATCGTTGGACGTACTGTAATGTATAAAATTAAAAGTTAAAGACTAATTACATTGGACTAGATGTTTAATTTAAAGGTCCTTTGTAAAAAATTATCTTTCATTTTTTAATAAAGAGAAAAGAGAACTGAGATAAGATTTATTTATCTATCCACAAGTCAGTCCACTAATTCGGAATTTTTTCAGTGGGTGGATCTTTGTAAACGATATTTGGTGGAAGCAAAGTGGTATGACAGTGGCTACAAACCAGCCTCCAAGAATACATAGAGAACGCAGTGGTTTCAATCTCAGCACCTGTCGTTGTACTTCATTTGTATTTTACCATTACCAACCCAATCACAGAAGAGGCCTTGAACTGCATTGAACATCAATATCCCAACTTGTTTCGTCACTTAGCATTGATTTGTCGACTGGCAAACGATTTAGGAACATCATTGGTAAGAAAATTAAATATTTGTATGGCTACATTTTGGAAGTCATAGCGCGCGAACTATAATTTTATGAAACAAATTTGTGCTTCTACAAATGAGTAATTAAATGGTACAAAAGGTCACATCTATCACCATAAAAGCTTGAAGAGACTCGTGATCAGAAAAAGGAGTCAAAACCTAGAAAATATTGATTCTGGTTATTTTGATTACGGTTTCTTTGAGTTTCAAAAACATAAGTTTTTCTATGAAAATATTGATTCTGGTTATTTTGCTTCTACGTACTTCTTTCTTTTAATTCGGATTGTTGATCACTCTTTGGAATATTGTTCAATTCAAGATAATTCGGTTCCTAAATTTGACACCATCATAAGAAAGGTGACCCTTATTTAAAAAAAAAAAAAAAAAAAAAAAAACAAAAGAAAAAAAATCGTTAATAATAACGCTAACAATATGATCACAAAGAAACTACGTACTAGGGAATTGAGACTATTTGAAGGTTTGTTAGCTTTGCATTCTAATTTATTGTCACTAGAATATTACCTATATCTTTGTGTTTTTTTTTTTTCTCCTTTAGCATGAATTACGAAGAGGAGATGTTCCGAAAGCAGTTGAATGCTACATGCAAGATAGCGGTGTTTCTGAAGAAGAAGCTCGTGAACATATAAACTTCTTGATAAGAGAAGAATGGAAGAAAATGAATGAAGAACAAGTTGCAAAATCTCCATTTTCGGATACGTTTATTGAGAGCGCCGTAATCAATCTTGCAAGGATGGCATTCTTCATGTATCAGGGAGGAGATGGATATGGAGCTCAAGAGAACCATAAAACAAAGGACACTATATTCTCATTACTTGTTCACCACATACCTCTTTAAGCATGAAAGATTAGAATTAAGTATGTTATATGTATAATTGTCATGAGTAATACTACTTTGTTATAATTTATTTTTATTTCTTGATTGTCCAATCGATTTAAATATGTGTTTTGAACATTTAGTTAGGTCACTTTATAATTTTTCTTTCAAAATGGGGCAGAATTGAAATTTTATCAAAAATTTTAAGGGTAAAAATTAAAGTTTTAAAATTTTTTTTTAAACTTAGTTGTAGATTTTACTTGTGTTTTCACGAGACAAAAAATTGAACCGAATTAAATTAAAATACTTTGCCCATGTAAAACCAACCTACCTATAGGTGTTACACAATTTTACACTATTAAATATTCATTGATTTTAGTAGATTTGTATTTCGTCCCATGAAAAGAAAAGAAAAGAAAAGAAAAACAAATTAACATCGCACGTGCAGCAACCAACGTGATACCAACGAGGCTAACATATCACGTTGGTCCATGCTTTTACGAGTAAACGTCCAAATATTATTATATCTTAATTATGAAGGTTTTCAAAAAGTTCAAATTTACCGAATGTTTTTAATACAATAGGTTAAGCACTTTTAAGCAAATCTAACACCAGTTAACTTAATTATACTTTAGCGGTATGGTTAGATTAGGCGGGTGTGCATAACAAGATGACTTTTCAAATTATCTTGTTTAATTATCTTCGGAAGCGTCGGCTGTAGGGTTAGCACCTTTGCTACAGCCAAGAAGTCTATCAAAGGCTCTCACAACCCAAAAACGAAAAACAAACAACAAAAAAACTGAGCCATGAGGAGTAAAAACCATTCTAGTTTGCTCTTCTAAGAGTTGAAAATATATTTATTTAAATTACAAGCTAAAGAAAATACCAAAGACGAGCATACTTGTGATAAGTGACAAAAACTATAGTATTTGCACAAATTTCAAAACTTTATCATCAACTTTGCAATTACTTGTATCATTCTCCTGCACACAGATAAATCTTGTCTCCCGCTTCCCTGCCCATTATTCTAATCTTTGCTTCATTTCCTACGCAACGTTTGTGAGATCTCCATTCTATCTCTTTTCAGAGGTGTCATCTTCTCCGGCAATGATGACTGTATTTGTATAGTTTAGGGTAGGGTTTTAGAAAGCTATATCTAGGGTTTCTAAGTTGGGGATATTTTGTCCTTTATTGGGGATTTTTTTTAATTCAAAATTGAGGATTAATTAGAAATTAGGGTTTATAATTAAGGATTACGAAAGGCTTCTGCACTCTTTCCCTTCTTAGAACCATTCCTTAATCTAACCCACTTTATACACTGTGTGTGCAGTGAAAAATAATCAGATAGATTGCCATAGTCAGCTATAAATGGGGTTATTATTATTAATATTAACTATTTAATAATAATAATAATAATTATTATTATTATTATTATTATTATTATTTTCCTGTCTCTATTCTTAGAGAAATTTTTAAATAATTTTCTCTCACCTTCAGAAAGATAACTGCCATTATTGCAACTTTTGTTTCCTTGAATAATAATTAAAAAGAAATCCCATGATAGGGATTGCTCTCGGAAGTCTCCAAATCTTGTAGCTTGCTTTCGATTTTTACTTGTTTCAGAAACTAAGGGTGATCAGCGACGGAGTCAAGATTGTTTATCAGTGGGAGCTACCAATTAAAACAAAATTTTAATAGGATTATTATAATAAGATCAAGATTTTAATGTTTAGTGTGGTACTAATGTAGTAAATAGCTACTTCGATATGTCAGTTATTTAAAAAATAAAATACTAATAATAATAGCAGCTAGCAGATCATTAGATGGAAATTTGAGAAGATTTTCATTTCTTTCATTTCAAACTTTTTTGTTTCATCCAATATTCCAAAATTGAGACATTTTCTTGACCATAACCTTGTTCTGAAGGCAAAATAATGGTAAAGCTCTCCTTCCTTTTCTTCTCCAGGTTATTCATTTTTGGAAATGTTCTCCAGGTTATTCTACATAGCCATCTCCATGAGAGAAGTCAACAAAATAATAAATAATAACAAAAACAAAATTCTTAATTAAATTCTTTCACAAAAAAAAGAAAAAGAAAATTAGCCTTGAATGAAAAATATATTTGAAACTTTCATATAAATATATGTATATACACACACACACACACACAAATATAGTGTTTTTACGATGGTTAGAATAAGATCAAGAAGGAGTTATAGTCACGCAGATCCCATTTCGTGTGGTGAAGGGATCATCAGCTGGATGCCACGTACAATATATATGTTTATATATGTATACACAAATATAGTGTTTTGACGATGGTTAGAATAAGATCAAGAAGAAGTTATAGTCACGCAGATCCACTTCGTGTGGTGAAGGGATCATCACCGGATGCCACGTACAATATGTATGCATATATATATCTATGTATATACAAATATATAGCTTTATGATGACATCTCTAAATTATTATTGCATCAAATTTTTTTCAGGTCATTCATCGAAAAAGACAGCGGAATGGTAGTCTTGTTTGTACAAAAATAAACATGTAACCCACCGAAATGTTTTCTATATATGACATTGATAGATCAGACTGGGCAAAGGAAAATAAAATTATACATGCTAGGATAACGTACAATGATAGGACAACGTACAATGATAGGACGTCTGAGATGTGACGATTGTCGAGGGCCAACTAAAAGAATCCATCACGGGGGTGTACATATATATATATATATATTATATATATATAACAATAATTGAAGTAAGTAGCTGTGTGTCTGTATCTATAAATATATATATATATATATATTTTGGGGTTTAAAAAGTAGCTGTCGTTTAGCTAAAGAACGAAAAAAACAAAATGTTACATAACCCAATTTTTATTTAAAATTTACTCTAAGTTTTAAGTTTATATTTTTGTCTGTGGTGCCAATTATAATCTACTCAAAATCCATTCTTTTTCCTGTAGGAAAATTCTAATAAAGGTATTTGATTAGGATTAATTCGAAGATTGAGGATATGATGACAGTGTTCAAAGTCAGGGAAAAATTAGAAATCATTTTAATGTTATATCTGGTAGAAGAGATGGAAAATAGAAATAAAGAGCAAAATACCTAGATGAAAAAAATAAAAAGTAAAGAATGAGGTTTTGCTTTATGTTATTCGATATAGAAGAAAGAAAATATCAGATATAATGTGTCTTACAGTTATATCCTTTTATAAATTAAATGATAATTAGAGACTAAGGTCAAAATAATTATTTACATACTATTTTTGACTCAATCAAAATAGTTATTTACATACCATTTTTTAGTCAATCTGTTCTCTTCTCTTTTCTTTCCAAAGTTAAAGGCATAGGTTCCAACTTGTTCGATTCTCTATTAAGAATAAACCATACTCCTCTAAATTCGCAAATAGCTCAATGTGGGTTTGCGTCCCATCCATAACTCATAAGGGTGTTAGTAATCCCTTTAGTTTGTATCATGTTCAGAAGTTCGGCCGCTTTTTGCAGAGGTTGCCCTAAAAAGTTAATTGACAATATTGAATAACTCATCATGGACCTAACCATGTGGAATAACGTCCTATTTCTTCTCTTCCTTATACCATTGTGTTGTAGAGTTCCCAGCACAGTCAAACTATGGACTACATCAAAATTTAAAAAAAAAAAAAGGCATTTCTCGGTTGTTGTACATTTACTTAAGGAATGTTTGGTATCATAATCTAAACTTTAAAATTATAATTTAATTTTTATCTTTTTCCCTTAACTTCACTATGTATACAGTTTTGAAACTTAAACTTTAAAAGTCCATAATTTTGTATAGACAAGTCCAAATGAAATGATTTTTTCTTTAAATTGTACAAAATTTTGAAACAAACAAAACAAGTTCTATATTGATATTTTTTTTTCAAACATATTTCAAGTTTTGACACTTTTTAACTGCAACAATTCAAATGTCTCGATAAACGCATAATTAATTTCAAACTCAAATTCTACAATTCAAACTTTAGTACTAAACACATTCTAAGTCCGGGAAAGGAAAAACCCAAAAAAAAAAAAAAAAAAAGATTTCAAGATCTTATTCTGAGATTCTAATATACCGAGGGACAGAGATTTACGGTGAAGAAATGCCTCATTTTTTTCTTTCTATTGATTACACGTGTATTTTTGTCAGTATTTCATTAGTTACAAAATAATGCTCCAAGTTATAGAAACTAAACCAGACAAACAAATATAAAAATAAGTTACCAAAAACAAATTATAAAATTTCATCGTACTAGTACAGATGTCAATTACAGAATGGAGGAAAATTTAAAAGAAAAAGAAAATAAGCAAACAAATAAGTCATTAGCTCTTTTTATATATGTTATAAATTATAGATTATAGATATGCACTAATTAAAGTGAACTGGTTGTAGAAAAAGAAGAAAAAGTTACGGTCACATAGATCCCACATTATATGGTGAGGGGATCAACTGGCTGCCATGTAGAGCCCACACACAATGAAAAGAGGGCCAAGTGGCACTTCATTTGTGGTGATAGGCACCCCTGGTATCCCATAGCTTTATAATGACATTGCTAAATTATTGCTGCATCAAATTTTCCATGACATTCATCGATAAGACAGAAGAATGGAAATCATGTAGGCACAAAAATATATATGTGGTAATCAACAAAAATATTTTCCACAAGACATTCATTGATAGATCAGACTAAGGAAAGGAATACCATCAATTATATTTAATGGGATTATATGCAATGGTAGGACGCCTGAGATGTGATGACTGGCAAGAAGCCACCACGAGGGTGTGTGTATATAATAGTAATTTCCGTTAATTTTTGAACGAAACCCATTAATTAACATCATTTTTTTGAGTTAATTACTATTGGATTCCGTAAAAAAAATTAATGGAAATGTTAATTGTAACAATATTTTAATAATTTAGGGATATTCTGTGTTTTTTTTTTTTTTCATAGTTAGAATAATTATAAACCATTAAAAACGTCAATACTTAAAAAATTGTAGAATTTTAAAATAAAATGTGAGCTTCTTGGAATTACTAGAACACGCAAAAGCATAAATTAAAAGTTAATACTTAAAAAATCGGAGAATATTAAAATAAAATGCTCATCCAAGCTCAAGATCTCATATGTGATCATACTAATTCGGCCCCAAACTAACCGACCACATGGGGCTTATGATTCCAATTTCTAGCTACTATACTACAACTAGCTCAAAATATGCATTGTTTGACAAGTTTTTCTCCAAAAAAAAAAAAAAAAAAAAAGAAGGTTGTATGACGAGTAAATAGTCCACATCTATTTCGTGTAGGCTTCAAATAAATAAATAAATTGTGATTTTTCTTTTGACATTCTTGAAAGGTTTATTTTTTTATTTTTTATTTATTTATTTTTACTAATATTTTGTGATTTTAATTGAAAGCTTTTATAATAGTTAATTTAAATATTTTTTTAAGTTGTAGACCTAAAAAGTCAAAAGTAATTTTTAAAAAGCTTCACGGAATACGCTCATAGACTAATACAATGCCGTTTTCCAGAAGTCAGGCTTCAGTTTCAAATGGATTAGTTGTGCGTATGACAAACAATGAATGATGAGTCCAATGGATTTTTCTTCTCATTGTTGATTACATCTTGGAATTACGTTCTTTAGTGAAAGATATAAAAAACAAAGGAAGAAGAAAGAGTAAGGGGCCGTTTAGAACGTTGACTCCAGTTGGAGTTTTGTAAATTTTTTTAAAACAATCTTTTTCTCTAAAAGTAAATCAATTTTACTATTCACATATCCAAATTTCTCTTCTTTCATTTTGCAAAAATTCACACTTTGAAAGTTCCTAACTTTTTTAATATTTTAAGTCGAAATGAGATATTTTTTTAATATAAAAAATTTGCATAGAATGATGAGAAAAACGAAACACAACATGATCACTATTGCTATTTTTTTCTGAACATATTCCAAATACTTTTTACATTGTTTAACCATCATAGTTCATTTTCAACCAAACATACATTTCTAAATATTAACTCATTTCCTTGCAAATAATTAAAGCAAATTACATGGATTTAATGCCATATATACAACTGAAACCTAAGTTATGGAAACCGGCCTGCACCCTTAACTCAGTCAGAATGCTTCTAATTTCGCTTTTAATTATCGTGAGATAATTTTTGGG
The DNA here is from genome assembly GCA_025413485.1 of Ficus microcarpa. Classification (NCBI taxonomy): domain Eukaryota; kingdom Viridiplantae; phylum Streptophyta; class Magnoliopsida; order Rosales; family Moraceae; genus Ficus; species Ficus microcarpa. The sequence goes on from CM046376.1 coordinate 11,100,431, forward strand.
CAGCCATGTAACTGATGTTCTGGTATCTAAGCATGCATTTGGTTTGATAAATTTGAGTTTAAATATTTAGGTTGGAATTGTTTGATTTTTCAAAAACTAATTGACTTTTTAGGGAAAAAAAAAAAAAAAAAAAAAACTGTTGAAATTTTTGAATTTGGATTGATGAACCAAACGGGGGACTTGAGATTGCCTTGTGTGAATACAAGTCAATAGTTTTATCCGCTAAAGTTAAATTTTCTAAAGAAATTCTGTAAATACCTCCCAAGTTTACTTCTCAAGGTGTTCTGTCCTCCGCTAACACTACTTCATCGCGGTAGCGGAGATGGGTAAATATATTGTTTTGGATTGCTTAAATCTCCTATAAAACATAAAAACTTTGATCCTAGCTTCATTAGCAACAATTTTTTAGAACCAGCCACACCAAATACACTATTCATCTGTGAGTTATCGACATCTCTAATATCCTTGCAATTTTTAGCACACCGAAATAATACTTCAGACACCAACCTTTTTCTGTTGTCTTCTGTTGTAAAAGTAAATCCATCAGTTCCTATTATCCCATAAAACAATTCTTTTTAAGATGCATGTGCTTGGTTTTTTGCACATTGGTTTGATAGTCTCACAATTATATCCATTGACAATGGAACAAAGCTCTTCATTGCTAACAATTTCTTTGTATGTTGAGGACTTGGATGGATCAAACAAAGGGACGGTTTTTCTTCTACATCTGTCACAAGAAGTGCAAACTCTCCATATGTGAACACTACTTGTGTCAAACAATGCCTTACTGCGGCAATGGTGGCAGTTTACTAGAAGCATGGAAAGGTTGGGAAAGAGATTTATGCCGTTGGCTTTTGTTTCGAGCAGTGAACTATTTTTGGAAATGACCAAGTTACTATGAATTAGGTTAAGTACTAGGTGTTTTGGCTTAATAGTTGGGGTAATCCGAGCCATTACTAGAGGGAAATGAGAAATTAAAATTAGAAAAAAGGAGAAAAGATGACTCTATAGTAAACTCAACTTTCATGATGATGATTGTGAGAGTGAAAAATTGTAAGGGTGACTAATATGTTTCCAAGTAAGGGTTTAAAAAAAAAAAATACTCAATTTCCTATATCATAAAAATACATCAACCCTATAATAGACATACAAGGATAAAAAAAAAAAACTCGGGTCTTACATCGTAAAAATATGACTACAATAATAGACACATAAAGATATTAGACCACTTCATTTAATATACTAATATTTTAAGATGAAAACTCAATCTCTTGATAGTCTCTAATCCTCATACCAAGTTCTCTCGTACCGCTTAAGTCTATTTATATCCTTCTCAAATGTCACACAAGTTGGTCATGAAATATGTGTGCATTACTTACTCATGATCATACAAGTTAGGCATGTATGTTCAAATAGTAGTTAGTGTGAATTAGCTACCACTACTTGTACGGTTGTTAGAGTAAACTGGTTCATCTACGTGGTTTGGTCATGCGAGTTACATTAACTTTGCGAGTGAAAAAAAAAAAAAAAGAAGAAGAAAAATTAGGGTTTCGACGAGCATAAATTGCATGATGTGTACAAAAAGATCTGATTGGACGATTAAGGACACATAAAAAAGATATTTATGTTTATTTTTTTAAGGGTAAATTACTATCATGTTCCATGAACTTTTTACGGAATTGCCGATCGGTTTCTAAACTTTTTTTTTTTAAAATAAATTAAAAGGACCTTGAACTTCTAAAACGGGTGTAAAAACATCTTTTTCGCAAACAGATGTTAAAAATTGGACAGATTCTTATAATGTGCATACCACGTGACCTTAATTTATTACAAAAAGACTAAATACCCTAAATTAAGTAAGAACGGTTAATTAAAATAAATAAACATCTTCTTCAACCTCTTACCCTCTCTCTCTTTTGCAGATCAAAACCTACGAAGCTAGCCACAAGGAACACCCAAGGAACGATATCACCTCCTCTCTCGCTGCAAGACGAGAAGCCATAATGCCATAGCAAACCCAATGGACCACCGTGACCCCCGAGCCATTGAGTGAACGAGCTGTCGGGTTTTGTTCATATATAAACTTAGTGTTGTTAGGTGTTGAGCACTCTATAATATACCTAACTTAATTTCAAATTAAGAATCCATTCTAAAATGATCCAAATGGGATTAAACCGATGAGCCCCCGGATTAGGATTTTAACTTCGGTTTTATTTTTCCCTCTTGAAGATCTCTGTTCGTTGAGAAATATCTAAACAAATTTCTAAAAGATGTGTTTCTCTATAATATCTTCGTCTCCTCCCTAATTCATTGACCTAACTCCCATTGCAACATTTGTCTCTTTTTTTCTTCGATAAAAAATTGAGAAGAAATCTCATGGCCATAGCTTCTTGCAAACTGTTTATCTCTTATTAGAAGGCTCCAGATCTAGCGGCTTGCTTTAGATCTTTACTGGATAATCATCAGTGAAGGAGTCAATAATTATTGTGAGCAGGGACTAATATATAATTAAAACGAAAGTTTAATAGGGTATGATTAAAGGTTTTAATGTTCAGTTAGTGGGGTGATGCATCAATTAAAAAAAAATTATGCGTGTTCATATATATATTTAAAATTGTTTAAGTCATAGTATAATGGTAATATCACACCTGACTCCACTTTAAGGTGCAAATTTGAATCTCCCACTTCAAATTAAATATATTTATATATGTATGTATGTATGTTTAACAAAAGAAGATTGCGTGACTATGAATTGATTTCGTGGGTGGAGATAATGGTATTTGAGAATATGTTAAGTTTCTTTTATTTCAAACTAATTTTCATTCTAAATCCAAAATTGTGACAAAAGGAAATTAAAATTTTCTTGATCCTAACCTTGTATGTAGCAAATTAAATAATGGTAAAGCTCCTTCCTTTCTCTTCCTCTGGTTATTTTTTCGAAGCCTTCTCCAGAAGAGAAATCAAGATAGAAAACAAAACCAAAAAATATTAACTTAACTTTTTTTTTTGGTACAAAAAAAAAAAAAAACCTTTTATAACAAATAAAGTTGAAACTCTATCAAAGATATGCACTTGTTTGTGTTGGTGATGGTTGTGGAGAAAGAAGAAGAAGTTGCAGAAAAATTAAAAATGAGATTTTAATTTGTTTCTTAAAAAAAAAAGTTTGAGCATAAATAGAAAATCAAAGAAAAATTTTCAATTAAAAAAAAAAAAGCTCTCATTTTGGTTGGGCGTATTCACCCACTTCATGAATCCACTTAATCCAGTTCCTCCTAGCCTGAATAAGTTTCGTTTATACTTCGCACAGCCGCCACCCCCAATAACCACACCCCAATATTCCCGATGGGGACGGGACCCACAGGGATGTGAATGATTTTTTATCCCTAAAAATTAGCGGGGCAGGATGAGGAAAGCACTCTCCGCTCCGTCCCGTCCCCATTCCACTATATATGTGTATAATTTCATATATTTATAAGTATATAATATACAATTAAAAGAATATTTAAAATTTTATGTATCCATGAAAATAAGGATTAAAGCTATGAGTTATAGACAAGTGAGGAGAATTTATTTATTTATTTTTTATGGTTTCAATCTTTTTCAGCTTAAGTGTTTTATAAAAAAAATTAGTTTTCAGAATTATAATATTTTGATGAGATTTTTAATAACTTTATGGTTAAGATTTCATTTGTTTATATTTTGAATTTGGTTTGTTTATGAAATATATTTGATTTTGAACTAAATTCATAGTGCATATTAATTTTATGGTTTATTTTTATTTTATGGCATTTTCAAATATATTTTTATCATAGATGGAGAACGGGGATGAATATGGGGGAAGCTCTTTAAATAGGGAATCCCCATCCCTGACCCAGTTTCTATTTAAGTGGGGATGAGGATGATTTTGGAGACAGAAATAGGGATGGGAAAGCAAATTTGACCCCACTTCACCCCATTGTCATCCCTACTCTTACATTTCGCCTAGATAAAGTTAGGCATTAAATAAGTGAATCTTAATGAAAATTGCTAACAGATTGGAATTATATATACACACACACACACATTGGTATCTCCAACTTTTATAAATCAATTGTTTCAGGACATTCATTGATAAGAAAATGGAAATGAAAACTCATGTAAAAAATGGAATCTATACGTAGATATCCACCAAAATTTTTCCGCACCACATTCATTTGTACATCAGTTAGATGGGAAGGGGGAAAAAAAAAAAAAAAGAGAGGCTAATTTGCCAGTTTATGGAGCTGGAGACGTCCAAAAGATTTTCCAATAAATTAAAAAAAAAAAAAAAAGAGAGAGAGAGAGAGAAGAGAAGAAAGAGATAAGTGTATTTTTATCCATTTATTTTTTAAAATTTTTTAATAAAATATTATGAAAAAACATAAATATGTTGGGCTGGGCATAAATACAAGAAGTTACGAAATTTCTGGCATTATTGCAAGAGTTGGAATACATCAAAAAACCTTCAAATATTAGAGAAAGAGGCAGTGGTGCATTGGAGAACTTTCAATCCCGTCATGGGAAAATATTAACAATTTGTAGATTTTTGTTTTTTTAAATTATTAGAAAGTGCAACTTTTGTATTAAGACCAGTTTAGATATCTGAATTAGGTTGACGCTCCTTATATATAATCTATCCTGAACTAAGCCCCTAACTCATTTTGTTAATAACAAAATAAAGGGAGATTTTATTTGCACCTAAAATATTGATAAATACCCCATAAAATCATTAAAAATTCTTATTACACTATTATACTATAATAAAATTACCTTAAAACCCATTAGAATACTCATACCCCCACATATATATTAATAGAAAAATATAAATATTTTTTTAAAAAAATGATTAAAAAACATATACCTCATTAACTATAATAATTCTTAAAGAAAAAAAAATCCAACGAATTTAATTAACATTAATTTCATTTTATATACTCTAAATTGTTCTTCATCAATCTTTTTTTTTTTTCCTTAAGAAAGCTTTATAACTACATGGAAATTTTCAATGAGGGACTCAAGTGAAACAAAAAAAAAAAAATGTCTCTTGAAGAGCCAAAAACTATCTCTGTACATATTTTTAATATTTTTGATTCATTAGAATTTTTATCGTTTCCTTTTTTTTTTTTTTTTTTATAGAGATACTTTATGTTTCCTTTTTGAGAACAAAAGCTTTTTATTTTTATTTAGATTTGTTAATTTAAAACTAAAATCAAAATGGAAGTTGGTGCATATGGTTTTTTACAAAAAGAATCCAAATAACCACTAAAAATAAAACATCAAAGAGGTCCAATAGGGAAAAGTAGAACAACATGAAAGAAAATGGGAATAAAACAAGAAAATGAAATGATGCCTAATTGGCTAAACATGACAATTGCTACCAAAGACTCCAAAAGATAAATCGATACTCTAACTTTGAAAATAAGCTATTATGATAGGTCTCGGTAAAAAGCCTTCTAGTAAAATTTATAGAGAAAAATATCTAAAAATGAAAAAGGAGCAGATATGATAAATACTACCTCAAAGTATCTTTCATAGGATTTACACTTTGATAAGCTGGAATGGTTTGTTTGGACTTAATGCTAGGGATCCCATGTAGTAATATTTGATGAAATAGTCTTGTTTGGTAAGTAAGTAAGTCACTTTGAAATTAGAGATCTACTAATTATAAGAAAACAACAATTCTCTAATTATGATATCATCTGATAAAAGAAAATGGTAAATCACTTACAATTTTTAAGCAATACTAGTTGTGCGCTCGTGCTTGTTTAATTTGTTGATTTTTTATATTCCACGACCCTCACGATGGTTAAAAAACCATCGTGGAAAGATACAACGACAGTTAAAAACCGTTACGGTATCCTTTTTTGTACTAATGATGTTTATTTTGAAAGGGTTTAGTTACTTTTCTTCAAAGTTTAATAGAATCATGTAACTAATTAACTGAAGAAATAAATTAAAAATACAAAATTAAATGTTTACTTAGCAATTCTCACCTAAAATTAATAATAATTTTTTAACTGTGTTGAATTGATTCTATTAAGTTCTATTCATTTAATATCCTCTTTTCTTTCTCTAAAGAAAAAGATTCATGAAATTATTTCATCCATCAATAATCATAGTCAACCCATAACACTTTTTTTGTTTTTTTTGGGTGAAAGACAAACCATGAGTTCTATCAATAAGGATGTAGAAATGAAATGAATAACCTACAACAGTGTAATTAATGGACATTAAACAATAAAGAGATGAAGGTGAAAAGATTGAAGAATGGTGTCACACCAAAAAAAAAAAAAAAGCGGGAAAAAAAAGAAAAAAAAAAAAAAGAAGATGGATCGTGGTAAAATGATAATAATTATAAAAGGGGACTTGTATTTGTTTTGGGAGGGAAATTGTTATATTGTATGACATTGATGGCATTCTTCGTAAAATTGTAAAAATCAAGAGTTTTTGTTTCACGCATGCGACTTATACTGCAGGTTGTCTTGTCCGGCAAAAGATAAAAGATGACGCCAGCATTATTATTTATTTATGTTTTTTGAAAGGAGCATTTGAATATTCAAGGAAAGAAAATTTAAACAATAAAATAAAACACTAAGGACAAACATCAGGAACTTCGAACAATATTTGATGGAAACTCAGCCTCATAATATAGTTATGGATGCGGATTCATCGTACCTATGTTTGTCGGGTAACGTAAGCCTTTGTATTTTATCACGAGGAAAAAGTCATATTTGTCCACTTTCAATTATGCATCAATTAATTAATTTTTTTTCCCTACTTACAAAAGGATTATTTGCCATGCCTATTCCACTCCATTTTTAATCACCAATTTTAAAAAAAAAAAAAAAAATCCTATAACTGACTATTAAAACGTAACGATCTTATCCAATTTTACTTGAAAGATTGACCTATTTCCACTCCTTGTCAGGGGTCTTGACTTTATAGACCATCTGATCAAGACCCTCTCAAAAAAGGAAAAAAAAAATAGGGAGATATATACACATCCTTATTACTGCACCACTCGATCCGTTGGTGGCCTATGACAATTATCATTTGCTTCCACCATATTATTTTTATACAAAAGTATCTATAGAAGCCAAGCACAATTCATGCATGCATTCATTCCATTAACAAGCAAAACCACAAATATCGATTTCGAAATTGAAGAAGCGGGGAATTGGTAATTAATATCCTTTCAGAAGGGAAGCATGGCGTCCAAAACCACATCACCTTATGACGGAAATATCGCGCGTCGCTCTGCAAACTATACACCCTCATTTTGGCAATATGCACTGGTAAGTTATTATCATTATTATTATTTTTGGTAAGATGCACACTTTGATTTAGTGTACGGACTGAATTCGTTAATCGGTGTCAATATAATTAGATTGTGCGTCTTTTCACATATGTGTATCAGACTTTTTATGATCGATCTTTCCGGTGAGAATTAAGTCCGTCTGACATTGCATACATGTGCTTATTGTTGGTTTCGTAAACTGATATTGGCAAAAAATTAGCGGAAGCGTCGGAAGCGTAAGACTGTTAACAACAAAAATTTCTCAAACTTTTATTATCATTCTGTAGTTATATTAATTTAATATATAAAAGTAATAGAAAGTGAGAAAATAAACTTTCGAACTCACAAACGATCCTATCCTTCAAAATTACGCTCTTTGACACCTTACATTTGTTGATTGATTGAACGAATAGGTGGACATTTATAATGAGGAATTGATTTATTCACTCACTTTTTGATGTCTTTGTTTTGGCTCTTAACACATGAGACAAAATAAAGAGTGCAAAGGAGAACTCTTCTCTTTTTGGGTTTATTGTTTGACAAAAAGTCTACAACAAAAAAATAAAATAAAATCTTGAACCTTAAACAAAAAAAAAAAAAAAAAAAACTCTACTACTTTGATATAAATCATATTTATAGAGTAAGATACATTAGCCAAAAATTCTATCTTGAATGGTAAATATTCCCAATATTTAAAATTAAGATCAATATAAAATTGAAAACTATTTATATTATATTCATAATATAATATAATATTATTTATATTTATATATATCGTATATATATATATATGAATGTGTGCGCCGAAACAGGAAACCTGATTTCCTAAATTCCTTTTTTTTTTAATTTAGATTTTAAATATATAATATATATATTATTATATCAAATATATATATTACTTTCTCTTTCCGTTATATTTAATTAAGATATATTATATACATATATAATTTAAAGTCTAATTTTAAATATAAATATTCAGGAATATATCAATTTGCACATTGGTGAGTCCCACCCACTAGCAGTAGACATATATACAGTGGGTCTCACTCATTGTGTTATCTAATTTTAATATTTAAATAGTCTCAATTATTTAAATGGCACAATTAATTCTCAATTAATTGTTTGTGTAACAAATAATTATTTGTGACAATAAAATAATAAAAATAGACACTTTCTTTAATGTTTTATATCATGTGTTTAGTAAGCTAAAAATACAATCCATCAAATAGTTCAATTGCTAACGTGGGCGGTGCGGGGATCTATGGACCTATAATTTCAAGCTCTAATAAATTTGATAATTAATCAAACTCTTTGATTAATTTATCAACTTCATTAATTCTAATGTTACTCCACTAAAAAATTGGAACTGCACTCTTGAATTTATAGATATAGAACTACTCAAATAATAGAGTCGTCCATTTTATATAGCCATTACATATAGATCGATTCTCCATAAAATAATGCATGATTAGAGCAAGGTGAAATCAATTAACCTCTCTAGTTACACCTTGATTCTTGAGTACTAGTGATTCCCTAATGAATGATGAATTCATAAAATTAATCATGAATTAAGCACTCATAACATTTAAGCCCTGAATCAACATGCAAGGGAATTATTTATCTACTTCTTAAGGAGGAATGGATTACATCTTGTAATAATAACATTCTCAACTATTTACTTCATCATATCTCCAAAATACAGGGAATAAGATTAGATAATCAAATCCGTACCAAGTAAATCAAAAGATATGATTCCATAAATAGGAGTCTGCTAATAACTCAGGATCAAGATTATTCTGTATATGACCAGTGGTTAACATGATTAGAATCCACTATACTTAATGAAAATTATCAGCAATTCATATCGCGTCACGTCCCCATCCTCCATAATCACATATGTATAATGCACTCATTAAATGTCTTACTACATTAACGGTTCGGATAAAAATCTTCCATTCTTAATGGTAATAACATGTACTAGTGATATTAAAGACATTTTAATTGATTATGTATCACAGACCGCTTTAATTATTATCCTTAAATATTATCCTTTATTATATAACTCTATATATACTATTTAAGGTCATATAGATAATTATAGAATTTTAATGATATTTATTAAATATCAAACATACATGCATATAAAAACTATAAAACATTTATTTGTATAAATTGCAACAAATTTGTAACATCATACTTTTTGGGCACCAATTCCAACACTTACAACATACTACTAAATTATTAAAACACAATAATAATCCAATAAAAAAGTGAGGCAGCAAATGATAACTTGAAAGATATGTTTTATGTGTTTATACAAAAGAAACATGATTTTTACTAACACTATAGATTTTTCATGTTTATCATGTATTATGTTATGTCCTTCTTTTTAAGTATTTTTGTTGTTTTACTCACTTAAGGAGGCACCCTTTGTAACGTCGAAGGGACCACCCACCAGAAAGATCTACATAGAAAAACTTGTGCACATATAACAACTGAACATTAATCAATTTTAGGAAGAATTTACGAGACAAGCCAATGACCTAAACGAAATGATGAGGGCGATGCTTGAGAAGGTGACAGGTGGTCTAGCTCAACTCGAGTTAATTGATACATTGCAAAGGTTTGGAATTTCTTATCACTTTGAGGATGAAATAAAGAGCATATTGAAGGGCATACATAATAATCGTTCCGTTGGTAGTACATGGTGGAAGAACAAATTATATGCCGTTAGTCTTGAATTTAGGCTCCTACGACAACATGGGTATTGCGTACCTTAAGGTATGTATAATAATTTGTATGTTATCCTAGGTTTAAGCTAGGGAAAAATTGATTTTCGATTGTAGACATATATATATATATATATTAGTATGGTTTTGTGCCTTCGACACAATTATACTTTAGTTTTAGTTTCCAAATTTTTATTAGGGAGATAATGTTTTTGTATTACTAAGTGACATTTTCCCTTTATTGATAAAAATAATATATCAGGAAATAAATATTCAAAGAATTTTATTAGATATTATTTTTATAATAACCAAATAAATTACAAAAAAACTTCAAGTTAAATTAAATTAAATTAAGATTTAGCTAGATTAAGGTTCAAAAACAGTTTCTTCATAAAAAAAAATTTTTTTTTAAACAAACAACGTAATTTGTTGAAGTAGCAAAATAAAAAAACATATATAAGTCTAATAAATTCATAAAATGACAAAGTAGTAGTGGAAGTGTAAAAGTTTTTTTTTTTTTTTTTAATAAAAAAAGTGTGAGGTGTGAAACAATAAGGAACCATGTGGACTAAGTCTAAGCATTGGATTTGAACTAATTTGAAAAAAAAAAAAAATTAAACTTGAATGCATTGGATGAAAAAGATTGAAGTGCAAAACTTCAAAAAGTTATTCCTTTTTATATATACTAGTTTAAAGCATTTGTGAGATTGGACATATTTGAGAAAATTTATCTAGATAAGGAAAAAATATATAAGTAACATTAGGCATGAAAAAATACAACAAAATACTTGAAAATTTAAAAAAAAAAAAAAAAAGGCATGAAAAAAACACCAAAAAGATAAAATGGACTAAAATGTTAAAAATATACCAATAAAAAAGGACAAAAATGAAAAAATAATTTTTTGTCAAAAAAATAAACAGAGTACCTAAAAAAAAAAGGCATGAAAAATGACCAAAAAGATAAAGGACTAAAATGTTAAAAATATACCAATAAAAAACTAAAATAAAAAAAAAAGCATGAAAAAACACCAAAAAGATAACAGGATTAAATGTTAAAAACATACCAATGCAAAAAAAACAAAAAAAAAAAAAAAAAACAAAAAAACAAAAAACAAAAAGGACTAAAATGAAAAAAATTTAAAAAAAATTAAGCTGAAAGAAAGAAAGGAAGACTAAGGGATCAAAAAATTAAAAAAAAAAAAAAAAGAAGTTTTTCACCAAATAAAAAATCAACAAAGTACCTAAAAAAAAAAAAGAGGTATGAAAAAAGACCAAAAAGATAAAAGGACTAAAATGTTAAAAGTATATCAATACAAAAAGAAAAAAAGATTAAGACTAACAAATTAAAAAAATAAATAAATCCAAGTCTACAGGAAGTGATATTCACACTTCTTATAGGGGATATTCCATCTTATAGGGGATATTCCAGGTTATTCTCGACAAAAGCAACTATATAAAGAGCTTTTTGAGTTGTTCTATTAAAAAGCTGATGAGTAAATAAGTCTATAATATATGGATTTCTGGTGTTATTTCTGTCGTTTGGCTTGTTTGGAAGCTTAGAAACCTAGCGGTTTTTTAGGGGAAAGTTACTATTATACACCATGCCATGATGACACCATGGAATTGTATACAGGAAGCTGATGCTCTTGGTTCGGGCACTATGAAAAACTCGGTAACAAATTTGATGATCTTAAAGCACTTCAAAATCGCCAATAGATTAGGACGTGCGCCTGCGATCATAGAAGTTCAATGAAAAGCTCCTTTGACGGGTTGGATAAAGATTAACATGGATTTTGCGGCAAATGGATCTCCAAGTATGGCAGATAGTGATGGTATATTTAGAACTTACAGAGGATTTTGTAAAGGATGCTTCTCCAAGCCCCTTGGTATCTTGTATGCTTTTGAAGCTGAACTGCTAGGCGTTATCATTGTGGTGGAATTCGCTCAAAAATTCAACCGGTCCATATTATGGTTTGAATGTGACTCTACTTCTGTAGTCGAGCTGTTATGCAATCGCAATAAATCTGTCCCTTGGAAATGGCCAACCAGATGGACCTGGGCTTTGAATTATCTCTCCAACGTTCCTTATTGCGTCACGCATATATACAGGGAAGGTAATCATGTTGCTAATAGATTGGAGGCTCGTGCGATTAGACTGCAAGACACAATTTGGTGGTTCAATTGCCCAGATTTTAGCTTGAATGATGTCGTCGCGATATGGTTGTTTTTTCCTACTACAGGTTTTTGTGATAGCCGACCATATGTGGTAATTATATACTCTTTTTTCCCTTTAGTCTTTTTTCCACTGGGTTTTGGCTTGAGAATTTTTGACCAGGCATAATTGTAGCTTACTCTCAAGATAAAAGTTAAACGCTTGAATCTATGAGACTAGCTTCTGGCACTTGTTATTTTCAGTTTCAGTGTTTGTTGCCTTTTTTGGCTGTTTTTTCTTTTACCTAGGGTTGAGGCCTGGGATTTGACAGCGGACTTAAAAGGCCACCTACAAACGTTTTACGCCTAATCATTCTAGATAACACTTGCATCCTCTGTATTACCACGACTGCTGGCACAAAGTTAGCCGATGCTTATTCCCTAGATACCATCATTGCTTTTTCTCCGGGAAAAGAAGTTCATGACCTGTAGGCCTTCTACCTCCATACGGCATTGCTCTGTTAGGCTTTCGGCCATTGCGGAAAATTCCCCACTACTGCCTCCCATATATGTTTGAACATTTTGTATTTCTTTATTTTCTTTTTTATATATCAAGTTGGGAATTTAGTAGAGAACATGCATTGCAAACAGGTACCAACTTAGTTGGGATATGCTTCAATTCCTAGATGCTAGTTATCCTCTCTCTCAGTTATCCCAAAAAAAAAAAAAAAAAAGGTTAAATCAAACAACAAAAGAAATATAATGTGATTGACCCTTAGGTATCATTCATGAGAATCAAAAGAACGAAAATTGTGCAGAAAATAACAACGCTGGGATGCGCTATGTCCACTATGTCTAGAGTCTTCACTAGCGGGAAATGGTGGCTCGGTAGTGTATAGAAATGATTCAGGGGAAAGCTTTGGCTGAGTTTCGGTATGTGATTGTATTTGTTCTTCTGATGGATTTCCCTCTATTTATAGAGGAAAATAGTGGGTCCATAATTCTAGGGAAGTAGTGCGGTTCATTTCACTTCCTTAAAATTAGGGAATGTGCAAGTAACCATGGGCTATTCTTGACAGCAGGCCGAATTTCTACAGATAGAACCTCCGATAGTCTACAACCGTGGCATAATCACTTTACTATCAAGTATCGAGCCCAACTGAACGAACAACTGGCCCGTACAATTAGGCATCGAATTCTTGACCATAGAGCGAAGAGGGCTCGATTCTCATAAATTGAGATGGTTTGGTGATCGATGATAGATGATCGATGTTTTCTTGATTAATGGGAGATCCTAATAGTTAGCCTCCAACTCTATCGAGAAATGGGTTCTTGATTGAGTGTTCATTGATCGTTGACCTGTTACTGAAAATGCTTGACTTCTTTGGTCTGCCAACCGTCGCTTCCCAAACAATCTCGTTGATTGTTCTTGACTAATGGGAATCTGCTTACACGTGGTGCAAGCAATTGGATATGCACAATGACTTTTAACTAAAGAATAAATTTTTTATTGGGGACTTGTATAGATGTCATCAACTTTGAACGTGGGATTATGTAACGTCCCTTGCTTAGACGTTGTTACGTTAAGTGACTAATTTCTATTTGTACTCTTCAGGTTTTGCTATTATAATACAAGACTTTGTTTCTTTTTAGTTCATTTTCAATTATTGGTGTTTGTTCTTGTAATTGTGCCACCAAATATAAGTTGGAGCTTTTTTACTCTGAAGTTCGAGGCTTAACAGGCCATATGAAAAAGGGTGAAAATTTATTGCATAATCTATTAAAATCAGAGGTGATATGGTCTTTATATTTTAAGAAATTATTGAAGTTTTATTTGTCAGTTTCAAGTTTTTTCAATGATAATGTTGTGGCATATTTTGAGACACTTCAATTTGATGGTCATTCATTCTTGTTCTTTTTTATCTTTTTTCTTGAATTAGTATTTGTTATTTTGTAGTTGTATACTTTAAGCTCAAAAGTTGGTGACAAATACATTTTGCAAAATGTTTGATCATGTTTCTTTAAGAAATGGAGACTTGGAAAGTTCTTGTCAATGCTTCACCAAAGTCGTCAAATTCATCTCGATAGTCGATGATGTTTATGATTTCTATGACTCACTAGAAGAGCTTAAACACTTTACCAATGCCATTGAAAGGTCAGTCATTTTGAGACATGCATATAGAGATCTGTAAAATGATATATTGGGAGCATATACATGATATGTATTTATTTTACGTTGGTAGTCTTAAATTCAAACGGGATGTATGTAAGGGAATTCGAGCAACCAGATTGTGTGAAGATTTGTTTCAAAGCACTTTACAATAGTAGTGAAATTGGTAAGAAAATTGAGACCGGAAGTCTAGTTGCAAACAAGTTTTACCCTATTTGCACAAAGTGGTACATATATCTAATCCTCTAATTAAACGAGAATTGAAAGGCAAAGCAGTCTCACCATTTTGCTATGATTAATGTTATATTTGAAATTTATTAGTTCTTATTTCTATGTGGTACTTTATTATAATTTGATGATGGACTGAGTTTTCTTTTAGTGACAAAAGGCAATTTGCTAAAGTCTAATGCTGATAGAAGTAGGAGAATATCAATTTTTTTTTCTTTCAATCTTTTTAAAGCTTTTATGTTTCTCCACTTTGAGTGGGCACTTCGTTTGACTATCTGTTATTTTCTATTGCCAGCGCTTGTGCCTTCATCATCTAAGCTTGGCCTTGACACTCTCGTAGAATGCTGCAGCTTTGCCTAGAAGAAAATTGCAATTTGAGGCTCTATTACTTGATCAAGTTTGTATAACTTCTTAAACATGAAAACATAATTTTTTATTTTATTCTTAAAGATGACCCTAAGAATCCTACCCTTATTTATATAGATATTTTCAACTGCTGACAAAATACCGCTAATTTATAATGTGTGGGCATGTGGGCAAGTGAATCCGAAAAAGGCTATAGTGTTGGTAAAACTTGAAGTACAAACTGGAATTAGCATAGTTGCTTCTATGGTGCAATCTATTTATTTTATTCATACTGTGTATTTCAATGATCATTAATGTATTCGATTTTAATCTGTATGGAAATTATTATATTGTCTTTTCTTAGTGATTGCTTGTAAAATTATTCTGTTTCTATTAAATGATCATTTGTATGTGTTAAATTTCTTTTGTTTGTTGCTTTAATATTTATTTTTGTAACGACCTATATCTCTCTTTGGTATGATATTGTCCGCTTTGGGTCTCATGTCTTCACAATTTTGCTCTTTAACTTATCCCAAAAGGCTTCATACCATTAGAAAGTGGTCTCTTTACTTATGAACCATCACATATATACATTCCCAAACGATACACAGCTTACCCTTTCTCTTTATATAGACTGATAACTGTCAAAATCATCCCTCCTTTTCGGCCTAACATCCCTGTTAACTCTTTCGGTTGGGTATAGGCTCTGATACCATTTGTAACGAGATGTACCTCGCTTTGGTATGATATTGTTCTTTTTGGGCCTCGTACCCGTAGTGTTTTGTTCTTGGGCCCACCCTAAGGCCCACACAGTTTTGTTCTTGGGCTTACCCAATAAGGCCTTATATCATTAGGAGGTAGCTCTTTACTTATGAACCACACATATATCTATTTCCAAGTAATATGGGATTGCTCAACTTACCCTTTTCTTTTAAGGGATTGATGACTGTCACAATCACTCCTCCTTTTGGGGCCCAACATCCTCATAGGCCATGTTGGGATCTATATGTACTATAAGGATAAAAAATCAATTTTAGGAATTTTCTGTAAATATGAAATTTTGATATTAATAAAAAGAGGTTATTCATGTTTAATAAGTAGTATCATATTTACTTTTATTTGTTGATTATATGATTATTTTGAGCAAACATAAAATACTCCTAAACTGTTGGAAATATATCGGATTACCATATATATACGAGGTATACATAGAAGACGTAATAATCTGATAGCAGTCTAAATAAATGGTCCACAATCGATGGAATAAGATTTGGAAATCTTATTCATGATAAGATTGTAAAGGTTGTCTACTTCTTGGCAGGATGGTTTGTCTTGACCATCGGATAGGTTTCGAATAGAAACTTTAATGTATACCAGTATTGAGATATGATATTGGACTAGATCTAAGGTGTTAATTGATTCGGTTTAATAATTCCATTTATAAAAATCAATGACGCTTTGATTATCATCTTGCATTAATCTTAATTCTGAAATGAATACTTGAGTTCACATCCACAACTTATGCACTTTGATCCACTGTAGGTGAGACACTGACAATTAATGGTCAATATACTTGTGTTTTAGGTGTATAACTTATGGATGGAGAAATCAAGACTCATAGATACGGAATCCATAGCTATTTAACAATAGTACGTGTTATCTACTTAAAGGTATTATTTGGGAATTGAAAGATAATATAACAAGATCTTGGCCATCAGTTTACTTTGTGTCTCTGATACTTTACTGATTATATGGCTTTACAATTGGTGGTTCTTTCAATGGAGAATAATGAAACTTTAAGTTAAAATGATTGTAAAGGTAAAACAGAAAAAGTCTTTAATTCAATCATAGATAACATATGAGGATTAAGCAAGCGATGAAGAAATCATAAAGAAGTACTACGTTATAGAGCTTTCGTAATACAGTATGTAAATAGGAGTTCAGCTTTAGACTTTTAGTGCAATAGTCCTGAAGTTGATAATTGATGAATAATTAATCCAGGATTAATTTTTCACAATTATAGGATCCTTTTTACATATTTCCATCGGATCCCTCTACTAGCTCATAAAGTTCTACGAAGCGTCTCGGGTTTGTTCCTAATGAGATCGGTAAATTAAATGGGAATTTAAAATGTCTATTAAGACATGGTATTCTCTTACATGCAGTCTCGGAAAAGGATTAGACATATGAAATTAATGTAGACAAATAATTTGATTTGTCAACATATGATTGGTTGTAAATAAAATAATTATTTGTTAATTATTTTGGTTAATTGAATTTTGGAAATAAGATTGTGTTTGAATTATTTAATTTTTGAAAACAAAATTTTTCTCTCCTAATTAATAATGCATGGTTTTTTAATGGATGGAGGGAAGAAGATTTTGTTTCAAAATTATTTAAATATATTCCAAACTTTAAATTTTTAATTGATTTAAATAATAGAGCTTATTTAGTAGATTTTCTTTTCTTAAAGAATGGTGCACGTTTTTTTGGTGGAAAGGAAATCTAAAATATTCCATTTATTTAAATTAATTAATATGGGTAATATTTGTTGAAAATATTTATTTAAATTCAAATAAGAGAATCTTATTTAAATTCAAAGGTTTAAAAGGAGTTTGAATCTAAATAGGAATAGGATTTTTGACTAGTCTAGATTCTTGATTTGAACTTGAACCACCAATCAATCTTCACATTATGTGGAAGACGAATTTTTGAGCCTTCTCCTTGCAAAAAACCGTCCATAAGGTTTAAAAAACCTAGCCTGAAATTTGAATGATCATTTGGTTCAAAAGGTTATCCAGAAAAATAATTAATAATTATTTTTCAAGTAGAAGATATTTTTGAAAAATGATTGGAGTATTATATAAAGGCGAGGGGTTCTTGAAAAAAAAAAATCAATCCATCATCTTATACTAGGTTTTTGTGCTTAAGAAAATTCATCCTTATTGGGTGTGAGAAAAAGAGAGAAATTTCCATTGAATCAAACTGTGAGAAGGTTAAGCCGACTGATATTTTTCATAGAAGGTTAACCGGTACCTGTTTTGTACTTTTGAAGACCGAACCCGGATCAAATTCTCAATGAGGTACATCGGGATTGAGAAGGTAGGATTTAGACTTCGAAAGAATTACCAGTCGCTGGATTCATAGCACATGTATTCACACACACTCTGAGACATGGGGACTCGAGAACAGTAGAGAAGACAAGTTGGTCGACTCTCTAGCAATTCTAGAATCCGAGAAACAAGGTACGTTTGATCATGTATTTGATTTATTGTTATATATCATGAGCTTCTTTTCTGAATCGGCATAAAAATTTTAAAATTTCTACTACGCCTTAACTTTGATATCGGATTCATTTTTCCAACATACCATACTTCCAGTTGAGTATGATACCATTTGTAACAACCTATACCTTCCTTTGGTATGATATTGTCTGCTTTGGCCTCGTACCTTCATGTTTTTCTCTTGGACTCACTCTAAAAGGCTTCATACCATTAGGAGGTCATCTATTTACTTATGAACTATCACATTTATCCATCCCTAAACGATACTGCACATCCTACCCTTTCTCCTTATAGGGACTGATGACCGTCACAATCATGAGGCCTTTTGGGGTGAGCCGAAGAACAAAACCGTGCAGGCATAAGGCCCAAAGCGGATAATATCATATGAAAGGAAGGCACGGGTCGTTACATTTTTAATATAGCTGTCATTGAAGAAAAAATAAATTTTTGATTTAATTCATAAATGATTTTTAAAGAATATTCCAATAAGATTATTAACTTTTAATGACGACATATTGTTATCGTTATATATATGATTTTTACGAAAAAGTTAACATTGTCATTTAGTATTTGAAAATTATCATTAATGATAAGACATTCAATGACAACAAGAAGTCGTTAAAAATATATTTGCCAATTTTCAAAAGAAAAAAAAAAAAAAAAGAATTTAGCGACTACAAGTAGGTTGTCGAAACAAGTACATTGTCGCTAAGATTTGCACTTTCACTGACGACTACCTTGTCATTGTATTCATTTAGCGACAAAATACCACTGTTGTCTAAAAGTAATTAACGATGCAAATTGTGCTTAATCAACGACAATTACTTATCGTAGAATAACACTTTCAGTGACACTATAAGAAAGTCATCATTGAAACAATCAATGACATGCATATACAAAGACAATTGTTGACAATATGATTTTCTGTCATTAATAACTTTTAACAACGACTTTGCAATTTTTAATGACCACTTTTGTCGCCGTTAAAATTTGATTTTCCTGTAGTAATGGATATGCACAATGACTTTTAACTACAGAATAAATTTTTTATTGGGGACTTGTATAGGTGTCATCAACTTTGAACGTGGGATTATGTAAGAATAATAATTTTGAATGAGCAAAATAGGAAGACCATAAAATTTTTAGATGGAAATTTTATGGAAAAAAAATCAGTGGCAACATACGGCAACCCCAAATCGGCCAAGGATGCCTCTACCCTGCCGTGTTTAGGTGGTGAATGAATGATTTATTTATTTAGAAAAAAAAAAAAAAAAAAAAACTAACGTACATGCAATTTTATTTATAGAGGTTCTCAATTCTTATAGAGATGGAGAATTCCAAGGCACTCGTAATTGATGATGATCAAATTATATCATGGCAATGGTGAATTTGTACAAAGAAACCTTCCATCTGGTATTTTGGAGGCAGCAAGAGATTTAATCACCAAACATCTCAAAGAATATGTGAAGACAAAAGATGAAAATGATGCTCTTTCTATACTAGTGAACCAATAAACCGTGCCTTGGAGATTTCACAGCATTGGAGAGCACCAATAGCGGAGGCCAGATGGTCATTGATTTTTGTGAGAGGAGATCACAAGACAAGAATTATACTTTATTTAATCTTTCCAAATTAAACTTCAATATTTTGCAGTCAACGTTCCTGGAAGATCTGAAAGACTTGTCACAAGTTTGAAACTGAGCAAAGACCATGAACCTCTCATTCTCACGTGATCGATGATCTACGACCTGCGAAGTTGATGACAAAGGGTAGTAGTTACTTTGGGAATTCCTACAGTAAGGAAACGTGTGTGTATATATATATATTTTTGAAAGGTTAGATATTTTATAAATCACATTAAAATTAAAACTATTCAACTTAAAGGTCCTTTTTTTTTTTTTTTAATACATTATGATAGAGTTTCCTTAAATATATATATGTTATCTAATTTATTTTGCTAGTTTTCGTCTTGAGAAAGAAAGTTACCAGCCCTAGGAAACAAGAAAAAAGGAGAGAGTTAGTCGGCCGACATTTCGGGACAGTCCCCAGACACGTTGTTGGACCTCCGGTCTTAAAAATTAGTCAGGGGACTCGTATCGTTGTGAGTTTTTTTTTTTGTGGTGGTGTCTGTGTTTGGCGGAGTGGTTTCATTGGAATGGATCTGATGTTATTTAGCGGATGGTTTCTAGATGACTTAGAGGTGTTTTGGGATTGCACTCTTTTTGGGGTTTTGTTCCGAACGGTGGTGAGCTTCTTGTGGAGGTGGTGGTTCCGACTCCAGATGCTGATGGTGGTAGCGCGTATATTTCATGTTCTGTTGTTTAAAGACATCTTGTCAGCTTCGCCACTTGTCCCTAAAGCATACCTCCTACTCTGATGGTTCTCTTGTCTGCGCTCTTTCATTAAAGGCTTGCGACGATCGTGCTTTAGCCTTTAGTCTTTTATGTTTTAGTCTAATAAAGGCTTTAATATTTCCGCTATATAGTTTTAGTATTTTCATTGTAATAATGGAGGTGGTTCTCCTGCCCTTTGAATTTGTTTTTGGTCAACCAGATTCAGGTCTTGGCGAGTTAGCAGTTCCGCTAGCTATGAGACTTAGATGAGATGTTTGTGGCCTTGGTGCTACATGTTACATGCTCTCGATGGATCGAAAGCATTCATCGATTGTAGTAGTTTCGAAAAGAGCCTTATGCATGCTCAAATTGATGTGTTGAGAATTTTTCTGATATCAGGTCTCGTCTTGCATCGTTTTTCCTGTGATTCGTCAGATTTTGTTGATGGAACCAGTTTTTATTAAGTACTTTGTATTGTGTACCACAGGGTCATCCGCATTATGTTTGATATATATAAGACCTTTTAATTGAATGAATTTTTAACTTAAAAAAATTATATATTTGGTTAAATGGAAAGAAAAAGAGCTCGTAATTTCAATACAGAAGGAGTCAATTCTGTTTGGAATTGGAGACAATTTTATCTCGTTTCCAAACATGGCAAGGAAGCAAGGATCTTTGGTTGCAAGTAATGGCAATAGTGTGATCAATGTGCGTATGAAAAATTTTAAAAAAAATTCCACTTGCCTTTTTAAGCCAAAAAAAAACGTATGTTTTGGAATATATTAAGTTTGCGTTTAGTGTGCAAGCTTGAAATGAAAAATTTTAAGTTGAAGTTGATTGATTTTTCAAAAACTAATTATAGAAATAAAAATGACTTCAGCCCCATTATTTGAACGTATTGGTTCAGGGAATATATTATTCTATTTGTCTCCGCATGGAACTTCGAAACTGAAAACAGCTGAGCATCTTTCGTTCATTAATTTATTTATTTTTTATGCAAATGTATTTCTTGGAATGAACAGGTATAGTAACCAATGCAAGAGGTGTGACACATAAAATTTTTTTTTTTCTCTGCGGTGTGGTACATTATTACTGTATAGATGCATGTGCGTATGAAGAAAAAAAAAAAAAAAAAAGGAAAGAAAACAAAAGTTATGTGACCAGGATATATCATATATGTACTTTTGGTCTTCATATTTGTTCTCTTTACCCATGACCATCGATGGATCAATAGTGTGCTTGAAGACATTTTTTATTTTTTTTTATTGGCTCTACGGGCACCTTTTTTTCAATTTGAAAGAAAACTTTCCACGTTTTTAGTTTATGAGCTTAACGCTTATATCTGATTTAAATAACGTCAATATTAAAAAAAAAAAAAAAAAAAAAAAAACCAACTTGATAGCCGTCCATCTCGCACCAAGTCCGTGATCCTCAATATTATATCCATAAAATCAGGTTTTTAATGAGATGATTTTGTTTTTACGCACGTTTTGTTGTGTTTGGTGATGTTTTATAAGTGTTGTTTAATCATTTGATGCTAGCAATCAAAATTTAATATATTTTGCACATCCGACATTGCAAAATAATGTTGTAATAAGTACAAAAATCACCATTTGGTAAAGGTACATACAGCTGGAGATTCCTACAGCTTTGGCTGGGTTTGCTTATTTTTCAGTTGTTGATTTTTCACATATCACGATTATTGTTGATCGGCGTGCCGAATACCTTGGCACTTTATCCCAAGAAAGGTTGATGTAACACAGTTCAAACATGGAGCCAGAAAGACCAGAAATAGTTGTGGGTGTCGAGTAGAACCCTCGATAGTGCTTACGCAGCAGCGGTTAAGGAAATTTGAATGATGACGGAGCCATAACATGGGAAGTTATCTTCGGAGGTTACTTATTTTATTTTGAATATTTTTTATGTAAGAGATATAAAAGAGAAGGATGACGCCTAAAAAAGGCAGAACCACTTTTTGTACCCAACAACACATTATGTAACTTTCTCTGAGAGTAAAAAAAATCATGACTCTCCGGCTCCAAAGAGGAATACCTTTCGAATAGAAGGAGAACCTTTATAAATTTCTGTGTACTCAAATTGATGGGTCTAAATCAATTCAAAATCCACTCTTTTTCTGTTAGCTTTTGAAGTAGCAATGGATTCAAAATTTATCTTTCTAGGAGTATATACGAGGATAAAAATTTTAAATTAAAACAATGGTATTATGTGGATAAAAAGCCTAATGTTTTTTTTTTTTTTTTCATAATTTTTGCTTATTTTTTCATAATTATTCGTTTTTATATTTTAAAAACATTGTAAAATTTGTTCTTGAATTTTATCTCAAATAATGCTAACCTTTCTATACAAAATAGAAGTTTTTAGCTCATGATTTGTTGTAAGTTGTTTATAATTTTTTCAACTGAAAAATAAATTTTACCTTACCATCATTTTTTCCTTTAAGGGTTTACTAAGAAATAAAAATTTACACGCACCACTATTCTAGTTGTAGATAGTTTTAAAGTCAATAAATCTTTTAAAAAGTACAAAAAAAGCTTTTAAAAAAATTAAAAGAAACTTAGTTAAAGAAATTGGGGGGGGGGGGGGAGAAGAAGAAGAAGAAGAACCAAATGTTGGTTATAGTACTAAAACATAAAAATATTCTATGTGTTACATGGGGCAAATTAAAAAAACAAAACAAAAACAAAACAAAACAAAACTTTTCAGTAGGGGCAAACTAGAAATATTTCAAAATTATATGACACTTGATTCATAATTCAAAAAAATGAGGCGCAGGTGCCCACCCGACCCTTGTGTAGACCGTGATCGTTTTGAAGGAAAATCTTAAGGCTATTGTGTGCAACACTCCTTGAACTTTTTGAATCTGGTATTTTAGTTCCTAAACTTTTTTTTTTTTTTTTTGACAATCCCTTAACTAATAATTTTTTGGTGCTGTTAGTCCTTGTTGCTTAAATCCACAAAAATTCGGGTGGTTTTTTGCATATTACTTGCACATTATAGCCGAAGAAGGATATTGTTGACCAATTTTACTTGATTTCAAATAAACGCTTTCATGAATAGATTTACTGGTAAGAAGAAAACACTGTAGTTTGTTGAAGAAAATTGATACTTAGTTAGTATCAATAAATGCTTTCAAATAAACGCTTTAATTACTATCCTTTTGACCACAAAAAACCTATCTTTTTCAAGCAATGTGAGACTGTAATTGATCTCGAGGGATAAGCCATATTTGTCCTCTTTCATTTACATGCAACAATTTAGGTGTGTATATATATTTTACTTGTAAAGAATAATAAAATCTCTACTTCATTTTCTAACGCATCTGGTAAAAAAAATTTCTTAGAACTCACCAATAAAACGGAAAAGATATGACCCGATTTTATTTAAAAGATTGATTTTGTTCCACTCACATTATAATTATTTTTCTAAAGCTGCATAATCTATTGATCAGATAACTATACAAAGAAAAGCAACCTTATTATTGCACCTTTCTGTTGGTGATCTACTATCATTTTATTGTTTGCTTACACCAAATTATTATTATTATATTTTTATGTATTATTTTCTAAATGCAGGACAGCGCTTGGGCTGATAACTATACAATAATATTATCTCTTTTCAATCAAAACGCTGAAACTTTGATTTTTTTTTTTTTTTGTTTTTCGTTTTACTTTTGTCTCTTTTCTTCTTGTGTTGTTTTCTGCCCCTGTTGTTTAAAAAAAAAAAAAAATAATATTTCGGCACGTTGCTTTTTATTGTTTATTTTTCCTTCAAAATTTTATAACTTTTTATATTAACAAACTTAGCACATACATCACATGCTTATAAACTGATATGTCTATAAAAGCCAAGCATAATTTGTGCATGCAATCATACCATTCTCAAGTAAAACCACAAATTAATTCACAGATTGAAGAAGTGGGAATTGGTGAATTCCAGTCCTTTCAAAAGGGAAGCATATATGGCGTCGAAAACAATAACACCTTCTGATGAAAACATCACCCGTCGCTCTGCAAACTACAAACCCTCGTTTTGGCACTTTGACTTTATCCAGTCACTTGGGAGTGAATATGCACAGGTAAGTTTTCATTTTTGTTAATATCCCCACTTTGATTTAGTACACAGACGGAGTTTGTTAATCGGTGTCAACTTAGTTAAATTGTGTCTTTTCATATATATGTGTGTGTGTGTGTGTGTGTGTGTATAAATATATATAAGGGTTCTCTACGATCTTTGGGTGGGAAGTCCCTAATGTAACATGAGGTTCTTACAACATTGCATTCAATGTGCAAAACACAATAATAATCTAATAAGAGCGTGAGATAATGGATAATGAATATGTTTTATATTTTAATGCATAGAAAATATGGTCTTTCAAGTTTATCACGTGTTGTGTTACGTTCCTCGTAAATTTCTTACTCACTTATAATGTTACATCGAAGGGACCATAGAAAAATCAATGAATATACTGACTAAAAATTGATAATTTTAGGAAGAATACACGAGACAATCCAATGACATGAAGGAAGAGACAAGGGCGATGCTGGAGAAGGTGACAGGTGGTCTAGCTCAACTCGAGTTAATTGATACATTGCAAAGGCTTGGAATTTCTTATCACTTTAAGGATGAAATAAAGAGCATATTGAAGGGTATACACAATAATAGTTCCGTTGATGGTTCGTGGAAGAAGAACAATTTATATGTCGTCAGTCTTGAATTTAGGCTCCTACGACAACATGGGTATTGTGATGTCTGAGCTCAAGGTATGCATAATAATTCACATGTTACCCTAGGTTTAAGTTAGAGGGAAAAAAATGAAATTTGTTTGAAGAGTCTCAATTCCTACTCCGCATATATTATTATTATTATTATTATTATTATTATTATTAACCATACGTAAGGTTCACTTACACTGTTTATGTCCAAAACGGTTATGTTGGGTTGCTGTTTTCTAATTTCTTTCTTTCGTTTTTTCGGATTTGAAAACACTTTGCAACAGCTTATTTTTAATATGATCAAATATTTCTATATCAATAACTATCATTTATTCATTCTTCATCTTCCTTTTAAGTTTTGTTTATTTTCTTTTGGAATCGACAATAAGTTTTAACTAAAGAATAAAGTTTTTAATAAGAACTTACATGGGGAAGATCAAATTTGAGCGTGTGATTATATAAGGATAATAGATATTGAGGGAGCACAATAGGAAAACTGCAAAATTTTTAAAGAGAAATTCCATGGATATATATATATATATATATATATATATATATGTTGAGTGGATGTACGAATTGTTCTTTATGTATTGAGTTATGGATTCAACTTTCAATTCCCAATGATAGTAAATATTTTAATAATAATAAATAAGAAAAAACTAACGTACATTCAATTTTATTCAGAGGTTTTCAATTCATTCAAAGATGAGATGGGGAATTCTGAGGCACACATAATTGATGATGATCAATATTATACCAAAGGAATGCTGAATTTGTACGAAGCAACCTTCTATCTGGTAAAAGGAGAAACTATTTTGGAGGAAGCCAGAGATTTAACCACCAAATATCTCAAAGAATATGTGAAGAACAAAGATGAAAATGATACTCTTTCTCTACTAGTGAACCATGCTTTGGAGATTCCACTGAATTGGGCAACGCCAATATTGGAGGCCAGATGGTTCATTGATTTTTATGAGAGGAGATCACAAGACAAGAATCACACTTTACTTAAACTTTCCAAATTAAACTTCAATATTTTGCAGTCAACATACCAGGAAGATCTAAAAGACTTGTCCAGGTATATTCTAAACATTTAAACAATATTTTTAAAAAGTTTTTTTTTTTTTTTTTATAACATATAACTTCTATCATTTACTGAGGTTGGTATTGGGTTTCAGGATAGGAGTCAGGGTTTTAGATCTAGGGTTGGGTTTTAGGACCTTGGTAGGGATTCGGGATCAGGTTTTGAGACTAGGGTCGAGATCAGGATTTGAGAAGGAAGTAGGGGTTGGTCTTCGGGATTCAAAATTGAGATTGGGGTTGGGTTTTGGGATCGGATCAGTCAGGGTGGGGATCTAGACCCGTGTCGAGGGTTTGGATTCAAGACTGGTGTTGGCTCATGATTTTGAGACCGTGGTTATGGTCGGGATCGGGGTCGAGATTTAGCACCGTGGTCAAGTTTAGGATCAAGATTCACTATCGCGGTCTAGGTCGAGACTCAAAAATAGAGGTTGCAGTCGAGTTTCAGGACATGGGTAAGGATTGGGAATCGGGACAAGGGTTGGGGTCAAATTTCAGGATTAGGTCGGGTTTAAGTTTCGGGACAGGGGTCGGGGTTGGGATTCGAAACCTGACCCCATCCCAAACCCAACCCCAATCCCAACCCCGACCCCGACCCTGACTTCCTCTTCCAAATAGACTCTCTTTTAATTATTGTAAATGAAAGTTTAAGATTGATATATAGTTGATACAAATATATATATATATATATATATATATATATGGTCGTCTTTTGGTTGATGCCAGGTGGTGGAGGCATGTTGGGCTTGCAGAAAAGTTGAGCTTCGCCAGAGACAGGTTGGTTGAGAATTTCTTGTGGTCAGTGGGACAAGCAGATAAAACAGAATTTGGATATTGTAGGAGAATGTGCACAAAAATGTACATGCTTATAACAGTAATTGATGATATGTATGATGTGCACGGTACGTTGGAAGAACTCGAGCTCTTCACAGAAGTTCTTGACAGGTTGGTATATATTAGTAAAACCACCAACCCACCATATATATATATATATAAGTTTGTATATTTTTTATATACATGCTTCACAATTAGTAGATAACATTTAATCTAGTTTTGTAATATATGTGTTTTAGATGGGATGTTGATATTGCAATGGATCAGTTGCCAAACTATATGAAGATATGTTTCTTTGCGCTACACAACTACGTAAGCGAATTGGCATATGATGTACTCAAGGAACAAGGGCTCTACATCATAAAATACCTAAAAAATGTGGTACTACATCTATCTATGCATCTTTATATATATGTATATATATGTTCGGTTTCATATATTATAAATGACCCGAACCATGTACACCATGGTTCACAATGTCTTATGTTAGACCACAACTTTTAATTTTACACATCACACTTCCCTAAATTTTTCTACTGTAATTCTGGTAATATTCTGTAGAGAGAGAAAAAAAAATCAAAAATTGAACATATTTTAATCACATGAGTTTTATTTATGGATAAAGTTGTACTTAAACTTTTTTTTTTTTTTGGAATATTGTGCCTTGATAAGAGATATTTTGGAAACAAACTGTACTTTCATTTAACTCATCAAAGATATATAGCGTCATGAAGATACTTTGGAGATAAAGTTTTCCTCCCAAAATCTAATTACAATTTTAGTCTTAATTAGAACTCACATAATTTGAACATGTTCATTTTTTTTTTTTCAATTTTTTTATAGAATACGGACATATATGTAGGAGACACGACCAGTCCAACTAAAAGTTCAAGTGTCAATTATGAGACTGGATGTATAATTTAAAGGTCAATGGTGATAATAATTATTCCTTTTGAATAAAGAGAAAAGAAAACCGACATCTGAGTAAGATTTATTTATCCCTCTTATGTATGATTCCTAATGGTCCATTAATTCGGAATATTTTCAGTGGGTGGATCTTTGTAAACATTATTTGGTGGAAGCAAAGTGGTATGCAAGTGGCTACAAACCGAACCTCCAAGAATACATAGAGAACGCATCGGTTTCAATCTCAGTTCCTGTCATAATTGTTCATAGTTATTTTATCATTACCAACCCAATCAAAGAAGAGGCCTTGAACTGCATTGAAGAATTTCCCAACCTATTTCGCCACTCAGGATTGATTTGTCGTCTTGCAAATGATTTAGGAACTTCATCGGTAAGAAATAATTTTGTACTCAATTAAAATAAGGAGTACAATTATGTGATTCTATTATATATATATTTGTCTATTTTGGAAACAAATTTGTTTTTTGTATAGGGCAAGGTTAGTCTTAAAAGAAACACCGATAGAGACCAACGTATTATTTCAGTAGGGACATATACTAAAACACATAAAATTTTTAGGGAGTTTATTTAGTGATAATCTATTTGTACAAAGGGAAAATTAAACAAAAAAACATAAAGTTTTTAAATATTAAACTGAAAGTAAAAAAGAAAAAGAAGAAGAAGAAGGTTTACTAGGACTAGAAGTTCCACTTGGTCATGGGTGGCTCCAACCGAGAGGTTAGAAAGAGGAAATTAACACTACAAAAGGTCAATAGACATTCCTGGTCGGGAAAGGTGTAAAAAAAAAAAAGATTCATTAAGCTTGTAGTTTGTTTACTCTTTGAATTCTGATCTTTTTTTTTTTTTTTTCATTTTTATATCTTGCATTTTAAGGTTTTTAAAAATCACGTATTTAAGATTTTATCACATATATATAATTTATACTTCACCTTTTAATTTCATGTTAAATCCTTACCTTTTTGGGATTAAGAATCGATTTTGATGGTGAAAATGACCTAAACATCCTTCCCATTTTGAATTATTTTATCCTAATTTTTATTCTCTCTATTTTTTTTTTTTTTTTTTTGGTCATTAAGAGCGCTTAGGTCCTTTTGTAGTTAAAACTGACTGTTGACCGGGAAAAGGTAAGAATTGAGCATAAGTTCCAAATCTAAAGATAAGAATAGATACAATCCAAAGCACAAGATATGAATTCTAATAACTCAATATGCAGTGTATAAAAAAGGGGAGGAAAAACTCTAAAGATCAGCCAGTATAGCATATTAGAATTGAGACTATCTGTAAGGTCAGTTAGAAAGGATTACCTATATTTTTATTGCTACCTAACTTTAAAGAATTACCTATATCTTTGTGTTTTTTTTTTTTCCCCTCCTTCAGCATGAATTACAAAGAGGAGACGTTGGGAAAGCCGTTCAATGCTACATGCAAGAGAGTGGGGTTTCTGAAGAAGAAGCTCGTGAACATATAAATTTCTTGATAAGAGAAGAATGGAAGAAAATGAATGAAGAACAAGTTGCAAAATCTCCATTTTCGAAGACATTAATTGAGATCGCTGTAATCAATCTTGCAAGGATGACAATCTTCATGTATCATGGAAGAGATGGATTTGGTGCTCAGGAGAACCATAAAACAAAGGATGCTGTTTTCTCATTAATTGTTCACCCCATACCTCTTTAGGCATTAGAATGAGGTATGCATATTTGTCCTCGAATAAGACTAAGATTTGCTTTCTTTTCTTATTATGTATGTGTTTTTTTTTTTTTTTTTTTTTTTTTTGGTGTGGTTTGCGATGAATTAAGTTAATCTGTTGATGATCATTTATGCCATAATTTATCAAGTATTGTCTTTAATTTTATGATCAGTTTATTCTGTTGATGATCATTTATGCCACAATTTATAAAGTAATGTCTTTAATTTTAAGATTAGTTTATTTTGTATGTTCTTCGATCTGCCTTTGAGGCTCATGCCTCTCCTCAAAAAGGCATAAATGCCTTGGTTTCCGATTTCACCATTTTAAACCTTGCTAAATCTTATATGTGTGCTCTATTTGTTTTTGTTCATTTTCTTATAATTGCACTCGATTAGCAGGAATTAGGTCTTAATCTTATAGTTAGTAATAACAAACTACAGTTGAGGGGTAAAGTTATGACTATCTGATAATTGTGGGAATTAATTATGTAATTTCTAAAATGGATCTTAAAAAAATTATGTCATCTCTAAAGACTACTTTTCTTTTTGAGCCGTGAAAATAATGTTTGGGTGCAAACATGTTTTTTGCACCTTTATGTAAATTTGCGAAAAGGGACCTTTTCCGTGCTATGTAACTTTCTTTTAAACCACTTATTTATTTTTTTTTTTTTCGGAAATGAATAGCAAAGAATACTTAGAACAGCATTCCGCCATGCTTGCCGAGCAGCCATCGCCAATGGAAAGTGTCAGTTAGGATCGATCCGTTACTGCATTGCATGATACAGGAAGGGAAAAAAAATTCAATGAAAAAATAAGATTGAAGCTGTTTTATCCATGTTGTGAATGTAAAACAAACAGCTTAATTATGCAATTATTGATTCACTAACAGGCCCTCCAATATTTAGTAATTATTAATAACTACGATGATTGGCGGTGGTTATATACAATTACTTATCATGTGTAAAACCTAGTCTTTTAAGTACAAGACTCGTAGCAAATGCGATTCTCAAATTTGTTAATATTTGGCCCAACTAGTTTTGGAATGTTATTTACACTGTGAATGGTTGTCTAGCTATAAAAGACAATCGTAGTTTGGGCATGTGAACTAGGATCTCGGCCATTGGATGGTTCTTTTAAGGGTTTGATGGCTTGGATTTGTTAATTCATTACTTGATTTTGCATTAATTATTGGGATCTTTCCCCCACTAAATATTTGGTGAGGTTGAGATGATACACTCTTCGTTTGAGGGGTACGACCTATCAGCGAACATTTTTTTCCCTAGGACAACCCCTTTAGTAACGTTTGGAGAAATGTAAATGCCATTCGATCCTTTCTTGATTTTACTTCAGCACAAAAAAAAAAAAAAAAAAAAAGTTTTTTACTTGTGTCCAGAGTTTTTGTCAGAGAAAGAGAAGTGTCATTATCAAGAGCCAAGTAATAGTGTACTACCAGATCAAGTAATATTTACAAACTCGATGCATATTCAATTACATCTCTCACAAAGCAAAAATAAAATAAAATAAAATAAACAAAACAACAAAAACAAAAATAAAAACAAAAACAAAACAAAACAGAAACAAAACAAGAACAAAACAGAAACAAAAAACAAAAACAAAAAAACAAAAAAACAAAAAAACAAAAAAACAAAAAAAACAAAAAAACAAAACAGAACATAGTTCTCTCTACTCCTCAAGAATAGAAGCCGACGTATAGAAGATGGATTCAAATGTTGGCTTTAGTTAACATGACCTAAACCTTTTTAAAAATTGTACTATACGTCTCCATAACGATTTTTTGTTTAAGGAATTGAACAATTAATTCCCAAACTACTTCACACCTTAAGCCTCTAAATTTTAAAGAAAGTTGTGAGAATAAACCCCAACATGAAGTGCCCGTATATATATATATATATATATATATATGTATATATATGTATATTCTCAAAATGACTGAAAACTATATTAAACAAGAAATAATAGAGATAAAGAAGGAAATACCATATTTTGAGATATGGTGAAGAAAAAAAATACTTGCGTGTTGGGAATATATAAAAGCAATAGTACTGTATTTTATCCAAAATTATAAAATATCCCTAAAATGCTTCTCCACCTTCTCCTCTCCAGAGTACTGCCCACGCCATTGTTGTCCAAAGCAATCCCAAGTCGTTTGTAGATCACGAATGATCAAGTCGATCTCGATATGCCCACGACCATGTTTATGACATCTTTGGTTGTCATTTGCCGGAAGGGGTCGCCTTCTCTGGCAACGGCTCTCTCTGGAATGGCAACTAGATCTCTATATATAGTTTAGGGTAGGATTTTTGAAACATAGATCTAGGGTTTCTAACTTGGGTTTTTTCTTTTCCTTAATTTGGGGATTTTTTTTTTCTTAAGTAAATAAATAACATTTGTTTTTCAAAAATAGAGATTGCAAAAAATAGAAAATTAATTAATTAATTATAATAATAAAAATTATTATACTTTATCATTAATAATTAAAAGTGATCGCTAAATATTAAGAAAACAGTGGATTTAACTACGCTATGTACATGCAAATTTATTAGGCAAAAAATGAATCTGCTAGGTAAATATTATATTTACTTGGCAAATACGATATTAACCAACAATTACATATTATTTTTAACTAGTATCAAGCATTTACTAAGTAAAGAACTTATCCGAAAAAAAATTCTAAATTTATCAGACAAATCCTCTATTTAAATTGTTTTTCATTTTTCATTTTTTTTGTTTTCAATGCTAAATTCGGTATTTAATAAGTAAATTCGCTATTTACTTAGTAATCTCGATATTTACTAGTTAAATCATATTAAAATATGGTGAATATCCATTAGTAATCAGGTAAATATGGTATTTACGAGGTAAATATTTTGTTTGAAAACTTATTTTTAAAATTTGTAGTTACTTGATAAACATTGTATCTACTTGGTATGTAATCTATATTCAAATAAATCAATTGATGACTTGAAAAAAAAAAATAGAGTAAATAAATTTTCATTAAGCATTTTAGAATACAATTTAGATAACAAATTTTATTTGATAACTTGCTAAAAAAATATAAACTATCAATCTAATCTACACACTATGGGTGCATGAAAAATTATCATATAGTTTGACTATTCTCACAGTCAGCTGTTATGGTTTTTGTTTTTTTCCTCCTGAAAATCTCTCCTCTGAGGAATACCAAAATTTTAATCTAATCTGCACACGATGGGTGCAACATTTGTTTCTTTTTTTTTTTTTTCCTCCATAAAAATTAAGAAGGAAATCTCATGGTAAAGACCGCTTTTTCTGGAATATCTGCTTGCCTTGGATCTTTACTTGTTCAAGATCCAGAAAGAATAAGGGATAACATATAAGATTAAGTTTTTAGTGTTTAGTGGGGAACGTGATATTGCATTGGACTGGATCATTTAATCTAGTTCTAATATTGTGTTTTAGATGGTTAATATGTTTTTATTGCATTGGATCAGCTACCAATTCTATATGAAGATATGTTTCTTTGCATTACACAATTATATATAAGCAAATTGGCATTTGATGTATTGAAAGAACAAGAGCTCTACATCATAAAATACCTCAAAAAAGTGGTATTATAACTATCTATATCTTGTGTGTGTATATAATATGTATCCTTTTTACGAAGAGAAGAGACAACTGACATCTGATAAGATTTATTTCTCTTATATATCGAGCCCTTACAGTGTACTTTTTCCGCTATTTCACTTGTTGAATTTCTTGTTGTAATCCGAATTTTGAGTGGGTGGATCTTTGTAAACATTATTTGGTGGAAGCAAAAGTGGTTTTCTAGTGGCTCCAAACTTGCTCTCCACGAGCATGTTGAGAACGGATTAGTTTCAGTCTCAATGCATCTCGTATTTGTTCATTTCTAGTTTTCCCGTACGAACCCAATAACAAAAGAATGCTTGAATTGCATAGAAGAATTTCCCAACCTATTTCATCACTAAGACATTGATTTGTCGACTTGCAAACGATTTAGGAATATATATCATCGGGAAGAAAAAATAATTCTCTTATTTTAAGGAGTACCATGAAATGAAATTACATTTTGTGCGTATAGGTATATTTTTGAACTTGGCACAGAACAACAATTTTATAAAACAAGTAACTGTGTCCGTGTAGACGCAAAATGAGGAATTAGAAGGTATAAAAGGTCACATTTATCACAAATTAATTGCACGAAGAGGCTCGTAGTCGGAAAAGGAGTCAAAATCCATATTCATTAAACTTGTAGTTTGATTAGGGTTTGTCTTTGCATTTTGAGAACTTAAGTTTTTCCATGACTTGTACATACTTTCTTTCCTTTGTTCGTTCTTTTAATTTGGTTTATTGTAGGTCACTCTTTACAATATTGTTCTATAACAATAGAAACTGGGGCATGAATTTGATACCTTCATAGGAAATTAATGTGAGCCTAAAAATAATCAGTAAACGCCAATGATATCACAAAGAAATTATCAGGGAACTAAATAGTTGATTGATAGAATATATCAAGGTTCAACGGCTAAACCAAACCCTACCGCATCAAATTGATATGGTTTGGTGTGGTTATTTAGTTAAAATTTTCAATCGTGGTTAATAAAATTCATTTAGCCACACTTGTGGTTTTGACCAATATTAGTGATTAATAACTGCCTAAATCACACCATGCTCACCTCTACTCAAAACTGTATTTTAATTGTTCGAAGCAGTCCTAATCCAGGAGATTCCGACGTAGATCTTGGAAGACATTGTAGATCACGATCTCACCCATGACCGTGTTTGCTAGATCGCCATTCATCTCTCTTCAAAGGGGTTGTCTTCTCCGGCAACAACGATTGCAACAATTCTATAATTTAGGGTCAGGTTTTAGAAAACTAGATGATCTATAGGGTTTCCATTTTTTTTTTTCCGCTTAATTTGGGGATTTAGAGTTTTAATTGGGGATTTTCTTTTTTTCTTTTTTTCTTTTTTCAAAATTGAGGATTAACTAGAAATTAAGGTTTATAATGTACTATAAAATTATTGATTAAGGATTATGGAAAAGGCTTCTTCACTCTTTCCCTGCTTAGAACCGTTCCTTAACCTAACCCACTTTACACACTATGTGTGCAGTGAAAAATTATCAGCTAGTTTGCCTCTTCTCATAGTCAGCTATTGAGGGTTTTTTTGTTTTTTTTTTTTTTTTTTTTTTTTTGAGAAGTGTCTAAACAATTTTCTTTAAAATTTGTTTCTCACACCTCTGCTCTCTCTAATTCATCTTCGTCTGTTGCCTTCATCCCTTCAGATGCTAACTCCCATTACTGCAACATTTGTTTCCTTTTATTCGTCCATAATAATTAAAAAGAAATCCCATGATAGATCTTTAATCACTTGTTTCAGCAATGAAAGATGATCAGTGATGGAACCAAGAATTTTTATCAGTGGGAGCTACCAATTTAAACAAAAGTTTACGAAGATTATAAGAGTGAAATTTTTGTGTTTGGCGTGAGTATTAATATAGTAAAATGCATACTTATATATGTAATTTATTTTTAAAAAAAAACAATAATAAAAATAGCTAGCTCCCTCGTATGGAAATTTGGGAAGATTTTCATTTCTTTTATTTCAAACTTTTTTTTTTTCCAGCCAATCCCAAAATTGTGATGGGGGACAAATTTTCTTGATCATAATTAACCTTCTTCTGCAGGCAAAATAATGGTAAAGCTCTCCTTCCTTTCTCTTCTCCGGGTTATTCTTTTTTTTGGAAATGTTCTCCTGGTTATTCTATAAAGCCATCTCCATGAGTGAAGTCAACAAATCAAATACAAAACAGAATAATAATAATAATAATAATAATATCATCATCATCATCATCATCATCATCACATCATCATCATCATCATCATCATTATCATCATAATAACAATAACAACAATAATAACAATAAATATAAGTACAAAAAAAATAAAAATCTTAATTAGATTCTTGCAGGAAAAAAAAAAAAAGAAAGAAAGAAAGAAAGAAAATTACCCTTGAATAAAAAAAATAACTTTGAAATTAGAAAAGATATACAGATATAGTGCTTTCTCGATGGTCGTAGAAAAAGATCAAGAAAAAAGTTGCAGCCACAGCAACGGGCCAAGCGGCACTTCATGTGGTGATAGGCACCTTTGGTGTTCCATAGCTTTATAACGACATCTCTAAATTATACATTATGCATCAAATTTTTCCATGAAATTCATCGATGAGACAGCGGAATGGAAATCATGTATGTACAAAAAATATATATGTGATTATCCACCAGAATAATTTTCCACAGGACATTCATTGATAGATCAGACTAGGGAAAGGAATATCAATTATATATAATGGGATTATAAGCAATGATAGATGTGACGACTGGCAAGAAACCGTCACGAGGGTGTGTGTATATGTCTATATATATATATATAACAATAATTGAAGCAAGTTGTTGCAGGTTAAAATAAAAAAAGAAAATGACAAAATATTACGTAACCAAATTTTTATTCAAAATTTACTCCAAGTTTTAAGTTAGTATTTTTTGTAGATGGTTCCAATTAATCTACTGAAAATCCACTCTTTTTTTTTTTTTTTTTTTTGTAGGATTAATTCGAAGATTCAAGATATGATAAGAGTTTTTAAAGTCAGGGAAAAGTTGAAGATGACTCTAAAGTGTGGCATAGGAGAGAAAAGTGGAATGAAGGAGATAAATTCATGGATTATGATATTTATGGTAATTTGATGGGAGAGAAAAGAGAAGGAAGCGATTAGAGAAGAGACTCCAAATCATTCAAAACATCATAATTTGAATCTCTTTTATACTGAAGAAATTATATGAGAGATTTCATACCAAACATCGTAAGAGAAATGATAGTCTCTCATCTATTTCTCTTGCTTAGGTTATCTATCACTTTTCCCTTCATACTGAACACACCCTAAGTTTAAAGATCACATATGAGATTGATCCATATTATAAAAGCATCGAGCAAACATGAAAGAGAGAGAGATAAAAGGATCTAAATGGAATTAACCTCTTAATTAACATACTCATGAACATAACCTATTATACAAGTTGTGAGACTATTATTTATCTCCAGATAAGCCAAATTTATCCTCTTTCATTAATTTAATATTTTTTTATTCGTAAAAGAAAAATATATGTATTCTCAAAAAAAACAAAAAAAAAAACTCTATCCATCCTGCTTCCTTTCCTATCGTCTATTAACAAAAGTTCATAAATCGATTCACCAATAAAACTAAAAAAGATAAAATACCCAATTTCACTTGAAATATTGATTCAGTTTCACTCACACTATTTGTCCGGTGCTGCGTAATATGATCACACAAAAGTTAGGACCTTTGATCAAGACGCTAAAAGAGGGGGGCGGGGGGGGGGGGGGGGGGGGGGGGGGGGGGGGGTTGTGGAGAACACGTCCTTATTACTACAACTACACCATTCTGTTGGTGGTCTACGACCATTTTATTGTTTGCTTGTCTCTTGAATTGAACAATATATGGCAAAGAGTGACCAATAATCCGAATTAAAAGAAAGAAAGTACGTACAAGCAAAAACATAATTATGTTGAACTAGCTGATTATATATTGAAAGAAATTAACCATAATAAATATTTTCATTTTCGAAGCTTAAAGAGAAACCCTAGATTTTGACTCCTTTTCTGATCATGAGTCTCATCGAGCTTTTATTGTAATACTTATGACCTTTTGTACCAATTTAATTCCTCATTTGTCGAAGCACAAATTTGTTTCATAAAATCATAAGGATATAATCGCGTGCTGAGCTCTAAAATAAACCTATACATAATGTAAATCAACTAGCTGATGAAAGAAATTAGTCAGAAAAAATGGGTCCATTTGATAAATGAGTTTGAGTTGAAAATTTTAAGTTTGAGTTGAAAAATTTTTGTTGACTTTTCAGACAAGACAAAAACTTTTTTAGAAAAAAACAAAAACTGATATGAAAAAGTTCAGTTTGAATTTAAACGTCAAACGGAGCCAATATTTTCAAAGAAAAACTTACGTTTTCAAAACTCAAAGAGAAACCCTAATCAAACTACAAGCTTAATGAATCTAGTTTTTTACTCCTTATTCTGATCACGTGTCTCTTCAAGCTTTTGTCGCGATACATGTGACCTTTTGTACCTTTTAATTATTCATTTGTAGAAGCACAAATTTATTTAATAAAGTTATAATTCGCTCACCGAGTTCCAAAATATACCTACAAAAAATATTTTTTTCTTACCCATGAAGTTGCTAAATCGTTTGTAAGTCGACAAATCAATGCTGAGTGACGAAATAAGTTGGGAAATTCTTCTTTGAAATTCAATGCCTCTTCTGTGATTGGGTTGGTAATAATAAAATACAAATGAACTACTATGACAGGCAGTGAGATTGAAACCCACGCGTTCTCCATGCATTCTTGGAGGTCCGGTTTACAGCCACTTGCATACCACTTTGCTTCCAATTAATACTGCTTACAAAGATCTACCCGCTGAAAAATTCCCAATAAGTGGACCATTATATATAACTCGGGCATTAGGAGACGATACATATATATATATATATATATATATAAGATGGATAGATAAATCGTACTACATGTCGGTTCTCTTTTGTCTTCGTTCTATATATGTATATATATATATACACACACTAGTTTAAAGCATGTGTTATGCACATGTTAGATGCATTTGAAAAATTTTATCTACATATAGAAAATTTAAAATAAAAATGTAAAAAATAGACCCACGGAAAAAAAGACCTTAAAAAAAAAAAAAGAGGCATGAAAAATTATATAAAAAAAAGGATAAAATGACTAAAATGGAAAAAATTGACCCATACAATAAAGAATAAAATTGTAAAAACAAAAAAATGGGCCAAATTTAAAAAAAAAAAAGAAAATCGAAGGACCAAAAAGTAAATATAAAACAATTTCATCCAATACCAGAAAGGACTAAATCATAAAAAATAAAAAAAAAGTTGGCCAAAAAAAAAAAAGGAAAATCAAAGGACTAAAATAAAGGACTTAATTGTAAAACAAATTAGGCCAAATAAAAAAATGAAAAATGAAGGACTAAAAAGCAAATACAAAACATTTTCGACCAAAAGGGACTATTGATGAAAATGCTTTGCACAGTAACATGTTTTGCCATTTATAATATATGTATAAATATATTATATATTCCACAAATAATTTTTAAATTATACACCTAGTCTTATGTTATTCCTTAACTTATTGGTAAATCTAAACAAGTATTGAACAAATTCAAATCATGTGAACTTTAATTAAGGCTAAAATCGTCATCACACAATTTTTATAGGGAAACGTACCTCTAAAATTTGATGATGCTATATATATTTGATGATTTAATGAAAGTACATTTTACTTCCAAAGTATCTCTATTGAGATACAATTTTCCTCAAAAAAACATTTTATTATGGCTTTACCTATAAATAAAGCTCATGTGCTCATAACATGTTCAATTTATATTCATTTATTATTATTTTTTAAACAAAATATTGATATAAGGACTGTGGGTATTACTATAGAAAAACTTCAAGAAAGTGTGATGTGTAAAATTAAAAGTCGAGGACCAATATAGATATATTGTACATAATTCGGAGGCCATTTATAATATTAATCCATATATATAAATATATATATATATATATATATATATAGAAGATGCATAGATAAATATAGTACCACATTTTTTAGGTATTTTATGATGTAGAGCCCTTGTTCCTTGAATACATCAAACGCCAATTCGCTTATAAAAAGTGTAGCTCAAAGAAACATATCTTCATATAATTTGGTAGCTGATCCATTGCAGTATCAACATCTTATCTAAAACACACATATTAAACCTAGATTAAATATTATCAACAAACTGTGAAGCATGTACGTAAATACACACACACACACTTATACATGGTGATATTACTAATACCGGCCTGGCAAGAACATCTGTGAATAGCTCGAGTTCTTTCAATGTACCATGCACATCGTACATGTACATATCGTCAATTATTGTTATAAGCATGTACAATTTTGTGCACATTTTTCTAAAGTATCCAAATTCTGGTTTGTCAACTTTTTACCAAGTCCAACGTGCCTCGACCACCTTTCATGAGCCAAAGGACGACCATGTGTGCGTGTATACATACATACATGCATATATCAACTATATAAAAATCTTAAACTTCATTTGCAACAATAAAAAAGAGAGTTTGTTTGACAAAGTTTCCTACAAATTATTTTTAGCTTCATGGTTTTAAAAGCTGTTTTCTGGAAGTGTTTAGATTATACATAAGAACTTTTAGTTTTTAAAAGAGTTTTATGTCAAAACCAAAAAATATGGTGATTGAAAATAAAAAACCTCTCTTAAATAGACTTTAAAACTTATATCAATGCTCATATTAGACAATCGGTGGCAAAACCAAAAACGTATTTCAGGGGGGTGTGATTTGAAAATAAAATTTGAACCAAAATTGCAATGTTAAAATTTTTTTGCCGTCATTTGTCGAATTGTATGTTTGGGTTTTTTTTTTTTTTTCCCCCTAAATGAACTAAGCTTGTAATATTAATTTATTTTAAAGTTCAGAATTCAAAAAAGTTATGAATTTACATGGTAGTATAAATGATTTTGACTCATTTAAGATACTAAATTTTAAATATAAGTAATTGAAAACAAAAAAAAAATTTGAATGAAAAAAAAAATTGTAAAATATTTTATTGCAGGGGAGAAGAAAAAAATTTTTGAGACTAAAAAATAATTTCTTAAAAGTTTCGAGGGACATTCATATGACCCCTTGTCTCCACCTCCCTCCGCCCTTCTTAGACATTATAAATTATTTTAACATATTTATTATGTATTAGAGAACTTTAAAAGCATTTTGGATGCAACTTGATTTTTTTTTTTTACCGACCAAAAGTAAAAATAAAAGCTCTACGTGTCAAAAATGAGATGAAATATTGTTTAAATGTTTGGAATCTACCTGGAAAGGTCTTTCAGTTCTTCCTGGAACGTTGACTGCAAAATGTTGAAGTTTAATTTGGAAAGTTTAAGTAAAATGTGATTCTTGTCTTGTGATAGAAAGAACATCATTTTCATCTTTGTTCTTCATATATATTCTTTGAGAGATATTTGGTGGTTAAATCTCTTGCTTCCTTCAAAGTACTTTCTCCTTTTACAATTTGGAAACTTGCTTTGTAAAAATTCAGCATTCCCATGGTATAATAGTGATCATCATCAATTGTGTGTGTATTTGAATTCTCCATCTCATCTTTGAATGAATTGAAAATCTCCGAGTAAAATTGAATGCACGTTATTAGTTTTTTATTTGCAATAAAAGATTTACTAGCCTTGGGACTTGAATCCATGACTCAATACATAAAAAGTAATCCATCCATCCACTACTTGAATCCATGACCTTTTTTTTTTTTTTTTTTAATTTCCATAAAATTTCTCTTTAAAAATTTTGCAATTTTCCTATTGTGCTCACTCAATATTGATAATCCTTATATAGTCCCGTATTCAAAACTATTTCCCATTTAAAACTTCATTTGATGTTTGAGTTGAGTTTAAGATAAGATAAAATTTATTGACTTTTTAAAAATTAGTTATAAATTTTGTTGACTTTTCAGAAAAAGGCAAAAATTGTGATAAAAAAAATACAGTTTAGTTGGAGTTAAACTTAGATAACAAACATAGGTTTAATTCTTTACTTAAAATTCATTGTCCATACCAAAAGGAAAGAAACAAAACCTAAAAAGAAGTGGATGAATGGATGAAAGGTGGCTATGGATAAAGAAAGTTTTGATCATATTCATTTTTTTCTAGCTTAAACATAGGGTAACATACGAATTATTATACATACGTACCTTGAGCTGATATGCAATACCCATGTTTCCATAGGAGTCTAAATTCAAGACTATTAGCATATAAATTGTTCTTCTTCCACGTACTACCAACGGAAATATTATCGTATATGCCCTTAGTTATGCTCTTTATTTCATCATCAAAGTGATAAGAAATTCCAAGCCTTTGCAATGTATCAATCTCACCAGTCACCCTCTCAAGTATTGCCTTCGTCTCTTCCTTCAGGTCGTCGGCTTGTCTCGTGTATTCTTCCTAAAATTATCAATTTTTAGTCAGTATAGTCATTGGTTTTTCTATGTCCCTTCGATGTAACATTAAAAGTGAGTAAGACATAGTAATTTATGAAAAACGTAGCACAATACATGGTAAACTTGAAAGATCTATATTGTTAGTGAAAATCATATTTTCTATGCATTTATACATAAAATATATTCTTCTTCTGTTACCTCATGTTCTTTTTGGATTCCTAGTTTTACACATTTAATATAAAATGTTGTAAGCACCTTATGCTACGTTGTAGTTACTTACCACCCGAAAGACCGTAGATAACCCTTACATATATTTACATGTGCATATATATATATATATATATATATATGAAAAAGACATAATCTAAACAAGTTGACACCAATTAACAAACTCATTCCGTACTAATTAAATCAAAGTGCATATTGATAACTCTACAAAATAGAATTATTTTACCATTTTTAAGGTTGTATTTTTGTTATAATCTTAATAT
Organism: Ficus microcarpa; assembly: GCA_025413485.1. NCBI lineage: Eukaryota > Viridiplantae > Streptophyta > Magnoliopsida > Rosales > Moraceae > Ficus > Ficus microcarpa. The sequence continues at coordinate 11,142,909 of CM046376.1, forward strand.
TTAATTTTAATTTCCACTTGTAAAAAATAATTTTGTTCTCATTGTGTAGGTACATTAGGTAAAAAAGACACGAACTATCAATTTGGAGCTTAAATAAGGGAATGACTATGGTAAAGCTCTTTTAAGAGACAGTACCGATAGTGTCTAATCTAAATGTTAGAAATGATAGTATAATGAAATGGATGATCATAAAATAAGGTACACCAAATTTTACTATGCACTTGAGTACATACAAACATCCTATTCCTAAATTTTTACCCAAATTAAAAACACTAAAAAATTGAATTTTTGGACTCCCTTCCCCTCTACCCTTCATCTCCATGGACCATGGGTATCAGCCACTGCCGTCTTTAGCTCCAGCGAACTCAGCAAAGGCAGCCACACCACCATCTTCGCTCGCAATTGTCGACGTCTTTGCAAGGGGATGTGGAGCTACAACAATGAAGAAAAAGAGAGAGAGAGAGAGATAGGAGATCTGGTAACGGAACTCGCGGAGCTATGGCGAAGAGAGAGAGATGCTAGACTGGTGGGTGGTCGTCAGGGTCAGGGGGGTGCTGTTGCCAATCGCTGACGTTCGCCGGGGGGGTGTCAGGGGGCTTCGTGGGATTGGGGGGAGTTTTTTTATTTTTTTTTTATATATTATTTTTTAATTTTTTAGTTTATACTAGTATAAGATAAGGTGCATTATAACTATTATACACAAGTAATATTCCAACCGTTCAATTATATCTTAACTGTTTAAAAATGAACTTTATTGATAGGGTATATAAAATGTAATTTACCGCAATCTTACCCCTTAAATAAGTCCAAAAAGTCAATGAAATGCAGAAAGCAAATTCGTAGCCAGCCCTACACTACTTGCGGACCATATTCACATGCCCACGCGCTAATTTACAACCGTTGGATTGGCTTCAACTCAACTCAGATGCAGCTTTGGGCCGCTGTTGTTGCTGCAGCGCAAGAAAAGAAAGAAAAATAAATAAGTAAATAAATAAATAAAAGGGAAAAGCTTAGAAAATGGAAAGTGGTCGGCCTAGGAGATTATAAAAGGGCTCAGTCTTAAGTGGGGAGGTCTTGGGCTGCTGAAGGGAGCCCAAACCAATGAAGAAAGCTAAAAGAACATATATTTCTTTGAGTTTTATAGATTTTATTTTCTATAAAATTTAAGAGAAATCATCTTCAAAAATCAAGAGAAGAATGAGAAGGAGATTAGACGAAAAATCTTGAAGACTTATGATACCTCTGTAAATGGATTTTTTTTTATTATTTTCTTATCTTTTGATTTTTGTAATTTAAGAATGGTTTAACCTTAATTTTATAGATTTTTATTTATGAATTAATTTTCTTATCCTAGATGAGAGATGTAAGTGTCACTATATTTTGATTGTCAATTTATATTATGAGGTTTTTCATTTAGTTTATTTGTGTTATATCATTCTTAATGCTTCTAATTTATTGACCATGAATTAGATGATTTTATATTTCGAATTCAGCACTCGAGAGAGGGAATTTTAGTTTATGTTAAGGGATAATATAACTTAAGATTTTATAGAGTTGGAGAGGCTTATAATTCCTTTGAAGTCATTTTAAAAAAAATCATAGATCGTAATGAGTTTTTAATTATTGGCTTTTATAGGGATATCGAAATTGAAAAATATTTTTAGCTAGGTACTCGGGAGAGAGAGTTGAATATTATAGGATTCTTTGGCTTGTAAACTCAAAAAAATTGATTAATAATAAATTGGCATGAAAAGACATAAACGATGGCTAGGTGAAATCGAACCTCTAGATTTTTCTCATATTGACTTCTTTTCGAATGACTTTCCAAGTTGTTTTGTTAGTTTGTTTTTAGTTTTAATTTTTTTATTATATTTTATTATTAGTTTTGTTTCTCATATTGATTTTATTATTAACCAATTTTGATAATTAGCAAGTAATCAATCCTCGTGGAAACGATGCTCTATTCACTACTTTATAACGTATACTTGTGTTACAAAATCCGCAACACATATATTACCAAAAAAAATAAGAATTTACCAGTGTATATTCACTCTCAAGTGACTGGATAAAGTTAAAAGTGCCAAAACGAGAGCTTGTAGTCTGCAGAACGCCAGCTGATGTGTCCTTGAGAAGATGGTGTGAGTTTGGACTCCATGCTTTTCTTTTTGAAAGGACAGAAATGTTAGCAATTACCCACTTCTTGAAGTTGTTAATTGACTTGTTTTTTTGGTTCGTTAATGGTAATATTGCAGGTACGAAATGCTTGACTTACATAACCATATCAGATATGTTTCCTTAAAATAAAAAAGATTTAAGATTTTATAGGAAAAATAATTAAAAAAAATTGCAGAAAGATTTAAAAAAACAAAAAAACAAAACAACAACAACAACATGGGAAGAAAACAAAAAATAAAAATAAAAATAAAAAATAACAAAAACTCTCGTCCATTTTCTTGAGAAGAGAAGAATGGAAGAAAATGAATGAAGAACGAGTTGTGAAATCTCCATTTTCGGAGACGCTTATCGGGACTGCCGTGATCAATCTTGTAAGGACGACACCCTGCATGTGTCATCATGGAAGGACATATTTTAGTATGGAAAGCGAATCTGTTCTTTTCATCCATGCTTTAGTGGTCGTCACGTGACTGCTCCAATGCTCATCACATGTGATCATTTGTTTTCGTTTTTTTTTTTTTTTTGTCCCCCTCTTTGTTTGTCCAGCTATTTCGCACGCGCTAACTTGTTTTGCTTGTTTATTTCGCATACTCCAATTTATGTATAAAGGTTGAATTGCCCTATTGCCCTTGAACTTTGAATTTTAGCAATAATTATACCTTCCCGTTTGGGGAGGTTTAGGAGATGTAATTTTGGAAATATTTGAATTAGAGTTTTAAAAAGGTGTTTTTGGTTGAAAGAAACTGATTAGAGTATAAATGTGAAAATTTTACAATGTGTTAGTAAAAATTTTATCAATTTGAATCTTTTTTCGTTTCTCTCGAAATTCTATGCATTTGAAAAAAAAAATCATCTCATTTGAGTTTCAAATAGTAAAGTCATGGACTTTTAAAATTTGAGTTTACTATAGACATTTGGATATGTGAATAGTGAAAATGATTTTAGTCAAAGAAAACGACCAAAAAAAAAAAAAAGCCATATATAAATTTACACAAAGTTAATGTAAAGGATTATTGTAGCAATATATTAACAGTTTAAGGGTATTCCAGCTGTCAAATAAAAATTCAGGGATCGAAATTACACCAAGTTAAAAATTCAGAAACCAACCTAACAATTTACCATACTATTTAATCTTTCTTTACTATAGGATTAAGTAAACTTGAAAGATAGATTCTAATTTCTAAGTAGACATATTAAGTTTTATTACTTTTACCATGTTTCTTTTATTATTATTATTCTATCCTTTGGCTAAAGAACCATGCTTCTTTTACTTTACACTTCAAAAAACATTTCTAAAGCAACTTTTCTGGTCTCTCACAGAAATTGCCTAATTAGAGTGCTAAATAAAATTCTCTGTTACTAACATAGTTGGAATACTGCAAACCAATTCACAACGGAACATTTAAAAAATAATAATAAATAAAAATAAAAATTATTGGCATTATACTTGCTCAAGGCCGAAGGATTTCAGGAAGAAAAAAGAAAAAAGAAAAAAAAAATCTGCAGCCAGCCGGCCACGCAAGAACTTTATCCAACTTTGGTGCGTGTGCCATATATATATATCTATACACACACCTATACGTACATTCGAGGAGTGCCAAATAAATTTGGGTTTATTTGGTAAATGAGTTGAGTTTGAATATTTTAAGTTTGAGTTGAAAATTTTTATTGACTTTTCAGAAAAGATAAAAACTTTTTCAGAAAAAGACAAAAATTAAGATGAAAAAATATATTTTAATTGGAGATGAAATTAATCACCAAATAAGTCCATACTTTTGCACTCTTTTTGACACCGTTAGTTTAAGAGTGACACATATCTTACTTTTTTCTCTTGAAAATCATAAGATGCACAAATTTAACAAAAAGTAGTTCTTTTTCACACTCATTACAAACTTGCCACTTTATTTACAATAGCAAAACTCTATTGGCTTTTCTCCTCCGACCAAAAAAAAAAAAAAAAAAACTATAAAAAAAAAAAAAAGCAAGAAAACAAACAAACTGGGTTTTATCTTTAAAAAAATAAAAAATAAAAACATTATAAAAATTTACGAAGCTTCCTAATAAATTTTTTAACACTCCATAAAAAAAAAAAAGTTCCTTTAAACAAGACTACCACTTTTTCGATTTCGTTATTTAATGAAGCATTCAGTTAAAAGATTATCTTTTCTTGATAAAAAAATTTTTTTTTTTGTTAAAGACCCAATACATAAGTTCAGTTTGAAAGTTAAATAAATGCCAATTTTAATGCACGAGTAAACGTCAAATAAAACTGAACCGCACCCAAATCTATTAACATATATTCAGTAAACGAACAAAACAAAAACATTGGAGTGGAGCATAAATAATTTTAAGACCCCAAAAACATTATTAAAAAAAAATATATTTGGATATGTTCGGAGTCTTAGGACCAAGATGAAAGTCTGAATTTGAAACTGAAACAATGAACCTTTAAGTTAACTTACATAATGGCTTTCTCTAAGACGCAGAACTAAGACGCAGAAAATAGGACATGTGTCGCTTGTTTGAGGTAAGAGTGTCAAGAAGAGTGCATAAACAAATGCGCCTAGCATTCCTCGTATGCATGCATATACTAGTTGAAAACATGTGTCATACACATGCATTCATCTTAATGAATTGAACATATTTGAAAATTCTATTTTAACAAAGGAAATTTAAAAGAATAAGTAATTTAATAAACTTAAAGCAAAACCAACTGAATGACTAACATGAAATAAAAAAAAAACCCCCCAAAAAAGGACTAAAGTGAGAAATAAGTAGACCAAAATAAAAGGGACCAAATGAAAAAATAAATAACTAAATTTTAGATCAAAAACAGAAAAAATAAAAATAAAAAAACAAAAAACCGAAAAATAAAAAAAGAAAGGTTTCAACCACCCAAAAAAAAAAAAAAAAAAACGAATTGTTTTGATTGAAACTACAGATGATTAGCTCATTTTGAGCTTTCAATATACGTATACATACTAATTGTATTTTGAACGTGTGAAATATACCCAAAAAAAAAAATCATGTCATATTGATTGAACTGGACATAAACAGTCACATGATACTGATGTGACTGTCAGTATGAAAAGTAGACTCATGCTTATATATATATATATATATATATGCTAGTTGAATATAAAAAATCACATAGTATTGACTGGCCGCCACATAAGCATCCATGTAAACTACTGAAGACAGACATACTTAAACCCCATGAAACATGAAGTTCCAGAGTCCTCGACCAACGCTCAACATTTGAGAAAAAGAAGAAAACTCAGAAGTTGCCATATCAACATCATAACTGACAAACTTACCTTTAACTCGAGCTCTCATGTGAGTGACAAAACTACATAGTATATTCCACAAATTCCAAAACTTTATCATCAACTTTGCAATTTCTTGTATCATTGTCCTGCACACGAATAAATCTTGCCTCCCACTTCCCCCTCCCCGTCCTTGCACAATGCTCGCGACGGTTCTATGAGCACGTGCACCAGAATTATTGTTGGAACGAAATAGAGTAGGAGCCAGTGTTTGGATCTTTCACAGCTTTGAAGTTGTCGACGCTCATCCCAAAGCGACCCAGCAAAGAGTTGCCCATTTCTTTCAGCTTCCCTGCTCAGAAATCAGAATCAACAATTCAAATACTCACTTCAATAAACAAAGTGCCCACACAGAGCATGAAATATCACTAGCAAGCATGTAATAATATATACTATCTAAGGATACAAAAGAACATGGTTTACGAGTACACATTCAGTTCCCTCAAAACTACCATGCCGATGTCCTTTAGATGAAATAATGACCAAGTAGTTAAACTAAAAGCGATTAAACATGCCAATAAAAAGCGGTGCTTGACGTAGCCAAGATAATCTGGCTGAAAATGTTTGAAAAACCAAAGAACATGTCTTTGTGTGAAAGCTCTCAGGCGAAAACTATAACAGCAAAACTGGAAGAATAAAGAAAACGAAAACAAAACAAAAAGGGGTGGCATGCATCTAAACAAAAGGGTAGGAATGGTAAGCATATGTTCTAAACGTGATAAGAAACGAAAGACGAAGTGTGCATGACAGGAACCCGAGAAACTCACATAAATTGAACAAGAGATTGATGGTAGAATCAGTTTCATGGAAGAAAGATTGGGCAGATTATAGTAATTCCTAAAGCAGCAGTACTTTGAGAGACTACTCACTCTCTGCTTGCATAGAACCTTCAAGACTTTTCCCAACAATTTATTCTGTAACCGCTAATTCCCTCCCCTCTCTCTCTTCAACAACGACTAACAGAACACCGACTCCTGTCCCTCATTCGCACTTGAAATGTCTAACAAGTTTACAACCAACTATTCTAACTCCACCTCAGCAATGAACACACCGAATACTCATTTCTACCCCTTCCAATAATTCCTAACATATATATGTTGAACTAGATGCCTCTCAATGCACACATTCTACAAGTCAAACACAGTCCTAAGTTTTACAATTCCATCATTATTTCCTTTTTGCTTTTGCTTAAAACAATTTTATTAATATGTTTTAATCAAAAGATCAATTTTCATTTACAGACACCTATAGATTTCAGAGTATTTCTTGCGAAGTCCAGTCCCTAAAGATTCTGACCCGTAAAATTAGAAAAGTTAAAAATGTACAAGAAGTTGAATCAATTTTCTTACCAATCATCTCCTCTTTCATCTTTTCTCGCTTTTGCTCAGCCAGTGGCTCCAAGCGACGAATTGATTTCTTGGCTTGGTCGTTTGAGGGATCCAGCTCCAAGATTTTTTTCATATCTAAGAGCAAGAAGAAATGACAGATCTAAAATCAGCAGAGAAAATCATCAAGCATACAACTTCAAATCCTTTCAGCATAACAAGGACAAGCTAGTTATTGCCATGGGTATGGGAAGAAAGAAGATTCAAGACATAATGGTGTCTGTATCACTAGAACATCCAAAATATGATAAGCAATGGCAAAATAGAATGAAAAAACTTGAATTATAATTTAACAACACCATCAAACCAAAACTTACCTGCAATAGCCTCTTCAAAATGCTCAAGCTTTTCATGAGCCTCAGCTCTTCTTAACAAAGCTTTCATGTATGAAGGATTTAGTTCCAACGCTTTTGTACATTCCTTGATTGTATCCTCATATTTTCCCTAGAATATAATTGATAAAATCATACATAAGAGAACATAAAATTGCAAAAACAAATCAGGGAAAAAAAATTGGGGAAGAATATTTTTCTCATGGGAAAAAACTATACCTAAGATAGAGATGTTTAAAATAAAATATTCACCATAAATAAAAAAAAATGAAAGCAAAATGGCAAGAGGGGAAGTGCAAACAGAAAAGCTTTGCAGCAAAAGAAATATATAAGACTTGGCAGAGACTGATCATGATTAGGATAACGGGGTCAACTGTCAACTGTCAACTGTCAACTGTCAAAACATTAAACATTTTTCTGCAAATTTATTGTTTTCCAGCAACAGTGACTTCAGCACATTTCAACAACTACGTACTTTTTTTTTTTTTTGGGGTGAATTTTTGACATCGTTAAGCTTAACAAAAGCCCAAGTCAAACCCTTAAACATAATCTAAGAATACTGACTAATGGCAGCAAAATATTCACGGAATGGGTCGAAAACAAACCAGCTTCAAATAGCATATTGCACGATTTGAATGACATGTAGAACGTATTTCCACGGATGAAGGCATATCTGGTGCAAGATACAAAGCAAGCTCGTATTGCGATAACGCCTCCTCAAACTGTCCATTGCCATAGAGTTTATTGCCTTCCAATTTTGCATCATTTGCTTGTGCTAAAGCTTTCTGTCTCAAACAACAACAAAAAAACGTAAGATATTCCTGAAATGCAAATAACCTAAAAACAAGGCTAATATAAAAAGATACTATTTCAAGCACTTAATGGTAATATTTTGCTCCTTTAAGGAATCATATGCATCCCATAGGCAGAAAAACACCATGCCTTACTAAAATGTCTAATATGACTCAACAAAAAGTCTCATTTCCTTTCTTTTTTTTCATCCCCCCTAGAGAGATATTTTTTTCATTCTTTTTTTCACCATGGAGATATCCTCACCATCTCCTTTTCCTCAAACCATCCATATACTCCAGACTAAAGAGAGAACCATATACTTCCACAGAGCTTTCACCATCTTACTGGACCCAAAACCCACCTTATGCTCCACCATCAGCAATTTGCACCGTTTCCTTCTACTATATGGTAGATATTTGGTTGCGTGAGACGATTCATTGCATGAAAGGCAGGATTCTATCCTTAACATTTTCTGCAAAGACTTTGTTCCGGAGGACAAAACGAGCTGTATTCCCTTTCCTATTAGCCTAGCCCAATCTAGGCCAACCATATGGTGATGCGGGAGACCTCCAGATCTGGCTAAGAGTGACTTAACGGTGGAAACCTATTCATTCCATAGCCTCATCCCCAAAAGAAAACCAGCTTCGATTAACAACTTCTGCCATAATTCTCCAGCCGACTTGCAATGAAGCAGCAAATATTCTCTACCATATAACGCACCAGGAAGGTAAGGAAGCCAAGTGTGGATTCCTTCTCTGAATTCCCCAAGGGAGATTCATAGGGTAATTGGGGTTTCTTTTCTTTACTTTTCCTTTGTTTTGTTTTATTTTCTTTTCCTGAGAAATTCAAATGGTATTTTAAAAAACCCAATTCTTCAATCCATAGTATAGCAAATCCATCAGAATTAAAAGACGGAAAAATAAAACAAAAACAAAGCTTTATGCCAATAAAAAGCTAGTTCGTCAACAATGTCCAACTGAATCACTACATTTTCACCGAATTCAGAGTAAAAAATCCTAAAAATTATTCAAAACCCTGTATTTCGGAGTCAATAAATTCTCCAAGCATTCCAGCACTCGAATTTCCGAAAAAAAAAATACACTAAATTCATCACAGACAACAAATTAGGGCCAAAAAAAAAAAAAAAAAGAAAGAAAATCGAATTCATCTGCGAAGACGACAAACCTGTTTGAGCTCATCGTCGGAGACAATCTGCTCTTCTTGCTGCTCCGATTGCTCCGGCTGAGCATTTTCCTCCGGTGGTTGTGATCGGCGGCTGTGTCGTTCATCGTCGCTGTCGGCGAGCTCGCCGTCGCTGGCGGTCTCGAAGCCATCGTCGGCGGCTCTGTCGCCGCCATTGGCGCTGAATCCGACGACGTATTGGCGGAAGACGGCGGCTTTGAGGGCTTGGGAGAGTGGTCTTCGGTGTCATCGACTTCTATGAGCACCATTTTTGTTGTGTAATAGCAAATTCAAATGTAAAATTGAGTCGTCTTTTGTGATCGGAGTTTTTTATACTTTCTCAGCTCTTTGCTGCGAATCACCTTCTCTTCAATTATGTATGTGCTTTTTGCACTTCGTAGGTAACATGTTTTTATTTTATTTTATTATTATTATTATTTTTTGGTATTTTCATATAAATGTTTCTAGAAATATCGACATTCATGTATTGTTACTTTTCATGTACTGCTTTGCAGAACGATCAAATGAGATTTTTTTTTTTTTTTTTTTTTTTTACATAATGAAGTTTTAAAAAAATTTTATTTGATTTTCGCACACACACTACGTGTAAAGTATAATGAATATTGACATGGTTGTGAGAGAGAGATCCTAAACATGATATACGACAGTTTAATCAGATGTCCTCAGGTCATCTCCCTATTAATAGGCTAGCTCTATTCTGGTCATATCTGGCGTCCCCCTAATGGTATCAGAGCCCAAGAAAATTGGTATAGATGAATAATATAGTCTATATACTCTGAAAAATATACTGTCTTCCCAACTATGGAAACCCCAAACACAGAAAATCCTTCATCTTCTGCAATACAGCCTACTTCTGCACCTTTTATTTTATCCTCTCACTCAATACGAAAATCCTCTGCCTCTAAATTAGAATTTCTTTACAAAGTAAACTATGTTCTAGATGAATAGAAAATTACTTATGAAGAACTCCCTCTCATAAACCCATATCATGCCTTCGTAAAACCAGTAAATCCTCTTACCTGGACCATCAAACAACTCATAAGATCTGGCCCTAAAGCAGTCAAAGAATACATCCAGTTCATAAAATTTAGCTAGTGTAATCTCCCGGCCACTACACAAGAACATTTTGTATCTCTGGAAATCCCTCCAGAATACCCGCCACAGTGGCAAGCACAAGGCTTCACCCACCTCCATTTTGCAGCAATCAGACTAGCCCTTACCTTTCACGGAAGAAAAGGACTTCCAGTAGTAACAAGACTTGCACTATTGGATTCCCGACAAAGGCAATACAGAGATGCAGTCATCGCAACTGTACAGACCACACTAAATGCAGGCACCATCATCACGACGATGTTTCCTAACTTCGGCATGTCCCTTCAAGACCCGTGTCTACTAAAAGCCCTCAAAGTACAGCTGCAGATAACAGGAATAGATATGGATCCAAATTCCATATCTTCAACCCTGCACTACCAGATGGTCTACCGAATCCAGAATCACGCTCTGGATCTTACTCTCCCAGGAACTCAAAATCGTTTCCAAACAGATCTATTATTTTGCTTTTTTTTTTATGTTATGATTTTAGCAAATTCTTCAAAAAAAAAAAATGGTTATTTGTTTCAATTTTTAATTGATTGACTATCTCAAATGAGAAGTGAGACACATGTTGATACATTCATAAATATATAACTAAAACATATTGTAAAATAAACATGTTCTAAAAATAAAACATATTGTAAAATAAGGACACAATGACATATTTGTAAAGGAAAATCGACCAAAGGGCACATTTGGTGATACCATTTAAATTTCTAGCAGAATATTTAAGAATTTGAAACTGATAGCATATTTAGTAATATTTTTTTAAATTCCAACATCGCCCTCATCTTCTTCGGGGCAGGTGAACTTCGTCCCCAACAACGCATTAGGTAACTTCATCTCCGGCAAAGGAATGTCCTCTTCCGCCGCACAAGTGATCGTCACCTAGGATGATGACAAACTCGGCTTGTGGCTTGCACAACATAGCCCTCCCGATGTAGCCTACATTTCCATTGACGCCAATTAGACGCTAGCTAGACCAACCAAAGGAGGCGACGAAAACCCACCTTTAATGGCAGCATGACCGCCACAAAATAGCCCCATCAAAAAGTAATTTAACCCCAATCCCAGACTAGTTTTACCAATAAATTCCAATAAAACGCGTTAGGGTAAAAAAAAAAAAAAAAAAAAACATGCACCAAGTTTCAATAACAGGAATCCTAAAAAGAACACCAACTATTGAACATACATATGACTCTATCAACAACATTAATATAATCTAAAGAAAACTCTGATTGACCTATAGTGAGAAGATTACCGTCAACACCGTATAGAATCAACCATAGCACATTGCACACCCAACATGGTACTACAATTTGAATTTGAAAACCGAACATGGTACACACCCTACTAATCATTTTGATGTCCTTCAATAACGATGGGCATGTCATTGTGCATGAGACCGAAGATTTCTTCAATCACTGGATGAATAATCTTAATTATTAGTTTTTGTAATAACCCTTTAATATCGTATTAAATTTAATTCATTTGAAATTTTTAGATATGGATGTATAGAAGTTAAACACAGCCAACTTTTTTGCCTACGTTAATTGGTTCATTGAGTTTCTGAAATTATGAAGCATTTATACGTAGGAAGAGGACTATTTGGTACGAGGAAATTAGAAAAATTATAATTGTGATCAACATCTCTTAGCACAAAATTTTCCATCAAATTTGTTTAGCAAATATATATTTCTTAGAACAATAATGTCATAAATCCTACACGGTTCGGAGAACATTGAATTAGAATGAGAGGTTCGCCACCACATCATTGCATTAATCTGTAAATCAGGGGCACATGGTTGTTTGGTAGGACAGAAAGCGGGAAATAACGGATTAGACAGAGGAATTTCAAATTCTTCAAATAGCTCTAATTTAATATTAAAAGATCTTGTAGGAGTTTATGGATATAATAACAGACTTCAACAGAGCTTCTACTTTTCCCTTTTAATTGCTTCTCAGACAGAGATGCGTCAGATAAGAGGAATTTAAAACGAGTTTCTGACAGAATTTCATCAAGACTAATATTTCACCTTCTCTGTCTGTTTATAATTTATTTTCCTTAAACAGTCGCATTTCCATTGCTCCAAACAGATAACAGATTCATGGAGTCTCTCTCGGCGCCATTGCTGCGTTATATACATATGCAACAACTGAAATGCGGAGTAAACTTCCCTTTATTGTTCTTTAAACATCAGCGGAACAGCCTATCGTCAGTACGAATCATCTGTAATGCCGCCAGCGCTTGCAAGCTTTTTGATGATATTTTTTGTTGAAGGCAAGCCAGCTATCGGTCAGATTCAATGCCACACTCATTCGTTCCTCTTCTGATCTTGAAGTAACCATCCTGCAATTCAGAATTTAGACGATCTTAGAACGTAAGCATACCATTACATAGTTAATAAAGAGAAAGAGAATTTAAACAGAAACATACATCACCCCAGCTTCTGTTCCACTGATTTGCAACAAGCTGCAACCAAGAGAGAATTCAGAATCAACATACAAATTCACGTAATTTTTCTGCTTAAAAAGTTTAAACGAAGAGTTGAAGTGCATGAAATACCCAGTAGTCCTCCCCATTGTCACTCGTTCCCCATCCAATTAGCTTGACAGCATGACCGCCCATTGCCCCCCGGTAATGTGTTTGTAAACTCCAGATTTATAGTGAGCGAAATCCTGCAAAACAGGTATGGAAGACTGTAAGCAACAGAGCAAGCATATTCTCTTAAAAAGTTGAGCCATTGGCCTATTCAGTTGAACTTCTTTGTGCAAGAATCGCGTCAATAAAAGTATGGAAGCAGGAATGTTACCTCATAAACAGTGAAGTCGACTTCAACTGGTCCGTTCTTATATACTTCAGCCATGATACTGTGGGGGTCAGAGTCGATCGTGTACGCATTTACACTATAATGCTTTGAATCGCTCCATAACTGGTTCCCGTCGACACACTTTCTATCACATTTTGGAGTCGGATATGCAGGCTCACAACCAGGATGAGCACAACCAATAGTGTCGAAATACGGGTCACACTACAATATATCAAATTCGGACCATAGACACAAATGTAAGAATAGTCATGGACGGGAAAAAAAATCGAATAATTATAAGCTGTTTGATCAATCTTCAGGCAGTAATTATGGTCTCAATGATAAACAAAGCGCTCTCAGGCAACATGAAACCAAGTGCAAAAGAAAAGAAAATCTGAACCTTCAAAGTTTCCAGGTTACGATAATAGGAAGCTGTCTTCCTAGTTACTAATTCCTTCTCGGGTTTTATCTTAAACAAAATCCTCCCTATCAAAGAAATGAGAGACCAAAAAAAAAAGAAAGAGAAAAAAAAGGTCTCACCTCTTCAGTCACAACGCCAGTGCTGGCAAGATATTTCCACGCTTGTAGCGGATAGCCCCCATCACAACCATCCCCACAAAAAAAGCCACAGCAAGCTAAGAGATCGTTAACGGAGAGGGATATGTTCTGACACAAAAGATATGGCAAATAACACATTAGACAGCTTGTAACCAAGAAGAAAAAGAAATAGTCATGTTACCAACTATTACACTCAATTACCAAATCAAAATGGATGCAAAAGCGATCTGACAACGATTCAACGGCACCGAAAGCCCAGCAAGAACCACAGTGTCCCTGTAGATCCAAAACCATAAGTTTTACTTTCCGTACCCGAATTTCTCAATGGAAAAATGTTATAACAGAAATGGCAATAAAATTTACCTGATCTTCAGTAGCAAAATTGATCCAGCATTTGACATAAAAAAGTAATAGTCAGCACATTTATTTTTCGCAAATTTCAATTATATAGGATCGAAACAGATTTATATGAGAAGCACGAGACCTAGAATTCTCCCAATTGTGCTACATTTAGGCCAAGCAGTTCTTGCATCGAACTCCTTCGGAACCTTCGTAGATTTTGGATATGTTTTAAGAGGAATACTACTCAAATCCTGCCTCGGTCTTGGTTTGACTCCAAGAAGACGCCTAAATTCAGCAACCTAAGAACAATCAGGACAACAACAATTGTTAAAACAAATCATGAGTTACTATGTTTAAGACAAACAAGATGAAGAGAGAAAACAAAGTTGAAGACTCACAGTCGAATTCGAGAATCGAGGATTCATGGCGCTTTCCATCCAGCCTCAGGGTTCTCATTTACATGTTTAACAATTGAATCCTGAATAGCCATCCAGAATCCAAAAACGAAGATTGTTATACAATATTCTATGCATATATTAACAAATAACAGGAACCCCAAATGACAAACTACTTAGAAACACACAGACACAGAGACAGTATATATATATATACACACACACACACATATATACACACGCACACAAGTACCTGCAGGATACGAGAGTTCAGCTTGAGACTGCTTAGTGCTTCCACTGCAACAACCTGTGGAATACCCAAACAAAAATAAATGAATAAATGGCCGGCAAATAACATATTTGACGGAAAATAAAAGAAATAAATATCATATTTATAAAATGATTGAAATAAATAATATCTTTACAAATAAGTAGGTTTTTCCACCAAAAATAAATAAATAAATTTATTCACCGGTTTCATAAATATAATATATTTTCTCTAAATAAATAAGGTTTTCGGTACACATAAAGCCAAAAAAAAAAAAAAAGGAAAAATCTGAACATATGCAAACCCAGATGGATAAGGAAACTGTAATTTCAGGACATAATTATGTGTTAAAAAAAAAAAAAAAAAAAAGCCCAACACAATTTTTCAGTAAAATTGGCTAAAATTAGCAATCACAAAAATACACGTTTGAACACAACCCATATCTATATATCATTTTGATGTACTTCTAGTTATAAAAATAAAAAAAAAAAAAAAAAAAAAAAAAAAAAACCGTCTTCTCATTATTCATTACAGTCCATAGGATTAACCAGCTCAAGAGACGAGTACATATAGACATAAAAAAAAACAAAAAACAAAAAAAAAAAAACAAAAAACTGATTTCAGGGCATAGAACAAAGCTGGTGAATCTAGCGATTTTTCATCAGAAATCAGAAATCGGGACCTCCGAATCAAAACAACAAATAAGGAAATGAAACAACAAAAAATTAAAAAGAAAAATGAGAGATTGGATATGGAGAAGACGAACCTGTGGGTAACAGATGGAGAAGAAGAAGAACGTTAAAATTAGTGAAAGAAGAGTCGCCAAGTGCCGTGCTCTGTCGTCGCCATTGTTTTTTCCTCTCTTGCTTCGATTTTTTTTTTTTTTTTTTTTGGGAGAACCAAATTTGTGGGGATTGGAGTCCAATTATAGGCTGAGCTCTATAAGAAGAAGATAAAATAAAATAAAATAAAATAATGTGGGTGAGAAAAATGAGTTGCGTGAGTGGGCACGTAATGTTTGTTTGTCTACGGAGTTGTGATGTGATTAATTTCAATACGACAATAATAGAGGAGGGGTAATATAACAGGGACTTTACTAGCCTTTTTAATAAAAAAAAAAAAAATTAGTTGTCGAGAGATATTTGACAAATTCATGGAAGATATTTTCGAGAATAATTTTCGAAAATATCAATGATGTATAATATCATTTATTAATAAATAAATAGATCTTACAATATAAAATTCATTAATATGATTTTTTTTAATTTTTTATTAATGTGATGTTGAATATTATTGATATTTATTAATATATTTTTAGTTTAAAGGGTTATCGGTTTAAAGTACGTGCGTAGCACATATTGGATATATTTGAAAAAATATTTATATAAATAAGAGAAAATTAAAATAATAAACGAAAAAGAATAGACCCAAAAAGTTTTTTTTTTTTTTTTTAAGAAGAACAACAATAACAACAAATATGTGAAGATTAAAAAAGAAAGGCATAACAAAATATCCAAAAGATAAAATAATTAAAATATCAATACAAAAAGGAGTCAAAGAAAAAAATTTTAAAAAATGGGCCAAAAGAAAAAAAGAAAGAAAATCAAAGGACCAAAAAAAAAAAAGAAAAAAGATTTCCATCCAAAACAAATCGTTTTGTACGAAGGAGAAAGTGCACAGTAATCTTTAATTTTGACATTCATGCAAATAATTTTTTTTAAAGGGGGAAAAAAAAAAGGGACACTTCTGTTAGCTAAAAAGTGAGGGGGAAAATGCAATAAAAAACAAAACGATATGAATAAAATTTTGGGGTGAAAAGTTGAGGGGAAAAGAAAAAAGTAAAAGAAAAAAAATGTGTAATTTTGAAGAAAAGAAAACAAATGAAAAAGTAAAAAAGGAAAAAAGAAAAAGAAGAAGAAAAAAGTTTCAACAAAAACACCATTTTTGTTGAAACTTGATAGAATGATAGAATATTTTTGACATGTGGTATGGATTATTATTATTTTTCTTTGAATACTTTATTATCAAAAGAAAATATTATGGCATGAATTTTTTTTTAATAATTTCATTTTTTTAAATAAAGTCAGAGAATTATTTTAAGATTTAGGATAAAGTCAGACATCAAATTAAGTAGAGATGAATAAAGACACGTGTTCTCACTCAATCTTTTAAAAATTTAGAGTCATTTAGGGTGATAATTTAAGGGTCATTATATGGCGATAAGGTCGAGACAAGTGTGATTGGGTTTGCGATCGACATCATGATCCATCAACCTCGTTCAAATCCCAACCCTGACCACAACTTGTCCACAATCTTAGTCACAACTTTCAAAACATGAAAGTTTTAGTTATTGCCTTAAAAATTTACGCAAAATAAGACATTTTTCTGAATTTTAAATAAAATTTTAGAATAAATATTTTTCTTTCATATGAAATGAAACAAAAAACTGATGAAAGTAAGATTTAGAAGGAGGCATAAGCTACTTGCTATTTCCAATCCGTTGATTTAACAAAGAATCTAACTTTTTATGATTTTTGTGATTTTTCTATGGATATTTGGGTAAATGACATTTTTCTAAAAAAAGTTTTTTTTTAACGAGTAGCCCAAGCTTTGTAAAATTAGCAATATGGTCGTTTTAAAAATAATAATAATAATAATAATAATCAATAATTGGTTGATTGATTAACTAAGGTCAATTAATAATTAATTAATATTAACATATTTTTTATTGATTGGTTCTTATCAATCACTGATTAACAGTCTATTTATTTAGGGGGAGTTTGGTGGAGTAGTTTGAGTTGAGATTTTTAAGTTTGAATAGTAAATTTTTTTGAATTTTCAGAAAAGACAAAAAACTTTTTGGGAAAAAGACAAAAACTTTTGGGGAAAAAGACAAAAAAAAGTTTGAGTTGAGTTGGTTGAGTTGGTGAAGCAAAGAGGCCCTTAATTCAAAATTAATATATCACTTTATAATTAAATAAAGACAATAGTAATTTTACATTGATTTTTCTAGCACGTCATCTTTTAATATAATTAGACACGGCATAACTGTTAAAATCATATGATCACATGGGATAACATTATTTGTTTTTTTATTCTTTGGAATCTCACATCCAGGACATGTACCCTGTAAGCAACTTTTTATTATTATCTTTATAATTATATTTTTGTGCTAATTAGCCAAAAGCAGTTGGCTAATTATTGCACGTCGCTACTAAAGCCACCAAACCCCCGCCTCAAAGCAGGAAAAACGTTGAGAAAGAAAGTAAAAAAATAATAATAATAAATAAAATAAAATAAAAATATTTTTTTGTTTTTTCGATTCTTTTTTCGGAAAATGGCTTTGCCAGATCTAATAATAGAATATTCATAATGTGGTAACTGGTAACTTTGGGAGACCAGGGTCTCTTGCTTTTGTTAAAGTCAAAAAATACGACAAAAGTTTTTTTGAGTAGTTTTTAAAATTTATAATAAAATTTAAATTAGATATTATAAATTTCATTAACATTTTTAGTGCTTATTAAAATATTTTAAAGAAAATTTTGATATCAAAAATTCTTTGATTCCAAACACTTATTTAGAAGGTACAACTTTTATTTTTCTTCTTCTACTGGTTAGAAACAAAAGCAAGAACTTTACCAAACGAGCCCTAAACTAGTTAGAATAATCCTTTTCTAAAAAAAAATTATAAGATTAATACTGAAGTTAGAATGATTGACAACTATTGTACTTGGAACTATACAAGAAAATAAAATTGAACTCAATAAATTCTGTTGGTTATAATTGACCGTGATATCAAATTTGGCAATAAAACGGCCGATAATACAGCAGGCTACTGCCGGTAGTATTGTTGGCTACTGTTGGTTGCCACAGTTTTTGATATCACGTCAGATAGCATCGCTACTGATTCTTGACGTGGTAATATCACGGGTATTTTTGGTATCCAAATGTGTTGGAATTATTGGACTTGTCAACTATATCATAAAACAAGAAATAACTGTTATGCTGTATCAAAGTAGATGTCCCGATTTTAAACCTCTATAATTACACTCTGTAATTTGAAAGTGTTGAGTGTTAGTTCGATCGGTGCATAAGAAAAGATAACGATCTCGTTGAGGGACTTAGTATTGCTGATGCTCTAGTTCAAGAATCGGATTGCCGAAATTTGTACTATGCTACCGCTCTACGAATTTGGAGACGGTTATTTTCAGACTTTCAGTTGTTTTCCCTCTATATATCTTCTCTTTCTTTGATTGCTTGCAAAAGAGAGACGCAAATGGAAAATGCAAGACACAATTTTATCAAGTAACAAATATAGCTGGTTTCTCCGCGAAATCTATTTCTGCAAAGCATATGATGTCGATGGCCCGAGATACTGTACAGCATGAAATGGGGCTAGGGATGGCCCCATTTCGCCTTGCCAACCTTAGGGAAACTCCCATAGCACAGACAGACTTTCGGGGTGCTAAGATCCAAAGTAGAGAGCGAAACAACCGAATCATATGCTATGGTCCCAAAGCAATCAGTTCGTCAAAAAGAAAGTAATCGAGCGATGATAACTAGAATGACATCCCTATTTATTGATAATTTAAGCGACTTCTATAAAACAAATCACATACCAATAGTCTATACAGATGATAGAGACAAACTCTAGATCACAACCATCGTCAAACTGGCTATCTTCTGAATTTCTGAGCAATCGACTTGATGTCGAAAGAAACATCATCGTATACTGGTTTCTTTCCGTACCATCACTATATGGTACCAGTATAAAATAACTGAAATCGCAACGGACATATTAACATATTCACCAGTGGAAATGTGGAGTAAACTTAGTTTCTTTTTCTATCCACTGGAATTTCTGTTACAATTATCTACTATCAGTAGGAAGTATGTGCACCGGCATCATCACTAGTAACGTCTATCACAAGATTTCTTGCTGAAGGCATACCAGCAAACACGTTACTTTCCATGCCGCACTCATTTGTTCCTCTTCTGAGCATGAAGTAACCATCCTGCAATTCGGAACATAGGTATTTCAGAACGTAAGAATTCTGAAAAGGAGAGAAAAAAATTTACAAAAACATACGTCACCCCAGCTTCGGTTCCATTGATTTGCAAGAGCTGCAACACAGAAAACACAAAATCAACAAACAAACTACATCACATAACATGCTTTAAAACCGAAAACGAGAGAGTTGGCGCATATCAAATACCCAGTAGTCCTCCCCAGCATCAGTTGTTCCCCATCCAATTAGCTTAACAGCATGAATTCCCATTACGCTCCCCGTTATGTATCTGTAAACTCCTGATTTGTAGTGAGCAAAATCCTGTAAAATGGTTATGGAAAATGATGTGAAGTGGAACAAGTATGTTGGCGTTACTGTTAATTGTCACTAAATTAATTAAAATTCATTGTCTAGGATCATGTTAGCAATGACAAGGAAAAAAAAAAAAGGCATTACCTCATAAACGGTGAAGGCGACTTCAACTGGTCCATTCTGATAAACTTCAGCCATAATACTGTCTGGCTTGACTATATATGCATTTGCACCGTAATGCTTTGAAAGCCTCCAGACCTGATTTTTGTTCACACATTTTCTGTGACACCTCGGCGTCGGATACAGAGGCTCACAACCAGGATGGGAACAACCGGTATTGTCAAAATATGGGTCACACTACAAGATGTTAAATTCAAGGTTAAGCATTAGAACAATCGGCCAAAAAAAAAAAAAAAAGCAAACAATCATAGGAATCATAAGGAATCATCAAATTTTAATAAGTAATGGAACAATTCTGCTTGAAACTAAACTAAACTAACTACAAAAAGGAAAAGAAGATAATCCCAACAGAACAATTTTGTGGTTAAGTTAATAGGTAATTTAGGAATAAGTATGCTACTAAGATGAGATAACTCTCATCAATTTTTTGGTATTTTCTAAAAGTGACAATGAAGAGGTGAACATAACTCCGATCCTCCCTCCCGCTAAAAGGAGAAATAGAGAACAGAGAGAAGGGGTCTCACCTCTTCGGTCACAATGCCATGATGAACAAAATATCTCCAAGCAAGAAGCGGGAAGCCCCCATGACAACCACTTCCACACAAAATGCCACAACAAGCCAAGACATCGTTTGCAGACAAAGATACATTCTGGGACAAAACAAACAGAAAATACATTTCACAGCCCGTTATAGAAATGCGAAATGGTCATGTTTCTATCCACTAAATTCAAAATTACCCTGTCAAAATGGATGCAAAAACGATCAGACAATGATTCAACGGAACCAAAAGCCCAGCAAGAACCACAGTGCCCCTATAGAAACAAGACCTTCAATGTTACTTGTAATGACCTTGTTAGCTCCAAAAGAAATTGTGGTTTAGAGAAACCGACATGAGATTTACCTGATCTTTAATGACAAGAGCGATCCGGCATTTGAGATTAAGAAAAATTAAAACAATTAGCGCTTCGTTTCTCACACAAAAGAATCATATTGGATAATAAGAGACAAACAGTAAGACGCAAGCAACCTAGAATTCTGCTAATTGTGCTGCAGTGCGGCCAAGCGGTTCTTGCATCAAAATTTTTTGGCAACTTCAACGATTTGGGATGACTTACAACAGGAACACTCTCCAATTCCTGCTTTGGTGTTTGCTTGACACCAAGAAGACGCTTGAATTTGTCGACCTGTGTACGTTGAGAGAAGGATGAGGGCAAGAGTAACTATCTTAATCCAAGAAAAGAATTGCGTTGTAAGAGAAACAAAAGGAGAGATGACCAGGTTTAACACTCACAGTGAAGTTAGAAAATCTAGGATTCATGTCGGCTTTCCATCCAGCCTCAGGGTTCTCATTTACATGTTTCACAATTGACTCCTACGAGAGAGAATAAAAACAAAAAATATAATTAAATAAAATATAATTGACATATGCCAGTCGTTCAGTTAAAAACTTAATCCTTCACTACAAAGAGCAATAATATAAAAGAAATTGAAAAAAAGAGCACACAAGAGCTATACTAATTCACTCTCAGTACAAG
This sequence comes from Ficus microcarpa, assembly GCA_025413485.1. NCBI lineage: Eukaryota > Viridiplantae > Streptophyta > Magnoliopsida > Rosales > Moraceae > Ficus > Ficus microcarpa. Next base: position 11,164,624 of record CM046376.1, read on the forward strand.
AACTACATCGACTTTAAGTCGCTATTGAATTTATGAGAGAAATTACACACCCCACATCTTTTGGACTTTATTTTTGCTAACCTTTCTTATCATCAAAATCGGTGTGTCTCCCACCATAAGTATCACCAGGGAATCGAAAAATATGCGTGAAGAGTCTAAAATACTCTTATTGAAATAAATTTGATCCACATGCTAACTCTATTTTGGGGCTATAATTAGACTCCACACACTTGACACTAACATGAAACAACCACAAGTTGACAAACTTCTGATTTACATACCTACCAACCACACACTTACCATACACACTAACAGGAAACCCAGAGAGAGGGACCTTCTCATGAGAAAAAATGGAAAAATACCTGCAGGATTGGAGAACTAAGCTTGAGACTGCTTAGTGGTTCCACTGCAATAACCTGCTGACAATCCCAAAAATAATTAAAAAAATTAAAATTAAAATATACCAATCAAATGCAGAACAATCCATGATGAAAGGGAAATTTGAGATCATATTACTTGGTCAACCATAAGACAAGCATAAGCTTAATTAGACTTTAAGTTAATATTTGCTTAAATGGGCAATCACAAAACAATCATTTTTATACTTGTAGACTCGTTTTACATGTAGCTATATATATATAGATATATAAACACTTGGAGAAACTAGGGGAGAAAACCCAGTCAAGCAAATGCAAAGCTATACATTATAAATAGACATTTGAGATCATTTTATTTGGTCCACCATAGGACAAGGATAAGCTTAATGAGACTTCAGGTCGATATTAGCTTAAATGGGCAATCACAAAACAAGCATTTTATTACACATAAATTCGTTATACACACACACACACACACACACACACACATAAACACTTGCAAAAACAAGAGAGAGAAAAACCACCAGTCAAGCAAATGCAAAATAATTAAGGATCAAATTGAAATTTGAGACCAAATTATTTGGTCCACCGGACAAGAATAAGCTTAAATAGACCTTAAGTTAATATTAGCTTAAATGGGCAATCTCAAAACAAGCATTTTAGCATATTACAACTTTTTCCGTTGTTCAAATACTAGAAAATTAAGCAACAAAACTCTCATTAGAATCTGGTAAAAAAGGAGACAACAAAAGAAATCGAACCTGTGGGTAGCAGATGGAGATGGCCAAAATAAGCGAAAGACAAATCAGCAAACACTGCTTCTGTGTCATCGTCGACATTTTTTTTTTTTTTTTTCAAAATTCTCTTTTCCTTGTTCGCTGGTGTTTGATGATAACTCCAAATTTAAAGACGGTGTTTTAAGGATAAATTGCTATAATAGTCCCCGAATTTTTAACTAATTTATGATTTGCTCCTTACATTTCTATTTTTTATTAAAAACTCCCTGGCCTATTTAATAATGTGCAAAAAGATCCTTTTTACGTTAAGAATAATATTACATATATCAATTTTTAATCTTGATTTGAAGTAAATAGTAAATTTTGCTTGGTAAATAAAAAGTTTACTACGCAAACAATAAATTTACTAAGTAAATAACATATTTACAAGAAGTAAATAAACCATTTACCTGGTGAATTTGTTATTTACTATTATTTACTCTAAATATTTTTAAAACATATCTTTTGCTTCAATTATTTTCGTAAAAATGATATTTACTTCTTCATGTGATTTTCAATATCAACTTACGGAATATGTAAATAATCATTATTATATTGATAGGTTTGTAAAAGATTATTATATCAATTAGAATTGAAAAATTATGTTAGTCAATAACAACTCGACTTTTTTTTTTAATTGATTTATGTTTTGCTTTTTATTTTTTTAAGATTTATGTGGGGATTTGAGTTCAAATAAATTGCATGTGATGAAAATCCGTCCAATTTTGAATGTCCGTGAGAGATTGATCCCTTTTTTAATTTTTTAGGAGTTTAGGGAGTATTTAATTAAAAAAAGATTGGGGACCAAACGAAGGTTTTATTAAGAGTTTAGAGACTATTGAAGTAACTCTACTTAGTAATCAAAATATTGATGCACTATTGCTTCAATGGTGTTTTGATGATCTTTTTTTAGAGCTAAGTAGAGTTTGACATCCTAACTCAAAGATGAGATAATCCTAAATTATTAAAGTACAAATAAATAAAAAAGGGGCTACTTACTGTTGGGTTGGGGCCTTGGACTTTTGATGTGACTTAGGCGATTTTTTTATTCTTTAGAATATATTGAAGTTATATTAAACAAAAATAGTATGATAATTCAATAGAATTTATAAGAGATATATAATACTTGTATTTTATTAAATGGACGAAGGGAGAAAATTAGTTCAAGGAGACTTGAATTATTTAAAGTACAAGCTAAGAATGTAAATGAAGATTTTTAATATAGTTTGAGTAAAATTGGACGAAGCGAGAAAATTAGTTCAAGGAGATTTGAATTGTTTAGGTTTTGTTTGACATTCAAGTTTAACTCTAATTAAATTATATTTTTTCATGTCAATTTTTATTTTTTTTTTATTTTTCTTGAAAAGTAGTAAAAATTTATAATTAGTTTTTAAAAAATTAATCAACTCCAATTTAAAAATGTTATTTCCAACCGGCGAATTAGATACAAACTTAAAGTACGAACTAAAAATGTAAATGAAGGTTTTTAATACATTTTGAGTTATTGGAAAAAAGGAGCCATTTAAGGGGACAAAAAATAGACAAGACGAAAAAGACTCCAATGGCCTCACTTGGACCCCAAGTGTCCCCTTAAATTATGTAATTTGCCTTTTTTTTTTTTTTTTTTTTTTAAGTAAAGATTTGAAGGGTATGTTTGCCGGGAAAAAAAAAAAAAAAACATTTGTAGGGGCATGGAAATTAAGTACAACTTCTTTTTTTTTTTTTTTTTTTTAAAGAGACTAGAGGTTAAAGCACTCTACAAGTATATTATTATCGACATCAGATATTTTTTCCCCTTTTTCTTGTACCACAAGGACATAGATTTTATTATAATTGAATAGGTTAAAAGAATGTACAAATAAGATACTTGATAAAAATAGATATTACTAATAAAGAATCGGTCCCATATCATACGTCCATAGTTACTCGTTAACACTTCATTTTTTAATAGTGGGACCCACATTTTATTAATTATAGTGTTAAAACTTGCTCATTAGCATTTTAATAGTGGAGAACTCACTTTATATTAAGTTATGGTGTTGAATAAATATTATTGATGTCCCAAAAGGGAATAAGAGATGGAAGAATTTACGTTCACGTTGAATACATGAACTAGTAAACTGATCATAGATGGAAATGAACTATCAGAGGGAAGAGAAGGCCTGAAAGCCTAGCTGAGAGCTTTGTAGTCAAGTATGCATTTTGAGATTGAGAAGAAGAAGGCATTTCATTTCTGCATTCTTTGGCATGAGGGTTTGGCTTCCTTGATTCAGGTAGGAAAGAACGGGGCTATAACTAGTCGATCGACAACATGTGAATATTCCTGTACTACCTCTTTGTTGGATCATTTTTTTTCATAATACAATATCAAAATTTTCCACAATATTTATCGGAGAAATATGAAGGAATGAAGCGAACATAAAATTAGTTACAAAAACCAAAAAGGAAAATAAAATACTAAATAAAATCGATGAATATGATTAATAGAAGTGATAAGCAGTGGCAATATCATAGTAATCAGTATCACTCCAATAACTAAAACTTAATGAACCCTGTTTCATATCCAATCTGGGGACTAGACTAGGGGTCTCCACAATTTCACATGAACTGCTAAATCAATAAAACGAGCTTAAACCAAACCAATCCAATTCCAACTGACTCAACCCGTTACTTTGAGTTCGTCCTATTTTATTTTATTTAATCACGCATGCGATCTACGACATCTATTCAATACAAAGAAACGAGAAATATAACAAGTTGATGACGCATTTGAGGACTCAGATACTAACTTGCCTTTTCTGCAAGCTCTAAGTACTAATAAGATGTCATGTTTATCTTGAAAGATTGCCTACTTACGTTAGGGCACTTCTAAGTTCTAAACTATCTGACTCACCCTGAGTCGGACTCCCCCTCTCACAACCCGACTCGGTCAAGTCGGGTTTTCAAGTATTTATGCTTCCTTTCATTCATTTTCAAGAATCACATCAATATCCACAACATCACTTTGCATACTTAAGATGTTCATAACACGGATGGTCATCACTGCTTCACATACTAATTAGCACAATATTCATGAAATTTTTTTTTTTTTCCATTCTTTATACGGGTAATTTGTTCGTTTAGTCCTTGAACCATAAGTATCTGGTCACTTTGATCCTTGAATTTTTTATTTTGATAGTTTTGGTTTCTCACATAAAAATTGACGGATGATTTTTTAATTGAGTTTTGGTTATTTGTCTCATTTATGCATGAGTTCAATATGTTTATGAACCCTGTAAAGAGGATCCTTTTTTCCCGTACTTCCTCAAACCAGTTAATACAACAAAACATGCTCCTATGTTTCTACTCAACTCTTCATTTTATCTAAAATTGGTCCGTTGGTGAGTCCAACATTCTAAACCGTTTGTAACGGGTATCAAAACTGCTGCATCAACTCCTAAATCTATAACTCGGACTAGGACGAAATGCAAGTCAAACTCTTCCTTACAATGAGAGGGAGATTTTTCCTGCACGACCTATTCGAGTCAATCAGTGCCAGTCCATTCCTTCCAGTCCTTGTCAACATAATTTGTTGCCCATTTGACTGCCACTCGAGCTGCTTGTGATGCACCGGGCAAGCCCCTTTCATGCACCTGTATCAGCCATATCGATGAAGGGAACGACCAGGAGTGTTCCGGGACCACCATACTCAGTGCGTAAGAAGGTATTGAATATCTGTCACAAAGATTACCACCATGAGAATGGTTAAAAATTCTTTGTTATTTTAACACAAATATCAGAAACGTTTTCCCTCTAAATCCAACTATCTCCAAGTACCTCAGTGCAGATGTCTACTACTTCTTCGACCGAATCTTCATAGATATCTTTCTTCAAGAGCTTGTTGAGGAGATGAGTCCTAAATTTATCCGTCTCCTGTTAGGTAGTCATGGATAATTTTAGGGGAGAGAGAGAGAGGAAAAAAAAAAAAAAAAAAAAAAAAAAAAAAGAAGAAGAAGAAGAAGAAGACATAACACCAGATAAACAAAAGCGTGATATGGAAGAGGGACTTACTGCCTCAGCAAACTCAGGAATTGGGTCTGGAAATTTGTACTCGGCTGCTGCTCTACAAACTTGCTTCGTGGACCTGGGAGATTGAATGTGGAACTGTCTCTGCCCTTGTTCTTTCAGTCACTTGCGGTTTAGAGTAAAAAGAGGAACTTGTGAAACAAACTCTACTTGAGCAATTAGAAGGGAAGCATAATGAAACTCTACAAGCCGTAGAAGAAGACGATGAAACAAGTGGTCGGAATGGCTCGGATTTTGAAGCAGAACAATGGGTGAAACAGCAGCTATGATGCTCCAACTCATTTCTTCAACAAAACCTCCACTTCACCCTAAAAATTAGCGCAACTCCATCACATTATTATACAACATCAGAAAAGCTCAGCTAGAATAACTGTTCAAACTAGTAGACAAGTGAAATAAAAATCAACATCATCCGGGTTAATAAACAAAAACCAGAAATCAAATCAGGAGATAATTCACCGGTCACTCAAGCTTCCCAGCAATTATTCACGGCTTCTGAGTGGAGGAAAATTGGGTGACAGGAACGGCAACGGCAAGACAAGGCTTATCTAGTTATCTGCAGAAGGAAAGAACAATAAGGAGAAATAAAGAGAACAAAAACACGAATATCAAAGTACTAGGTCCGATTAAACAACTAGATTCTTTGAAACGAAATTTGCATCTAAATGTGTCAATAGCGTCGCCAAATCGAGGCAGCTAAACCGGCCACCATGTCTAGACTGCCTTATCCAGAGCCGAACGAGGCGAACAAAAGGGAACAAAACATGCACATTGAAGTACTATTACTGCTAAAATATCTAGAAACTACCATTGAAAGTTCATATGTATCATATTGTCACTAGCGTATCGCCTAATTGAAGCAGCTAAACCGGCCACCATGTCTAGACTTCCTTATCCAGAGCCGAAAAGACGAACAAAGGGAATAAAACACGAATATTGAAGTACTATTACTAAAAAGAAAAAAGAAAAAAAACTAGAAACTAACATTATAAGATACTTTCATCTAATAGTGTCAATATTGTCGCCTAATCGAAGCAGCTAAACTGGTCACCATTTCTACACTTCCTTGTCCAGAGCCGAAAAAGCAAACATAAGGGAACAAAACATGGATATTGAAGTACTATTCCTGAAAAAACAACAAGGAACTACCATTGAAAGAAATTTTCATCTAACAGTGTCAATAGTATCGCCTAATCGAAGCAGCTAAACCCACGTCTAGATTTCGATATGCAGAGCTGAATATCAAGCATTAGCCAGAGGTATTTACACAACTTTTCAAGTTTTGCAAGGTGAAAGTTAATCAATTTAATATCTCTAACCACCAAAAATATCAAGGAAAGGGAAAGAAGGACTTCAAAGATAGCGCCCGGTAAACTCTAAATCACTTATATATATATATATATATATGCTTATATATATAGCAGCAACAATCAAAGACAGACTTTTGTAGGGAAAATGCGAAGTAAAACGCAGGAACTCAAGAAAAGCGAGCTGAATGAAAATACCCAACTGAAATTCTGGGGAAAAAAATTAATGGGTTACCTTGGAGAACTGAGAATTGAGCTTCTTCTTCTTCTTCTTCTTTCCTTTCTTTTATAAATTTATTTATGTGGGTTTTTGGCAGCTTAAGAAGGAAAGAAAACCCTATTCAGTTCAGTTTTCACTGTGTTTGCCTGCTTGGAGGGAGAGAAAATCCGCTGTGAGAGACAGACTTATCCAAAAAGTTATAGTTTTTATTGACCCCCTTAAAAGCCGAAAATTGCATTGGAAACCCGATTTTTGATAAAATTAACAAAAAGGTTCCAATAAAGCGAAAATACCAGAACCTTGGGATATTTACGACATCGCCCCTTCTCCAAAAGCAGAGAATCAAAGCAAAGTCACTTCTCCAAAACAAGGCACGAAAAATCCCTGACTTTTCGATTCTTTGCTCTTGCATTCGGTTCGAGAAGAACCAAAGGTAAAATCCCTTTCGAAATTTCAGTTCTTTCTTCTTCGATTATACAGATTCGTCAATAAAAGCCCTTTAGGCTAGTAATTTTCAGTTGTTCAGATCTGATTTCGATCGATTTAGACTTTCGGTTTGGGTTTTGTTAATTTGGGTTTCTCTGATTGTGCTAGGGTTTATTATTCCATTATTTTTGGAGGCGAATAATACATGCACACACACACACACACACACACACACACACACACACACACATATATATATATATTGCTTGTGGAGTTATGGACATTAACTGTCAATTGAATTGTTCTGTGTTTGTATATTGATCTGGGTTATTGGGATTTTCTCTGTTCATGTTAATTTTGAGTAGATAAAGTTTGCTGATTCACTGAATTGTTTTGGGAATTTATGGTTTGGGTTTCATCAGGGTCATTGAGGATTAAAAACATTTTTCCCCCTTAATTTGAGTAGAAAATTTGGTACCTTTACAAAAAAATGGTAGTCGAATCCGTATATCTTACTGGGCAATTTTTTTTTTTTTTTTTTTTTTTGAGAGAGAGAGAGAGAGGATCACTAATTTACTTACTTATTTGCTAAAGAAAGGTTCACATATTGAGTTCTCTTTCTTGCTTTCCAAATTATGTGTAGCCTTTAAAATGAGAAGAAAGGACACAACTTTTTTTTTTTTTTTTTAAATTATGTTTTCGGGGACTTTGTGGTAGGACACAGTTGAAGACCCGTCAGATTGATATCAAATAAGAAAAGTATGATAATTTAACGGACTTGAAGGAAATCTGACAGCGGAAAACTATTCCTATCAATAGGGAATTTTCCATGTCCTACCAAAGAATTTTCCTATCCAAGGAAACTGTGTTTTTACTTTATTAACAGAAATTTGGAGAAATAGGCATGTGAACTATGTTATGTTCTTCATATTACTCCACTAGCTATTTAGAATATTGTTGTTGCCATTAGAATGTGTTTGGTAGGAAGGAGGGAGCGGTAGATCACATAGTTGAAGGAAATAAGGGAAGATGGAGAGGTCCTTTCTCTTATGATGTTTGTTATTTAATTCTCTCCAATAATGTCTCTAATTTAGGAGAGATCAAAAAGGATTTGTAGTCCCTCTCCTGATCCCTTGCTTCCATTTTTCTCTCCTACCTAACAACCCTGAGTGTTAAAATCCTTCCACTAATCCCTCCATCCCTTTCCTTCCTTCCACTTTTCTCTCGTACGAAACACACTCTTGGAGCGTTGTGTTGCTCTTACTTTTAATATGTGAAGGGTGTGACCGGAAGATGATTCAATTAGGGGCATGTGAAATTTACTTTCTCAGTAACAAAGAGCATGGTAGAAGACGATCGGAATTGTTGATTTACGTATGTCATTTCAAAGGAGATGTAGTTTGAATTGATTTGAAACGTTCCAATGAATAGTCTCTATAATTACTATTTGAGTAGTCTCTGTGCTTGATAGTTGAAGTGAGAACTTGATTCTAAACTTTATTTTTAGTTGAAAGTAAATAACAAAATCAGTACGTTGTTAAAGTTGTTATTCTTTCTCTTGTTTATTGAAAGAGTCAATAGTCTAGAAGAAATTTCATTGATTTACTAATATTGTAACCTTTGTTTTGTTGTTTGTTAAAAATTAATAACTAATTTACCTAGTACTTGGGAAATTTATGGTTTAGTTTTGTATATAGAAGGAGTGCATGTTTCTTGGTTGTTTTTAATTAACACAATGTGCAAGTTTCTTAAGTTGTTTCTTTCTTAGTAAATGTATGATTTACTAGTTTAGTAACCATTCTGAATTGTCGTTTCTTAACAAAGCGTGCAAGTTTCTGTTTATTAGCAGATGTGCAGGTTTCCGGGAGTGTGGGAATTTTTGTTGTTGTTGTTTATGTTTATACTCGATAAATTTATGATTTGCTAGTTTATTATGTAGCAACTAAAACGTGTATATGCTCTGTTTTTTGTTGAAAATTGACGACTAGTTTAGATTGCAATCTTGTTCAAGTTTATGAGTTGTTATTTGCTACTTTAGCTTGTTTAAGTGTGCAAGATAACTTATTTGTTTACGATAGTTTAGTTTAGTAATCTTATTAATAATATGATTTACTTACTGCCTAACTGATTTATTTACTGACATATAAAAAAGTCCAAATCATTTAATATTCGAAAACTTTTGAAGTATTTTATATATTAGTTACAGCTCTAGTCTTTTATCTAGTAGTTCTCTATGGAATCATGTTATAAGATGAATAACTGGAGGAATTCTTACAGTTCACATCAAGCTCGAACTTGATCTTCTTGGGGCTTAAATCCATCAAGAGCAGGACGCTACACGACCGTTTCCCTTGCTGGTTGTCAATCAGATTGCGGAAGGATTCGTTGTCATAGTGAAGTAAACGCAGCCATAAATGGATTTGATGGAGCTATGGGCGATCTTTGGACCAGGCGTCGCCGGGGCGATCTTTGGCACTGGTTGGTGGTTTTGGATCGACGCCGTTGTTTGCAGCTCCGTCAAAGTCTCCTTCGTCCACTACCTTCCAGGAATATTTGCATCCTTGGCAGCTTTGATGTTCAATTGCGTTAGGAAGGAGGATATTGACTACTCTCCCTACGAAGAAGGCGAGTGGAGATTGAAGCTCTGGCTTTTCTTTGCATATGTTGTGTCCTTCGTTTCTCTAGCGGCCTCAGTGGGTCTCCTGATACAAGATTCACTCGTGAAAACCGGCCCTTCGGTATGGACAGGAACAGCGGGTGTGTTGCAGTGTGTATTTGTGTTGGTCAGCGGGCTGATTTATTGGACTGCTCACCCGGAGTAACCCGGGAAATGATTAAACACTGTTTTGGTTTGAGCCTAAACGCCAGAAGGGAGAGGTGCATTAGTGAATTTCCTTTTCTCACTTCTACTTGTTATTATATCTTAAACCAGTTTGATAGACGAGAGTGTTTACCTTGTAAATGTTGTGCCAACAATCTTTTTATCTTCTGCTCAAATAAAACCTTTTATTGTGCATGAATGGTTGAAATGAATTGACCAAAATGTTGTTTTGCTTTTGGTTTGGTGTCAAGCTGTTAATACGAGCGAGGCAAACAGGTTGGCCCGTAGCCTGCCTCTTTGGCCCGGCTTAGACTAAACCTGCGGGCGGTCTGGGCCAAGGTTCTTGGCTTGCAGGCTTTGCCCGTGTCTTTTTCTTTTATATATATATATATATATATATATTTTATATATCCTTTTGCCCGCCGGGCTGTAAGACCGGGTCTGTTCGCTTCCTTATGTACCCTGCCCGTTGTTTCAGCTCTAATCTAGTCACGAAAGGAAGAAAGAAGTAAATAGCAGTTTTCAAAAAATAATTAAAGTAAACAATAAGAAGTAAATAGCAGTTTTCAAACAATAATTAAAGTAAATAGCAAGTTTTTAAAATGTTTAAAGTAAATAGTAAATTTACTAGGTAAATGAGAAATTTTTCGGGTAAATGACAAAGTAACAAAATGTAAATAAATCATTTGTCAGGTAAATTTTTCGTAAATAGACTATTTATATGATACACCTGTTATTTAATTCAAATATTTTAAAATTTTTTGTGGCACATGTGCATGTTTTTCTCTCAAATTATATACTACACGTGCCGTGGTCATTATTTTTGCAGAAAGTCTACTCTCATATACGACATATTTATAAAACAACATTTATAAATTTTTTTTATGTTATTCTAACAATCAGTTAATTTTAATATAATATTTTTCAATTCATATTTATCATTTGCACTAATAGTTTTAAATAGTATCCATTTTACAAGATTTTAAATTAAAAGTTATATGTAAATCAAACTATTAGCTACAAGATTTCTAAAACAAAATATTACAACTATTGGACCTATTCGATTGCGGAACTTGAGACATTTCCTATATATATAAATGTATATATGTATGTATAGGTGTATGTAAGTTTGTATATATGCATTTATGAATCATATCACTTCAACAAAATGACACTAACAAATTAGAAAGATTGAGTAAGCTACATGAACGTTAAGCCTCAATGAGATCTTCACAATCAACTCTTCGGACAATCAATTTTTTCCTCTCAAAGTCAGAACCCCATGTTGTGGTGCTGTTGTGCCCTCAGTCCAATTACAGTTTGCTCTGTCAATGGAAGGTGACATTGCCAAGAAAAATGACGTTTTCCATTCACCTTTCACGAACAAACTACGGTAATCCAATTCCAGAGCTACACCGCCGTAACCGAACTGAATCCTCACCTCCGGAATCCTCGTTCCTGTATCGATCACCGCAATGTGTGAACGAATGGGAAGCCTTTGGCTTCCTAAAGTAATGGATTCCAATTGAACTCGATAAACTGGTTTGAATCTCCTTCGAGCTCTATACCACCACCTAAGCGAAAATGGATGTAACGGTAGTCATGATCGCTTAGGTCTCCTATGCAATAAGGAAACTTCGATCCTAATTTTCTCACCAGAGATTCGGTATGATAACCAAGAGCAAATACCCCATTGAAGCGTGAATCGTTGATATCCTTGTGATCGCTTTCACTAGCACAACCGATCAATACATCGGGTACTATTTTGGTCCCTTCGTCCGATGTCCCTAAGGTGATTTGCTCCGTGGCCTGTTCTCCGCTTGATGAGAGTCCTGTCGCGTAAAATTGGGAGTTAGGACATGGGGCAGAGGCCTGCATCTATGAGCTATGGAGGTAAGACAACGAGGATCGCTGCATTTCAATTGTGTGTACGTCGTGGAACGAGATGGATCGAGAATTGGCACACTTGCTTCCTTGCAGCCTAGGCAAGGATAGTAAAGAATCCATAGGCGGCTGCTGCCTGTGTCAAGCACCGCGAGTTGGGGAAGAGGAGGCTGGCCGATGGTGAGGTCCACGACAACAATCCAGCATTAACACGGTGAAGATAGCCTTTTGTTTTGAGCAGGACAATATCATTTTTCGAGGGGACTGAGTTGCCGCGAATGAGGTTTAAAACAAGCGGGTTTGGTTTAGCAATTCGAGTAATTCTTTACAGAGGAAGAGGAGGTTCTTTCTTCGATTTTTCCAAGAACTTATTCCGCTTTGTGGAGTTCATATAAAGGACGAATTTCGTATTTGGATATTTTTTGCATCAACGAGCTGTTCAATCATAAATGATTGGTTATGCAACTATGGAAATCGAAATTATCCTTATTCGCTTTTTTTGTGTCACTTAAATTATATAGAAATTCTTGAAGACGAGTTAAGAAAAATAAGTTTTTCATTACTTAGAATAGAATAAACACTTGAAATAATGAAAGAAATTATATTTGTTGAGAAATGTAAAATCGTATGAATACATGGTTGTGATAGAAGTGAAATGGATGGTATAGAAACAAAAGAGGAAATGTAGAACTAGTAATGCAGATGAAGCTTCCATGGTGGTCAAGGATATGTGTGGTGTTTTCATTCACAAAAAGAGAGAGAGAGAGAGAGGGAGGGAGCTGTAACGGATCAAGAAATTTCTTTTAGTAGGGTCACGCATAAGGAGAAAATTTTTAAAATTAATAACTTTATAGGATAAAAAATTTAATATAAGAATAAGTTGAGTGTTATAGGGTACATTTGAGGAAAAAAAAAAAAAACTTTTGAGTGGGGGCACATTTGAGAAAAAAACTTTTGACTGGGGGTAAATTACAAAATTTTAAGGAAAAAAAATAGGGATATAATTTAATTTTCAAAAAATTGAGGGGGGCACGTGTCACCCTGGTCCTATTGTAAATCGAGGGAGGGAGGGACATAAGGAAGGCTCAGTGGTTGACGAAAGAACTTTGGCTGAATGAATTTTTGTTGAAAAGCTCTGCTAGACTGCTAGGGTTTCTAATCTTTTGCAGAAAAGGTGAACAGAAGGAGCCATTTTACACGGGGACAATTTCAGATTTTTGATGTGTGTCTTTTCCCTAATTCCTGCTAATATGCTATAAGTTTTCATGGTTTAAAAATTATGCTATCATTCTCTAATTCACCCCTAATTAATTATGCTATTTCCCTCTTTCTTTGAAAGAAACTTAATAAATAATTCGACCTTATAATTAATAATTACTGTGTATTATGTTATACTCGAAATATTTTGAAAAAGGAGAGAAAGACCAGTATAGCATATTGGACTACCATCCTTTAAAATTATAGCAGAAATCAAAATATTATAACAAAATAGCATAATTAGGTCAAAAAATTAAGGTAGAAATACGAAAATACTCTTCAATTAGAATCCCCAAAAGGCCCAAACCTTCGTTACTTCAAACCTTCAGAAACATAATAACTACCAAGGGTAAAAACGAAAATCAACAAGTTCGAAAACATTAAATCTGCTATAATTCATAGTAACAAACAAATATGCTATTTAATTAAACTATGCCTTTATAATATGCTATATGGTATAAATTCTGTTAAAAAAGTTACTCTTTCAATTCCATTAACATGAACCATGCAATGAAATGTAATTTTTCATAAATAGAGAGCAGATCAAGAAAATATTTCGAATGCTAAATTAAGACTTCATGATTTTTTGTTGAATCAAGTACTTACATGGTTTTAACTTTTTTAGAATTAAAGATGTCAAAATATTTAATTAGAAAGTATGGACGACACCCACAGGAGTGGATGGGTTAGCAAGGGTAAGTGCCTTTGCTAGCTTTTCCCCTTCGTCCACCCGAATTTGACTCCCGTTGTCTCCCTTTAGACCTCGCTCCAACTTCAGTTGTTGAAGCATTGGTTTGGTGATAGTAAGATAAATCCCGAATGACTAATTGAGAGAAACAAGTATAAAGAAATCGTCCCCTTGCCATACTTAGGGAAAAAAGTTCTTGCTTGGGGCTGAAAACTAGGAAATGATGGGGCCACTCTCAAATCCTTTTTTATTCATCAAAAAATTAGAAAGTACAAACGTATAGAACCACAGAGAAATGATTAAAGATAACTTGATTAGAGAAAGTATGTTTCAATTCATCTATTGAAAAACTATCGACATTGAATAGAAAAATTCGAATGCCTAAGCTTCTTGATCCTGGTTACATCCGATTCAATAATTTCCCCTTTTTTGACGAGCGTAGCTAGCTACTAGCCATCAATGTATTTGCTTCCACTTTCAAACACCACATCTCTAATGTCTGGCCCGAGGTGGATGCTTCTCACACCACAAGTCTAACGTCCAGGCCTAAGTCACCTTTTAGGATCTTCTCATTCACTTGCTTTACTCTTTAGCCAATTGCAGTAATTGACATGATTGGGAGAGTCAAGGTTTCTCCCTCCCACTGAAGAAAGGCTTTCGTTCAATTCAATGCTTTGAATCCGTACATGGACACTGTATGCCAAAGGAAAGAGATCTTGTTTTCACCTTGCCCTATGGGCAATCCATCAACACTCATTCCTTGTTGAAATATAAAACTAATATTGGCCCACCTTCTAACAACTTAAACTTTTGAGATGGATTAGTAAACTAATATGGTATTAAAGCAGGAGGTCTTGAGTTTCAACCCCTGCAATTGCACTATTTAACCCCTTTTATTATTATTCCATGTTGGGCTTTTTTATGTTTCGGGTTTCTTATAATTTGTGTTGGACTTTCAAATTAATATTTATCTGCACGTTTGCCTATTGTCTAGCCTGTATGTGAGAGGGAGTGTTAAAATATAAAACTATTGTTAGCCTACCTCCTAACAGCTTAAGCTTTTGAGATATATTGATAAACTAACATTCCCCTTTGGATCAAAGACAGATTACAAATCTCTAGCTTACTAAAACCTTCTCTCTAGAGCTTTTTTCCTTAACTCTTCCGCTCCGTTCCACTCCTGAGCCTTTCTTCTCAAGTGGCAGCTGTCTTTAGGTAGTAGAGTCCTCATTTGCTTATTCGCTAGCCTTTCTTGTTTTGCATTGGAGGGCTCGTTTAGTTCATTCAAAAAGAAAGATACATGCCTTCTATTCAACATAGAAAGTATGCTGGTTAGTTTATCTATGTTTGTTTACAACTTGGCCTATTAAAGTGAAGACTAGAGGTGGATTGGCTAACTCGTTAGAATGGCAGCTAAGAAAAATCATTGCTTTTCCCTTGTCTTTCCCTGGTGAATCTATTGATTCTTACTATCCTGGGGCAGGAAAACTACTTCCCTGCTAAATTAATTGATTTTCAAAAATTAAATGATTTTTTTTCTTTTAATAAAAATCTACAGAGAATTAAATCTGTGATCTCTTAAGAAAATGTAACATATACAGATATTGACAATGACCTGAAAAGATCACATTTATAAATTTAAATCTAACTTGTCGATTTTCAAAAACTGAAATTGGTGACGAGCCAAGCAAGAGAGACTCTTTCTGACGATTCAAGGTTCAATCTTTTTTATCATTTTGGTCGGTTTTGCTATAGGGGATCACCCAGGCAGTACATATAAAGGGGGTAGAGGTCCCTTTTTTTTTTTTTTTTTTTTTTTTTTTAAGAACATTTCACATATATATAGGTGTGTGTGTATGTTTTTGGCTAAAGATATTGATATTGGATCGATATTCTTATTATTAATATTATTAATAAAGATAGTAACATTTGGATACGTTTCGTTTTCTTTTTCTTTTTTTTTTCCCCTAATCAAGACTTTCCCTTAAAAATTTCTTGATAAAAAATAATTACAAACACATACAAAAAGTCACCAATTCCCTCATTTTTGTAAATTTTATTAATATCATATGTATTCCAACTTTAGTTCCAACCTTGTAGTAAACTTTTAACCTTGTGTAATTTTCGATCGTTTTTTCATTGCTGAAATGCTCCTAAATTATTAAAATGCTATTACAATTGTTCTTTTTGTTTATTTTTGAATGAAACCGTTAGTTAGCATCACTTTTTAACTAAATTATTAACAAATTCCGTTAAAAAATTAACATAACTGACTATTGTAGTAATATTTTAATAGTTTATGGATATTTCCTGTTCTTTTTTTCGTAGTAGACTAACCATAAACTATTAAAAACATTGTTAAAGTAGTCTTTTCATTAATTTTTAGATTATAATATCACTTTTCAATCAATTTCTAATGGATTTTGTTCAAAAATTAACACATAGGATTATTTTAATGGAGGGCCATATTATTCCCATTTTTGGTGGAAAACTCATTTTCTTCATTTTTCACTCAAACTTTTTCAGTTGTTTGATTCTCCTACCGCGCCATGTGTTCCGATGTTATCGGAATTGATCTCGGCGCAACAAACTCAAGTGTTGCAGTGAAATGTTGGATGTTGCTCATTTTAAGAAACCAAATAGTTGATCAAAGAAACTCAATCACGTAATCTCAATTCCCCTGTACACGAAGGTATATATGATTAGTTTTATTTGAGCTTATAAATTTGCTTGTTGACGCAATGCAAATTCAAAGGATCCGTTTAGTGAATGAGTTTGAGTTGAAAATTTTAAGTTTGAATAGTAATTTTTGTTGACTTTTCAGAAAAGACAAAAAACTTTTTCAGAAAAGACAAAAAACTTTTTCAGAAAAAGACAAAAATTGAGTTGAAAATTTTGAGCTTGAACTCGCGAAACAAACGAGGTCTTTCTTAATTTTTAAATTTGGTTAAGTTCTAATAGTAAATACCATTATCCCTTCCATAGTTATTGGATTTGCAAACAAAAAAAAAAAATTTTGTTTGGAATCATAAGATGTTTAGGAATAAAGTTTAATCATCTTAATAAAAAAAATCAGAAGACAAACATTCCCTAAGATATGATAGATATTGCAAACAAAAGTTGACGAGACAAAACCGTTTTAAAAGAATAAGTCCGTTTTAAAAGAATAAGTACTATCTTGACAGAATTGTTTACAATGTAGCTGTTACAGAGTCCATACTTTTTGAACAACGTTAAAGGAAGATGATTATAGAATCTGTAAAATTAACTAGTTACTGATGAAACGACAATGGTAGCATTTTCTTATGCCTTATGCCTTGTGTCAGATGTTCTTTTACAAATTGACCAAGACTTGTATAGAATCAATACGCCAAAGACTCCATGTTCTGTGTTCAATGTGGGACTTTTGTTATAAGTCCATATTACAACAATTCATCTTGGTGTGATGGTTAGCGCTAACCGGTCCACAACATTTCAACACAAATTCTAAAATCTCTATGTCGTCAATAAAAAGGATATTGGGGAAATTTAAGAAATGCCTAAGAAAGAATACTATATCGAAAATACCTCGTCTATAATAACTTCAGGATTTTTTTTTTATCTTTTAAGATAAGTTAAAAATCAATATAATATGTCTTTCTAAAAATACTCTCAACCAAAGAAAAAGATATTATCGTATTCTACCATAATACATTTTTGATATTCCACCTAATTTTCATATATTATTTCGGAATACAATTTTTTTTTTCTCCACCAAATTTTTAAATATGAAATTATTTTAAATGATTATTCTATATGTATATATATTAATTTATCATATTTTTTTCTTTTTTTTTTGAAATGGAAAATTTCATTAAACCTCACTAAGTAGATACAAAAATACCAAACATAAAAAAACCCCGTATTACATGAGATAACAAGAACAAATCCAGTAAGAAAATTTGATGACGCTAAAAAAAATATATATGGTTGAGGTCCGATAATAGGAATATACCTTAAC
The DNA here is from genome assembly GCA_025413485.1 of Ficus microcarpa. Taxonomy (NCBI): domain Eukaryota; kingdom Viridiplantae; phylum Streptophyta; class Magnoliopsida; order Rosales; family Moraceae; genus Ficus; species Ficus microcarpa. The sequence goes on from CM046376.1 coordinate 11,182,445, forward strand.
ATACTAAAATTGAGCACATGAAGAGGCTCTTTTTGATAAAATCCCGACAATTAATGGATTTTCCTAATCAATCGAGGACCAAGACTCAGTAGCACTAGAAGCACTTCTAACTCCGCATAGAAGTTAACTCCAGCGAGACTAAAACATCATTCAAGATTTAGATCTGATAGATAAACAATCAAGCTTGGAAGGTGGAGAAATCACCTCCATTATTATAAATAATAAAAAGAAATAAAACACACAAAGATAAAGACAACGAAAATGTCGTCATTATTAAACACAAACTTACACACAAAAAAAAAAAAAAACCAATCATACAGAAAGAGTCCATTGCCGATAAAACGGACTACATCGTCGAGAGAAATTAGGTTGCTAAAAGCCGAGCTGCTGCAGGAACTTCTCGGCATATGACGACCACGAATCACCACCAACTATCTCATTCATGTCTTGTTTCTTTCCACATAATGCCCATCTCCTACCACAGGCTCTGCCCTACCAAAACTTGCACCATATGATTTTCACCTTTATTTCTAGGGCCGGGAAATCAAAGACAGACTTAAGGCAACGGTCATTTGGCCTCAAGAGAGAAAAACGCTTGAGAAACCCTTAGCTTTCATGTGTTGGAGAGAGAAAGATAAGAGAGAAAAAGAGAAAGGGAAAGTATTTTTATCATATTATTTTTTTCAATTTATCAAAAAAATACAAAAGTTAAACAGAATAGAAAAGTGTCTATGAAAAACTCTAAAATTACTATAGTAAATTACTAGGTTAGTTCCTGAACTTTTAACTTTATGCAAGTTTGGTATCTGAAAGAGTTCATCGTGGACATCTAAAATGGCTAGTGGTGGCCTTGAGGTGGTTGATGATAACGTTGGAATGGTTGGCGTTGGCCTTTGAAAGACAAAGTGCATTCCCGGCCTTGAAATAGCAAATGGCACTCTTGGATGTCACACCGGCAGAATAAATCTTACAGATTTTGAGAGTAGAGATGATCAAGCATAATATAATGATGCAAATTACGAAGTAAGCTCCGCTTTCACCGAGTCTTTTTTTTTTTTTTTTTAGCTAGAATGCCCTGAAACTATTAAAATATTGCGTTACAATATTAAAAATTTAGGAACTAAATGAGTAATTTATCCCAAATAAAAATAATGAAAGGTAAAATAACCTTGATTGTGTTTGAAATGTGATAAAAATCCTAAACAAGTGCACTATAAGAGCTATTCCTATAGAGTGAAGATCCCTGTCTCACTGACTGTCCCCCTTAGTGTTATGCCATATGATCTAAGTTTAAGAATTTAACCACATAAAAAAATATTAAATATTAAATATTAAATATTAAATATTCTTAAGCAAATTAATGAGTTATCGAAACACTTGACGTAATAGCTTTTGAGACAAGAAAATAGAACAACAGATCTGAACTCATTTTCACAGTTTACTCAAAAGAAAACCACCATCTCTGATGTTCATAGAATTGATTAGGTTGCTGACTTAGCCCATGATATAAGAGATAGAAGAGGTCTTATAGAAAAAATAAGATCAAACGAGAAATAGAATCAATAAACAGATAAAAATAGAACACAAGAGAAAACAAACATTCTAAAGATAGAATACTAAAGAGATGGAAATAGAATACAAGATTGAAAAGAAAAACAAGAACTAAAAAAGAAAGAAATTAAAATGCGAATATTCATTAAAATTAATCGTTTAACTCTATTTGAAATTACAATTCCAAAGATATTTTGTCCTTTTATACTGGAATATATAATAAATATCATTTGTATAGAAGTTGAGATAAGTAAATAACATATTTATAAAGTTGTTTGAATAAATATTAAATAACATTAGTAAATAAATTGTTAATAGTTATTAGTAAATAAGTTTATTACTAGAGAAATAGTTTATTTGTTCCCAATAAAAAAACTTACTTACTGTAAGTATACTATTTATATTTTAAATAGTTTTGTAAATAGCATATTTACTCTCTTTAATTTCTGTAAATAGGCTATTTTTATCACTTTGTCCCTGTAGAGATCTAAACTTACATAAAGATAACTTAACTAAATTCTAAATAATCTGAAAATATAAAAAATAATCCTAAATCTAAAATTAAATTCTAAAGATAAAATATCTTCTAATAAATAACTCTATAAATTTAAATTAAAAAATTCTTATTTAGTTCTTCAGTCATGTTGTGTATTATCACTTTTGAAGGAAGACTATTGGAATTTGCCACTTTAGTTTTTCTCTTTGTTAAGTATCACTTCAATCAGCTGTAGAGCTCATCTACATCATGCTATTAAGTAGGTCCTATACTAGTCAAATTTTAATTTGGATTTTTTTATAATATGAAAGATCTATATAATTTCTAAGGATTTTCAACGAAATGTTTTTTAAGGGGAAAATTTCTCATAAAATGTGAAGTTCACGATCAATGCTCATTTATACACATATCTCTAAATAAAATGAGACACTTTATTTTAAAAAGATTATGATGTTACCTATTTTTTTTATTTGGACGAAATAATGTTTATTCGTTGTAATGTTGGTTACGGAGTAAAGACCACACCTGTTTTTTTTTTTTTTTTTTTTTTGAGATAAGAAAGTACTGGTAGTTTTGGAACACATTGAAATGGTACAACAATAGATTTTTTTTTTTTTTTCAAATCCTTTTTGAAAGGAACTAAAATTTATTATTGATGGTTAATTTATGGATGAACCTTAATCTTAAGTAATTAGTGGACTCAAATTCAGTTGTCTTGTGTTTTGATAAATTTATACCTAAAAAACACTAGTACTTTGGAGATACTTCATGAGGTTATGGGTAGTTGGAAATAGTAGCTCGTATATATGGAAATACACACTTCATAATTCGGACCAAATTAAATGAGATCTCAAACTTAATTAATAATTGGTACATAGATTTCAAAGATATCCAAATTATGTTTTGATTGAAATGCACAAATAATTTAACCATTAGATAACTAGCAAAACTTTTTTTTTTTTTGGGGTAAAAAACTAACATAACTTATACACAAAGATGTAAAAGAGAGTTTAATAGAAATGAAAACTAATCTAATTATAAATATCATAATGAGGTTAATTATGTATTAGCTTCTTTGTAATCATGCATTCAAAATATGAGAGTGCAACTCTATAGTGGTGTAAATCAAAATTAATCATTATATTTGATTTAATTAAGAGTTAATTTCAAATATATACTAATTGTAAGAGCTAAAATTATACAGGTTCATTTGGTTTTGATCTTACTAGCTCCATAATTCTCTACGGATCAATTAATGGAATTTTCTTTGGTGGCGTACATGGTTCCATACAAAACCGGTAGAATATGTGTTGCATATACTTTATATGTGTCAATATGAATATAACTAGAACACAAATTAAAATTTTAATAATTAACAAAAATAGTTTAATTTTTCGTTTGGTCCCTGAACTACTATATTTTTAATGTTTTGGTTCCCTTTTTTAAAAGCTGAAATGACCTAAACTCCCAAAAAAAAAAAAAAAAAAGAACGTAAAAGATAATTTTTAACATAATCTGTTAATGACAATTAACAAATTGATTTAGTTACTCAGTTGGTCTCTAAAGTATTATGTTTTTGACGTTTTAGTTCCCATTCTTCTTTAATGTCTGTTCTTGTATTTCTAGAGCAGTGAATGTTGTAACTCACCTTCTTACTAGCATTTTGTTTTTAATTTTAATGTGGACTATCACTTTGTTGAAGCTTGTCGTTTGTTCATGTGCTTCGGTTTTGGTGACCAATTTGCCCCTTTAATGAAATTTAAAAACTTCCCCTCAAAAAAAAAAAAAAAAAAAAAGATGAGTAGATAAGGTTCGTATGTAGACCACCCGTATATCAAGTTATTGGATATTTGTGACAACACATGTTCCTGAATATTGTTTCAATTGAATATACTTCAAATGTGGACTTAATTTAAATTCTCCGCTCCATCATGTCGTCTTTTGCTTTAGTTAGAAAATAGACTCACATCGTAATCGTATAATCAAAACAAAGAGTCCAACTTTATTTACTAATTGCGAACGATTATTTCTTTAATATGAGGACGTTGATCATGTCTTCCATGTCTGGAATGACCAACGGCGACGATAATATAATTAAACATGATAATTAGGGTCTTGATCAAGATGCTTAAGTAGTATATTTGGTTAATACAGTTTCCAAGCCTTCCCTCCATTCATGTTGTATCTCTTTAGTCTTCCGAAAAACATAACAATGATTAAGATAGACTTTCCCTTAGGACTCCAACTCCCTGCAAAACCATACCACTTGTCTACGCAATCTGCACCCTCTGGATTCAATCTTCTTTTACAGCTATAGCCCATTGAGAAGCCAACATTACCGTATGCACTGCAAAATGAATATAAACGAGAAAAATTAAGTAAATAGACAGCTTTTAAATACTAATTTAAAAATACCTAAATTAATTATTTTGGTTTAATAAAATGACCGGTTACCATTAAATTGTTGATTTACTCATCTAATCAATCAGTGATTGACCAAACAAAACACATACTTATATAAGTCAATTAGCTGATTCAGCATGATCACTTAGGACTATATGACCACTCATAGACCGATCATTTCGGAAAATTAATTGACTATTTCACCAAAAAAAAAAAAGGTCATTTTTCTAATTTTAAGAAACTTTGGTTATTTTCGTTTTAAGCTTAAAAAACGGTTATTTAACTGTATATCTAATAGATAAGTGAATGACGTAATATGGTTGGTAAGATACTATTTGGAAATCAAAATTTTAACAAGAGATGTTAATATCCTGAACTATTTATGCTAATTTTAATTATAATTTACACTTTCTCGTCAGTCAGTGACTAGAAACTGACCTTGTTACTTCTACGATGATGTTGAACACGTTGAAGTTGAGGGGATCGCTCTTCATCTTCTCTCTTTCGGTTACACAAATTAGGAGTACAAAGATGGCCAAATATGAAAGTTGTGACAATGTGAAATACTCCGCTAATGTCTTTCTTCCTCTAATTCCGCTGTTTGTCGAAACCTTCTCTTGATCATCCTTCACTGGTAGAAATGAAGTATTGGATGGTAGATACCTAAAATTAGAAGTTAAAAGAAATTCAATTCGATCATTGGAACTGATTAGTACGTACTTAATTAGAAAGTACGAATCATGTGAAATGATTACAGATAAATTAAGTAATTTTTAATTTAAAAATAGCTACAGAAAAATAACAAATGACAACTATTTTCCTAAATAAAAAAAAAATTAGGCGATCTAATAAACCAAATGATTAAAAAAAGTCACCTAGCCTAATTTTTCTTTTTGCAATTATTTCAAATGGAAATCGAAGATGCTGATCCGAATATTGAATAGCAAAGATTGGAATTTTATCAAAAACAAAAAGTTGGAAAAAAAAAAAAAAGAACAGAGATCCGGAGACATTAAATTGAACAGCATATTTATATTCCAAGTAACATGGTGTGACCTTTCAATTTCAAAGATTGAATGGGAATTGATTCGGAGAAGAACGAGAAGGAATATATCGAGGAAGGAACGAATCAATGTTATAGAAACGAATATATTGACAAGTGCTTAATGGCGACAAATAATGAAAGAATTTGAAGCAGGTTCTCTATGGCAACGTTTCAGTTCAGTCAATTCAAATTTCTAATCAAAGAAGTAGAATTTGATACTGACCTTCGTCATTAAATTCATGACTAATGCAGGTCAGCACTATTGCTTTCAAAAGTAGGGATGAGAAAAATATCCTCTGAAGACCTTGAAGAGGATGGTGTTATCAAGACTCATAAAGAGGTGGAATTTGTTGTATCGGGTTATTGGGAGAAATTAGCAGATCTAGATATTTTGCGAAAAGAGTTGGATAAAAATCTAAATACAAAAATTCGTCATACAAGCTTAGTGCTCATAGAAGAAAGGACTTTATACGATATTTTGTTTGCTGTTTTTTTTTATTTTGTTTAGTTTAGGGTCTTTTATGTTTTTAATTCGCTTATTAAAAAAAAATTGAGAAAGGAATGACAAAAAGCCATACAAAATTAAAGGATGTATAACCAAAATAATTGAAAAGAACCTATTTCTTATAAAAAGAAACACAAGTCTCGTATTGTGAAACACATAAAAACTATAATAAAGATGCAAAGTTATTGGAACATGACTCTATTTATTAAGTTGACACTTTAAGAGAAAAGATCATGAGAGTCCAATATACACAAATGAACAGTTTGATCCATCCAATAAAAAATTGATATAAGTCTAAAAAAAAAAAAAAAACGAAACACCATCTTACAAGTAGGGACGGAGTTACCTTGGACTCGAGTTGCCCCCTGCCCCAAAGGCTCCTTTGGACTATGACTCTAAAATTTAAAAGTTAAGCATTTTTTTTTCTTATTTGCCTTCTGAGATTCTTTAATTCAATCATAAGATATGCATAATGTTTTTCTAACAATTACCATGATATCCTAAGTTTTTATTTTTATGTTTCGTATTTTAGACATAAAATCTCAAAGAAATAATAATATAAATTGGCAACTTCTTGGATTCTAAACTTTAAAAGTTAAATCAAACTCCATTATGAACTTCGTTTATTTAGAAGGGGGGGAAACAAATCAAACATACTACATAAACCAACGCTAAAATTGTTGTTTATTAATTTTTATTCAAAATTTTTAGTTTATTTCATATCTCTTGAAAATAATTCATGGCTTCATAATTGTTTGCGGAACATATCAAAGACAGCATATACCTATTATTTTCTTTTGATCCTACTGCGTAACCTCTACATAACAATGTATAATTATATACATACATATATGGATATAGATATAGATATATCAGAAATGAAAGAAAAGATCACTTACATCATGACGACAAAGAGCACCAAGATGGCCGAAGAAAGAGTAGAGATATCAACGACAGATTCACCAGCATGCCTGGAACTGACAACCTGAAACAATGAAGCCACAAATCTCTCATACCAATTCATACCAGCCAACGCCTCCGAATCCCACTCCATCGCGCAAAACATTATGAGTTGGACCAAAATGAACCCTAACACAGTTAGGGCAAGAAGAGCTGAATGGGAGCTAGAGAGCAAGTTTTCATATCCCACTTCTCTTTGATTTCTCAACATGTAACCGAACTCTCTTTTCCTGGTTATTTTCTCCAAAACCCGGATGGAAAATCGAAGGAAACACGGGTACAGTGTGTTGCCTAGGAGGGATTGAGGAATGAGGAGTAACAAAAGGCCTGAGTTCTTCTTGAAAACAATCATGTTTTCGTTCGTTGGGATGAAGCCTCCATTTGCAAAAGTCGAAACGGTTACAAAGACAGAAAAGGTTTTTGCCCTAATTCCCTTGCTCTTTAGTACTTGTGTTGAGGAAGGTGAGAGTATTATGTAAATATAGACTAACAAAGAACCAACTATATGAGCCACTAAGTGATACCCCAAAACCACATAACCCAAGTACCTTCTAGAGTTGTGCTTTAGGTATTCTGTGTTGGGATCCAAGTTGGGTTTGTCTTGGTTTTCGACATCAAGATGATCAGAATGAGAAACCCTAGCTAGCTCATGACGCGTAATGGTTGGTAATTGCTTGGGAAGTTTAGCCCTAACTTCTAGTTGGATCTCAAGCAAGGAAGAGAAGACTTCCCCACCCAATAACATCAAGATGGTGATAATTGTGAGTTGGGAGTTGGAGAAAACCTCCATTTCAACGGTTGACATGCTGGAGATCGTGGTCGCCGACACAGAAGTGAAGAAAAGATCCAACTCTTTGGGCATGAATTTTGAGGCACCAGTACTAGTACTATTTCTAGGCTTTGAAAATACACTCAAAGCTAAATATCCCATTAACGAGATGACCACAAAATAGCTTAGCTTGATGAAGAAAAGGTAAGAAAAAGAGGGTAAAAAGAGGAAAGTTTTTGGACTCGTCATGGCAGTCAATGCAGAGAGATTTCCTGATTAGGGTAGTGATTGATGTTGTTGGATATTGTTTTCAGGGGGGATGGTTTTATGAAGAAGAGCAGTTCCAGATGTACATTAGTGGGTTCGCCAGTTGTACACCGATAAAATTCTCCCCTTAGATGTAGAAAGTGATTGGTGATCTAGTGAGAATGACAAGCCACATGATAGTTGAGAAGTAAGATCATGAGATTCTGATATTATTCTTCACTGTGGCACCTATATATGTGTGTGTGCATGTGTAGATATGTGGTTGAAATTAATTTTCTGATTAAACTTTGGAAATTAAAACGTAAAGATCACACTACTTTCCGTCCAAGAATTTGCTAGAACGACTTTCTAAAAAGTAAAATTAGAATAATTATTTTTTTCTATTTTTATTTTTATATTGATTGTCTAAGAAGACGCGTAGTATAAGACATGTTGAAGTTATTTTATATGGAGAGAATAAGTGATATAGCATATTTGAGTTTAAGGTTTTAAATTTATGACAATATTAAAACTGATATAATCAAATAGTATATTTAAAAATAATTACATACTAAAATATCAAAATTACCCTTTTTTTTTTTTTCCAAAAATCTCCACATCCCATTCTTTTCTCTCTTCTTTCTCTCTCATCTTCATCCTCCCTCTCCCAGTCCCACACTCTCTCCTCTGCCACCTCGCCGTTCCGGTCGTTGTCACCATCGACGACGAAGTGCCATTGATGAACCGCTGCTGTTGACGAAATGCCACCATCACTATCACGTACCAGTGTCGTCACCATTGATGAAGCAAGAAATCAACGTCACCGTTGATGAAGCAAGAAATCGTTGTCGCATCCTTGTTGCATCTTTTAGTTGCCAGTGGGAGATCTCGAGTCCTCGGTGCACATTGCATCAAACTGTCCTTACTAGATCAATGCGATCCTTCCTCCTTGCCACCAAGATCATCGTCGTGAGGAACTCATGCAAGCATCGGGACCATCCATCGTCACTAGGTCATGATCGCCACCTTTCCTCCTTGCTAGCAAGATCGCTGTCACGAGCAAGATTTCTCCGGTGGCCAATTTCCTCGTCCGACCGATTTCCTCCTTTTGGTGGTGCCTGTTTTGGATTTGGGATTAGATCTAGGGTTTTCATATCTGCCCAATTTCCCCTTCATGTATGGTTACCCAATGCTATGGAAGGGCCTACCCTATTCCAGCTCTTATACATGCTGCTACTATGGTCGCGGCTGGAATTTTTCTTGGAGCTCGACTTCTTCCGCTTTTCATAGTTATACCTTATATAATGAATCTAATGGCGCTTTGATAGGTATAATAACATTATTTTTAGGGACCACTTTAGCTCTTGCTCAAAAGGATATTAAGAGGGGTTTAAGTTATTCTACAATATCTCAATTGGGTTATATAATGTTGGCTCTAGATATGGGTTCTTATCGGGCTGCTTTGTTCCAATAAGCCGGGTTTATTTTGTAATTAAAGAAATGTCATATACTGATATACATATTAGTAAAGATCATTATTAACTTTGTCCAAAAAAAAAAATCATTATTTACTATGAACTAATAAATATGTAAATATATTGATTATTAAATATTTCTTGTAAATATGTTTATTTCCTTGTAGAATGTAGGATTCACCACTTAAAAGAATTAAGAAAAAAATATTTACCAATACTTATCAAAAATCACATTATTTCCAATTAGTAAATTATTTTACTTGGAAATATAATATTTACTTTGAGATAATTTTAGTAGTAAATTTGATATTTATTAGTAAATCTGAATATTTACTAGTAAATATTGCTAAATCCATTTATTTATCTGTAAATCTTGTATATACCATGATTTATTTTAGCATCTTTATTAATTTATGTATTTACTAAGATAAAAACCAGCATTAACGAGTTAAGTCCCATTATTTACTTGGATTTAAGTAGTTAATGTATATTAAGTTTATTAGTAAATGCCCAGATTTATTAGTAAATACTTATATTTATTCTACTTGCATAATATTTGTAAAATTTTATGCAAGTAATATGTACCAATATTTATTAGCAAATATCAGAATTTACTAATAAATCTGATATTTACTTTATTGTAAATCCAATACTTATCTAATATTACAATAAAAAACAGTAAACATGTTATTTACTGGTAAATAATGATATTTACTTGATTTGAAAATAATAACTTCAATATTTATTTGGTAAATATCCATTTTATTTCAATTAATAAATTAAAATATTTATCGGTAAATAAATGGATTTACAGAGTAAAATGAAATGAATTTACTAAGTAGAATAGATGAAAATCAATAAATCTAATTGTTTAGAAAATAAATTTAGTATTAATGAGGTAAATCCAATTATTAACATGGAAATCCAATTATAAATCTGGAAATCCAATATTATTTTCATGTCAATCCAAAAATTCTCAACAATTTTTTTTTTTTTTTAAGATTTGTTTCTTCATCCTGTAAATCTAATAATTATTTTGTAAATTCATTTCTATAGTTTAAAATTTTGTTTGACTGGTTACAGGAGTTTAAAATTGAGAAAAGGACAATATAACATATCTACAAAATGATATTTATTGGAAAATCTAATTATATACTAGTAAATTCAATTATTTAATAACTTAATCAAATCATATCTAACAAAAACCACAACTTCCTTTATATTTCCAAAATCCCCCATAAATATTAATTATTACTGATTAACTCAAATCCAATACCAGAGACAAACATACAAAATAAATAAATGAATAATGACCACCATATCCCACAGCTAACGACAAATCTCCAACCTCACTGATGATAGAGATTAGGAATTGAAGCTGCCACTGTCGCCATCTCATCATCGTCAAGCTTCGATCGCGGTCACGATTACTTCGGCAATATCACGACCTCGCGATCATTAAGGTCCTTGACTTGCAACCTCTGCCGACCTCATCACCTCGCGGATCTGGTCTGCCTCCTGGCTCCCACAATCTGCAGAGATCAAAGCTCAGGTCCTCAGGTCCTCGTCGGTCGCGAACCTCAGAAACCGCGGAGCGATCGAAGCTCGCTGAGCCTGGAGATCGCCACCCTCCCAGAGCCCGGAGATCGATCGCTGGCGAACCTCATCGCCGCACCTGGGAGATCCGAGGATTCATTTGGAGCAGCCTCATAGTCGTCGCGATCCTTCGCCACCGTTGTTCGTCGTTGCCATCAGTCACCAGTGAGCACCTACGGTGGTAAACTAATGAGAGAAACAAAGAGAGAAAAAGCAGAGAGAGAGAGAGAAAGACTAAAAGGAAGAGAGAAAGAGTGAGGAGAGAGCAAAATGGTAAAATTATAAATAAATCTATTTTAACTGAAAAATGAAAATATACAAAAACTGCTATTTATTTAAATAGTAGTTATCAAATATACTATATGGTATGATTTCTCTTTTATATAATAAAAAAGCACAGAACTTAACGTTTTTTTTTTCTCTGATTCATCTTTTTTTTTTTTTTATAAATTATTATTCTCACTTCCTAAGAGACTAGGTAATGCGCGCATTCCGAAATTTCTAGCCGAGAAAGGGAAAAAAATAAATTTTGAGATTAATAAATAAAAAAGGAATAACGTTTAGGTAAAACGAATATTGTCGTTGCGTTATATTTCCATCAAAATAATGTTTTTATCGTACTTTTTAAAAAATTTATAGGATTTTTTGTTTTGAATTTATCACACAATTGTAATTGTAATTTATGCCTAAACTTTTAAGTTTACATCCTGAACTTACAAATCTAAATAAATCAACCCACATGAATGATGTTGCTCATTGTCTGAAGGAAAATTGACTTGTAACTTGCATATGAGTTATTAATTAACGCAATTGATCTTCACGTAATAACTTCAATATTGTTTTTAACGGTTTTTAGTGGGAAAGATTATAATGAGACAAATTATTAACAGTTCAAAAACTTGTTTTGAGACGTTTTAAAATTCGGGAACTAAAATTGAATTGGACCTATAATTCAGATCAAAAACTAAATTAATCCTAAAGTAGATTACAGATCCATACTTCCACAGATAGTGTGTCATTGAGGTAGTAAAAAAAAAAAAAAAGGGAAGAGAGACTAGTGTAGTCTAGTGTAGAATGAACATAGTAAGTACGTAGGAGGAGATATGATGTAGATGTCTTTTGCTCCTTCATTACCAACCAAAAGTAAAGTCGTAGGCGTAGTTTAATTATTAACCTATATAAACATGCTTCAATTAGAGTTAAGTTTGTTTCAATAGTGCAAACTTAACAATTAAAAAAAAAAAAAAAAAAAAAAAGCTAAGTAGTCCAAAAAGAAAATGGAAAAGGCAAAATATACGTGTCAGAACTTCTTACCTACTTTAAAAAAATAAATAAATAAATAATCGTTTCTGTCAGAACGTATTTTAGCTGATTAAGGGGGAGTTTGGTGGAGTAGTTTGAGTTGAGATTTTTAAGTTGGAATAGTAAATTTTTTTGAATTTTCAGAAAAGACAAAAAACTTTTTGGGAAAAAGACAAAAACTTTTTTGGGAAAAGACAAAAAAAAATTTGAGTTGAGTTGAGTTGAGTTGGTTTAGCAAAGATGCCCTAAAACTATTTTGTTCGGATCTTGTTATATATGGTATCTGTTGTGATTGACCTATCTATTGACAATATAATTATGTTCATCAAAAAAAAAAATCACTCAGAAAAAAAATATATAAAAGAGGAGAAGAAGAAGAAAGAAATAACAAGGCCTTGGAAAGCAGTCTTGTTGTGGCTGAACATATTAAAAAAAAAAAATGCGAAGTGCAAAGGGTTTTTCCGACTTTGAATTTCATTATCTGACAAATATATTTCTTACATAATTTATGGAGTTCATTTTATTTTGTTCTTTGCTCATATCCATTTTAGGTCCGTTTGGTGAATGAGTTTAAGTTGAAAAAGTACAGTTTCAAATGAAAATTTTTGTTGAATTTTCAGAAAAAGATAAAAACTGAGATGATAAAATACAGTTTAAACTTGTTTACCAAACAAGGTTTGTTTTGCTTGTTACATATGCATCGAATTGTGCCTTTACTGGTTGACAGAATCAACCAGTACTCTTGAACTGTGGAGGCCTAAACCGGACCACCGTCGGCCCTATTGGATTAGTTTCAGGTGGTCGCTTCCAATCCGATAAGCAGTCGGATCCAAACTCATGCTTTTCTCTATTTTCTTGATATATTGGATTTAGTGCTATATTCCTGTCTGCTATAGAAATTGAAAGAAACATGTGCTAAGACAACAAAAAATTGACTTTGAAATATGTCTGTATTATGATTCATATACTAGTTTGGTATTTGATGACCTACTTGTGTATTTGAGTGATGATAATAATGAACATGAATATATTATCAGAAAAATTACAAACATTTACAAGATTTTTTGGAAATTGAATTTGCTCTATTTTCATTGTATTTGATTTCCAACTTTTTTTTAACTAGGACTACCCCAATCGTCAAGTCAAAATGACTCGTCTTTAACATGATCAATAGTGATTAGGTCACTTCATAAAAATGTAATTCTCCAACCGCACAAGAGACTACAACGATTATGTACTTTTAACGGCATGTTAGGTGCACCGGTTAAAAATAAAATTTTTACGTTAGAGTTGGTTGACTTTAAAAAAAAACTTTGTTAAACTTTTCAGAGAGAGAGAGAGTGAGAGTGAGGGGACAAAAAAACAAAAAACAAAAAAACTGAAATGGAATTTTTTTAGGCTTGGAATGGAGAGCCAAACAAAGGGCTAATCTTTCATCTTCCCTTGCTTTTGGTAAACATCCTCATAGTGCAGCCACCTCTCCAACAATTTGCATACTACACCACCAACACCTTTGGCTTGCTTAGCAAACCACGTTATTAGCAAACAAAAGTTCGAAAAGTGCAAGTGGTCTGTGGCCGTGTGTCCACATGAAAAGAGAAAGAAACAGCACAGAGGGAGAAAAGGAGATAAAATAAATAAATAAATAAATAAAAAGGGGTAGTTTTCACAGTTTGTTACAAGACGATTGAGCAGTAAAATGGATATTGTTGCTGTTCAAATTTGAACTTCTGAATTCTTGTGACAAGCTCTTTTTATCTATTGGTTCCGATTGTCAAATTGGTCTCTCTAAGAAGCTTCTTCCAAATGTCCACTTGAGATCTAAAATACATGCGTGTGTATATGTTCTTTTTTTTTTTTTTTACAATGATGAGAAATCCATCTTATAAATGACAAAAAGCCCAAAATCCTATGACAAAGATAATTCAGATTATCTAAATAGTCACTTTTTTTTTTATCCATCGATTAACAAGATACAGATTTTAATTTATTTTTATGTCATATTAGTTTAGTATTAATTTTTCGTATCATATTAGTGAAATGGTATCTAAATTTTGTATTGTTTAAGTGCTTTGTCTGTAAAAGCAAATACCTTAACTTAAAACTTAGAGTGGGCTGCCTATTCAACTCCAAATCAAGCAAACTAATTAAACCTTAAAACAAAGCCCAATAGTCTAAAGGCTCGATCTTAATACAAGGCTGCATTAATACAGGCCTGCATTACTTTTGCGTTATATTGACCTAGTATTTAATTTTTATGTCAAGTTAGTATAATAATCTTTAAATTTATGTTATTTAGATACTTTCTCTTCTCTTCAGAGTAGAAATGATTCGTTCTCAAATGACAGATCTGAAATGGTTTCAAGTGATATGAATTAAGAATAGCCGTCATGAATTTTGATTGAACCGTCTCTTGGATGAATACTTTATTAAACTCGTCAAAATCAGCCCACGGATAATTTGTTTCAACGAACGATGTGCTAGAATCAAGTTTTCCACTCTGTCATGGCTAGCCGTTCAGATCAGAATTCATAAACGACGGTCACAATTTAGGGGAAGTATCATAATTTTCAAGGACCCCTGTAAAACTGCAGGAAAAAAAAATAAAAAAGTAAAAAAGTCACAAGAATTTATACCCGGATTGAAAAAGCAAGGAATCATTTTCAAGAAAATAATAATACCAAGCAAGGAACAACGTTACATTTTCAAACTTGTAATAATAACAATTAACGAGGAGAAATGAAGGATACTATTAGGCACTCAAAAACAAATTGAAGGATGAACTCACATCAAATAAAAAATAAAAATAAGTGAAAATGAGATTTTTTTTTTTTTTTTTTCAAATTGTATAGAATTTTAAGAGAAGCAAAACAAGATCCCTATTATTAATTTCTTCTTAATACATTTTAAGCTTTTACATTTTTTGATTCCAAACTTTTTATTTTCACCAAACGTATATTTCCAAAACTTAAACTATCTTCAACCTCCAAAACACTGTCTCTAAAATGTAATCCTAAACAGGCCCTTAGAAATATGCGATAAATAAATAATAATTAATTAATTAAAATAAATAGAGTCTTAAAATATTAAGAGTAAATAATAAATAAATAAAAGATTTACTTACTATTTACCTATTTACCTAGTCAATTTACTATTTGTTCCAAATGTTTTATAAAAAAATTAATATTTACGTTAATTATTTACTAAAACAGTCATACCTTAAAAAAAAAAAAAAGTTATTTACACAGGGAGAATATGGAAAATAAACCAAAAACCTCTAGTAATAAAAAAGATAGTATAAAATAAATTCTTTGAGTGATATTAAATAACATATTCATCACAAATTATGTATTCACCAAGTAAATTCTTGATTAAAAAATTATCTTGAAAATATTTTTGTAATTAAATATTTACTGTAAATATCATATTTATAATAAATAATTTATTTACGAATCATGTTTACAATAAAAAAATTTCGTATATAAAAAAACACAAACATTTTTAATATATGCTATTTATTTTAAACATTTAAAAAAATTGACTTATTTACCGTAATTTCCCTTTGGAAAATCTCATAAGAAATCAAAACGCTGAGTCGTTTTTATTGGCCATAATAGCTGATCCTTCCCCACCGTTCAAAGCAACCTGAACGGTTGTAAAGTAAAGCGGGCAGTGTGGGACCTTCAAATGGTGGGACGTTGAAATATATATCGATATATATATATATATATATATATATTCCTGCCGTCTCTCTCTCTCATTTGTTTCCCTTATTCTTTTCTTCTTCCCCCTTTCTTCTCTCTCTCTCTCTCACGGAAGCACATTTTCTGTCCTCGGCTTCACCTCCGAGCTCTCCACTGAGTAGAATAGAAGCCCAATTTCAGCAGCGAAACTTTTTTGGAGCAAAAGGAGAAATCTTGAGGAGGTAGGGTTTTCTCTGTTGAATGGCCTAATCAATCTGAAATTTCCCTGTTTGATTTGGCGTTGATTTCAATTCTTTAGTGTGATTTCACGCAACCAAAAAAAAAAAAAAATCCCTAAAATCCTAATTCTCAGTACTTGTTAATGGGCCTGTATGAATCTTCCTGATGATTTTCTCGGTAGATTCCATGATTTTGTTATTAGATCTGAAAACTGATGCAATATGTTTCTATTATATTGGTTGGATTTTGGGGCGTGATGATACTGGTTCATTTTTTTTTTTTCTGAGGTTTTATCTCCTTTTTTTTTTTAGAGCTCTTCAGGGATTATAGAATAAAAATAGGATTTATTTTGATAAAACCTAATTAATGTGATTAATTTCGATATTTTGAGACTTTTTAGATGGCTTTAGCTGGCTTTTGGTGCTGGTTGTTTTGGGTTAAATTTGGAAACTTTTTTTGGTTTTTTTGTTTTTTTTTTTTTTTTTTTTTCGAGTTTCTGACTTTCATATGGCAGGTTTTAATTAATTTTGTTTCAGTGATAGGAATTAAATTGCTCAAATGGGTGATAACAATTCTCCACCTGGGGCTCCTGAACAAAACCCGGATCATGATTCCGGTTCGAAACCAGGTGCCCAAGACGAAAGCTCGATAGAAACCTTAGTCCGGAAGTTCCAAGATTCAATGTCTGTTACCAAGAGACACGCTTTTTGGGAGACCCAACCGGTCGGGCAGTTTAAGGATGTGGGTGATTCTAGTTTGGCCGAGGGTCCCATTGAGCCTCCGACCCCGTTATCCGAAGTCAAGCCCGAGCCTTACAACCTTCCTAGCCCTTACGAATGGACAACCTGTGACATGAGCTCTGAGGAGACTTGCAATGAGGTTTACACCCTTTTGATGAATAATTACGTCGAGGACGATGAGAACATGTTTAGGTTTAACTATTCAAAGGAGTTCCTTAGTTGGGCTTTGCGCCCCCCGGGTTACTACAAGAGTTGGCACATTGGGGTTCGTGCGAAGGTGTCAAAGAAGCTGGTCGCTTTTATTACCGGCATCCCTGCTAGAATCCGGGTCCGGGCCGAGGTTGTGAAGATGGCGGAGATCAACTTTCTGTGTGTTCATAAGAAGCTCAGGTCAAAGAGACTCGCGCCTGTTATGATCAAGGAGGTCACAAGGCGAGTTCACTTGGAGAATATATGGCAGGCTGCTTACACTGCTGGGGTGGTTCTTCCGACTCCTATAACAACTTGCCAGTATTGGCATAGGTCTCTCAACCCGAAGAAGCTCATTGATGTTGGGTTCTCGAGGCTTGGTGCAAGGATGACAATGAGCCGGACAGTGAAACTCTACAAGTTGCCAGATTCACCGGTGACTCCTGGATTTAGAAAAATGGAGCTTCGTGACGTTCCTGCTGTCACTCGGTTGCTTAGGAACTACCTGAGCCAGTTTGTTGTTGCGCCTGATTTCAATGAGGATGATGTGCAGCATTGGCTTCTTCCTACCGAGAACGTAGTGGACAGTTACCTTGTGGAGAGCCCAGAGACACATGAGATCACCGACTTCTGCAGCTTCTACACTCTTCCTTCGTCAATCCTCGGCAATCAAACTTACTCAACTCTGAAAGCCGCATACTCATACTATAATGTGTCCACCAAGACTCCGTTGCTTCAGTTGATGAACGATGCTCTTATAGTGGCGAAACAGAAGGATTTCGATGTTTTCAACGCATTGGATGTTATGAAGAACGAGTCCTTCCTGAAAGAGCTGAAATTTGGGCCAGGCGACGGGCAGCTTCACTACTATCTTTTCAACTATCGGGTAAGGAACGAATTGAAATCATCGGAGCTTGGGCTGGTACTCTTGTAGTTTGGCACTAAGTTTTTTTTCGGTTTTCGTTTGCACTCACCAACTGGAACAAAAAACTATTTTAGCACGAGTTTTTTTTTCGGTTTTCGTTTGCACTCCAAACTGAAACAAAAAACTATCTATCTATTTTATTGTCATTAGCATTCTTGTCTTGTTTTCTTATTTTTGCAACAAAAAAAGGATGAGATTTTGTTATGTATGTTAAGAGCTAGTGTTTTAAGATTAAGGCAATAACTCCTTGTTTTGTTTGCTGTGCAAAATGGGTTCTTGAATATTTATTTTGGCCAAGATAAATGGAGACTCAGATATTTGTTGAAATCATGCATAAATTTTGTTTCTTTCATGAATTTTTAAGTTCTTCTTTCATGTGGTTTCGCTATTTTTCGAGTTTGACTCTTGTGGCCATCTGGTCATGTCCTCTTTCGTATCCTTCCGGTAATTTGTGAATGTATATTATAATATCATAAAATATTTTATCACATTACGAATTATAATTGATGTGACGTGATATTATAATTGATGTGACGTGATATTATAATTGATGTGATGTGATATTGTTGAAGAATAAGGCGATATATGAACCGAATCTCTATTTTTTTATGGTTATTGATTGTGATCATGGATGTCTTATTTTTTTCGTTCTTATAAGTTCATTCTTTCTTGGTTATTGATTTTGGAAGTTGACATATTTGTAGATACATGTTCATTCTATCGTACGGTGAAAAAATGAAATAAAATAAAACAAGTGAACTCCACATTACTATGCATTATTTAACGAAAATCTAATGGTTCTAAATTATGTATCACGGGGTCGTGTTTTTTTTTTTTTTTATTGGAATTTTTTGTTGGAACAACTCGTGTGGAGTGGGGACAAGAATTCTCGACAAAGATGAACTTCGAATCCATTGACGTTACCAACAAGGGACTCTTTGGAAAATATCGACATAAAGTCCAAGGCCGATGTCATTGACAATATCGGCCTTTGACAACCCTTTGATGTTAAAGTTCAAATATATATACATTTATAGGAATATATACATATACGATATATTAAACATATTATAGATATATGTATATTATTCTTTCCGTACAAGCGGAGATTCGTAATGTCCAAATTGGTTGTTGCTCTTGGGATTCCTAACTTGAGCGAAAAAGATTATAGGGATGTCCGTTTAACATTGCTTTTACTCGTGAATTTTTAGTCTTTATGGAGCTAATAAGGAGATAGAACATTATATTTATGTTTCCAACCAGAGTTTTAAAATAAATTTCATTTAGGGCAAATTTCTCATTTGGTCCATAATTTTTTTTACCAAATTGTAACCGATCTGAACCTTTTTGTTTTATTTTTGGCTAAAAATCGTTAACCTCTTTAAAAAGGTGTAATTTAGTCTATTTTATCAATAAAGATTAAAAATTAAATGGAACAGATCATATGAATGCCGCATATAAGTTGAATTTTTTTTTTTTAACTATTAAATAACATATATGATTCATATGATATTTTCTGTTAAATTTGCAACGACTGTTAACAGGAAGTACTATTTTGCATCATTGTAAAGAGTTTAAGAATTTTCTGATCACAAAAACTATTAGGCATCAAATCACAACTTTATGAAACAGTGAGGACCAATCGAGTAATTTAAATTTGTTGATGAGTAATAAATATGATAACATTAACAATGTTTTCCTGAAATTCATATTTCAACTTCAATTAAAGCTTTTTCTGGGAAGTTCAAGCTATTCCGGAAGATTATCTGTGAGGGGTGCCTTCCCAGTATTTGTCCCATTCTTATCTAATATTACTTTTGCATTTCAAAATTACGACAATTTAGCACCAAAAAGAATGTATATAGTCATTTTAAGTTGAGACCAAATTAATAGTTCCACAAAAGCAATGAAATTATATTAAAAACATGTCTTATCAGAACATGATAAAGTCTTAAAAACTAAACTCCTGAAAATCAAACGCCCCGTTTAGAGGCACTTTTTCAAATGGTAGAACACCGTCTGGTTTGTAAATGGACGTTTAGGAGATTTTTGGGTTTTCAAAAGTATTTTTCAAAAATTTACTATTTCACTATTTTTTTAGATAAAAATCAACAAAAACACGTATCTCAAAACATTCTTTTCGTGATTATTCTTTCACTAAACACAAAACTCCAAATAACTTTTTTTTTTTCAAAAGTTTTTACCTCAAGCGTGCATTTTCAAAAGAAATCTCAACTCTAAAAGTCCTAACGACAAAACTTCATCTCCAAAAATCCCCTCATCCAAAGACATTTCTACTCGCACCCACAAAATCAAAGTTGCTTCTACTATCTTGTAAGCAACGTCAAATATGAAGCCAAAATTGTCACCACAATCACGTTTTTCATAGGGTTTTTTTTTTTTTTTTTTGCCGTTAATTTCAATTTTAAGCCCGGAAAAACATGAGTTGTCTCACTAGAAGATAGACAAGCCACGAAAAAGTTGTGACATGAAATGAAAAGAAAATATGAAAGAGTGCAGTCCTGGTAGAAATTTTATAGGGTGTGAGAAGTAACATGTAAATTACTTAAAATTTTCTCTGAAATTAGCTTCAAAATCATGACAAAACCTTTTTTTTTTTTTTTTTTTTTGTGAAATATATAAGGAAATTGATGTTGCTTTCACACTGACACCCAACATACTTCGAAAATCTACTGGATACACTGATGAAACGTGCACGTCAATCATACAATCTCATTATTGTAAATAACAAATCGCAAGCATAAAAACTCGAACATCTAGAAAAGAGATCGAGCAAATCGCTCCTTTTGACTCTTTGTCACCACCACATTATGGAAAAACACTCGGTTTATTTATTTATTTATTTATATATATATATATATTTTTTTTTTTTTTTTTTTGGGAGGTGGGGGGCAAATTTAATGGAAAAACTCTGATTGTTGCAAGATGCAACCGACTGGGCTTTGGTGGCCGATGTGTGTTTCGATGTTTGGGAAGTGAAGAAGTTAATAAGGTTTTTAACTTTTGATTTAAACCAAACTATACAGGGGCAAATGCAATTCAACACTAATTTAAACAATAATAATAATAATAACATAAAACTACGTTCAAGTACTGAGTAAGTCACTTCTTTCATATAACAACAATTGCAGTCTCTGTATGTTTTTTTTCTTCCATCCCTTTATTTAGTTTATTGAAAACTATAAAAAGCCCTTCCACGACCTCTTATTTTACACTATCAATAAAAATTATTTTCTTATTGTTAGATTAATTTTACAGTATGATCTATTAATGTCCATCAAAATAATTTACGTTGCGCAACAACAAAACTGCTCCAGACATAGATGAGATTGTTGAAAATTTAATCTAACGATCAAAATAATTGTTTCTACTATGCTAAATTAGAGGTTCATGCTGTAAAAATTTTCAAATTATTAAATCAGTGGAAACTAAAAGGAAACAGAGTAAATAAATGGTAAATTGTTCGTTTAGTTTCTTAAACTTTTAAGCTTGTGTAAGTTTAATCCATGTTCATTTTTGATAGCTTGAATGACCATGAGCTATTAAAATGCTATTACAGCAGTCATTTCTGTTGGAGAACAGAGAATATTCTTTAGAATGATTTGGGTGTGCTATATTAGGAATGTATATTGTTGACTTCCTAGTATTATGATGTGATTAGTTTCCTGTTTTTGGAGGAGATTTGTTTCCTATTTTTCATGTAATTATGCTTGTAAATCAGTGTATACTCTTGCATATAAAGCCGTGTTAAGGCTAGGGCCGATAATTTCGGACACGAATCAGTGACACAATATGAGAACGACACGTAATAAATAGGTTTGGACCGTATGTTTAATAATTTGATCAAAATTGGGTTGATACGTTTAACACGAAAATAAACGGGCCGGAAACGGGCTAACACAATTAAAATATTTATGTAGAATTTTCAAACTATTTTAAAGCTCTTTTATAACAATTAGAGGCCTATTTGTGTGTTTGATACAAGACCAGAAAACAACTATTGTAAAATTTTCACTATTGAAACAACATAAATCAGAAGTTATGGAGATGTTGCTTCTGATATAAAATAATAATCTTATAATTAACTAGTTAATAATATAAAATAGTAAACGAATTATAGTTATAGTTAACTAGTTAATAATATAAAATAGTAAACCTAATTATGTATATATATTTGGATTAGGGTATTAGGTAATCTTATAGTTAACAAAGACATAAATTTATTAGGATGTAAAAAATAAAACTTACTCATCATTTTGAAACTATATTTTTCAAATTTGAATTTCAACTTTCCAAATTCTTATTGACCATGAAAAAAAATTCAGAAATAATATTTAAATATTCTTGTCATCATTTCTATGTTTTTTACTTGTCGTCTTCGAATTGCTATTATAGTTTATTTTTTTGCTTGTTGTTTAAAGCAACTGAGTATTTGACAGTACTATAAAATGTGTTTAAGTCCAATTAACGTTGCTCTGTTTAGTAATCAATAAGTAAGTCTAGTGTGGTATTGTAGTATTGTGGAAGCACTACGGAATGAAAAAAAAATACTAATAATAAACCAAAAATTACTTGTATAAATTATCAAAAAATAAAAATTGATTATATTTGATCTTTATTGAAATATAAATAGAAAAATAAGAATTGTTGTTTTTGATCGGGTATCAATAAATTATACGTGTACCCT
Organism: Ficus microcarpa; assembly: GCA_025413485.1. NCBI lineage: Eukaryota > Viridiplantae > Streptophyta > Magnoliopsida > Rosales > Moraceae > Ficus > Ficus microcarpa. The sequence goes on from CM046376.1 coordinate 11,205,278, forward strand.
TTCAAATATATATATATATATATTATACGTGCAATGAGTAATGACAAAAGTTAATATTTTTATTTTTATAAAAAAAATAAAAAAAAAAGTGAAAAACTTATTAGATAGGCAGATATTAAAAAGAAAAAGAAAAGAAAAATAGAAGAAAAAAAAAAAGGAGTAGGAGCCAGAAGGTAAAGGTTATTGTCTGTCTTCTTCATAATTGAATTACAGAGGAAAAAAAATTGGATTTTAGAGAGAGAAACAGAAAGAAAGAAAGAAAAGGGTGAAGAGAGAGAAAGCACTAAAGCAGTCTCTGCAAAAGAGTTTTTACTCCTCTCTCTCGAAATCCATGGCTCATTCATACCGAATCTCTTTCTTTTTCAAGCTCTTTACATGCTAAAACACAAAGCCTTTCATTTCTTGTATTTAAGTCACCAAGAAACTTACGTGTTGTTATTACCTCTGGACGCGATAAGTCACCAAGTACGTTGCCATCACCTCTGGACGCAATAAGTCTTTGTTCACCAAAGGTGAATTTTTATATGCGGAATTTCTTTGCATTTCTTTACGCATTTGGATTCCTTGAAAATGAGATAAAGCGATTGAAATTTCAAATTTAGATGTGAATTGAAACCATGCAAATTTACTGTTCATTTTAGAGCCCTAGATGTGAATTGATATAAAATACTCTGGAAATGTGTTTTATTTACTGATATGTTTGTTAAGATTGCTTTACTCGTAATTTTGAAGTGTGTTTGTTTGGTTGATGCAAGCTCTTGATCTTGAGTGAATCTTGAGGTAAAAGAAAAAAATTTCCCTCTCTATATTTTGCAAATGGATGGTCTAGGACATGAAATGAATCTTGAATCTGGTACTAGTGCTACTGCTCCTGCCGATACAGATATGCCTTTTGATGAAGATAAGGAAGAAGAGCTTGAAGTTATTTCTGAAGATGCAACCAACAAAGCCAAACTCAAAAGAAGGACTACTTCTATTGTCTGGTCACATTTTGATGAGCTTCCGTTGAGTGAAGACAAGAGGTTAAGGACAAAATGCAAGGAATGTGGTTTTGTTTATTTAGCTGATAGTAAGAATGGGACTGGAAGCATTCGGTGTCATATGATATCTTGCCAACGTAAAGATACACGTGATATCGGCCAACTTTTGACATCACAAGAAAAAGGCTCTTTAGTAGTGAGTGCAAAGAGGTTTGATCCTGAACACTTTCATGAATTGATAACAACAACCATCATTTTGCATGATCTTCCATTTTCTTTTGTTGAATATGAAGGTATTATGGCCACTTATCAATATTTGCAGCCTGACATTAATTTGGTTTCAAGAAACACTTTGAATGCAGATGTATTTAAAATGTTTTTGAGGGAATGAATAAGAATTAAATCTATGTTGGATGCGACCCCTAGTAGAATTTGTTTGACTTCTGATTTGTGGACTTCTATAGTCACAGATGGTTATTTGACATTGACTGCTCATTTTATTGACAAAGACTGGGTGTTGCAAAAGAGGATTTTAAATTTTTGTTTCATTTCACCTCCACACACTGTATTGTATTGTCTGAAAAACTTTAAGCATTGTTATGTGATTGGGGAATTAAAAATAAAGTGTTCTCTCTTACTTTGGATAATGCTTCTGCTAATGATATGTCTGTGGCTTTGTTGAAAAATGAATTAATGGAAAGAAAGTACTTATTTCTAATGGTACTTTTTTTCCATATTCATTGTTGTGCCCATATTCTTAACCTAGCAGTGCACGAGAGTCTTAAAAATATTGATGATGTAGTGAAAAAGGCCACTGAAAGTGTGAAATACGTGAGAGGGTCACAAATTAGAAAGAAGAAGTTTGTAGAGTGTGTAAATCTTGTGGGTCTTGATGCTAATAGGGGTTTAAGGCAAAATGTGCCAACTAGATGGAACTCTACATTTCTCATGCTTGACAGTGTCTTGTATTATCGGCGTGCATTTTGTCATTTACAATTGAGTGACTCAAATTACAAGAATTGTCCTACTTCTTGATGAGTGGGAAAGAACAGAGAAGATTAATGAGTTCTTGGAACCATTTTATAATATTACTTGCGTTTTCTCCAAAGTTCAATACTCCACAGCAAACTTGTACTTTCCTATTGTGTACACCGGCTATTTGACACTAAAATCATGTGGAAAGTGAGGATTCATATTTGTCCACTATGGCAAAGGCAATGCTTAGCAAGTTTGAGAAGTATTGGAAGGAATTCTCTTTGATATTAGCAATAGCATTAGCTCTTGATCCATGTTACAAGTTAAACTTTGTGGATTATGCTTATGCCAATGTTTATGGAGAAGAGAGGATCAAGCCAATTTTTGTTGGTTAAGGATGGTTTGGAAGCATTGTTTGCTAAATACGCTGAACATGCTTGCAATAACACTAAAACCACATCTGCCATGATAGTTCCTATTCATGTTGCAAAGAACCCAACAAAGAAGTTCTTATTGAGGCAAAGCAAAGTAATGAAGGTAAAAAAATATGTACAGTTTTGTAATTTAGCATTTATTATAATTGTTGTTTTATATTTTATTTTGGTAATCTTGTTTTATATCTTTGTGATTGTAAGAGTTCAATAGTTTTGAAAGTCAAGAGCAAGCTGTTATGCAAAAGTCAGAGTTAGAGGTTCATTTGGATGAGCCAAGAATACAACCAACAGAGGAATTTGATGTTCTTGAATTTTGGAACGGAAACCAATTTCGCTATCCAGAGCTTTCTAAGTTGGCTCGTGATATCATGAGCATACCAATAACTACTGTTGCATCCGAATCTGCTTTTAGTGTTGGGGGGTGAGTTTTAGATCAATACAGGAGCTCACTTAAACCTGACGTAGTTTAGGCATTGGTTTGCACTAAGGATTGGCTATTTGGAGATAAAGGTACATTCTACCTTTGAGTCTTTGATATATAGTAATAGCATTACAAATGATATATTCTAGTTTTCAATTTTTATATATATAGAAGTATTACTTCGTTGTATTAAACTGTGAATTTTTCTTCTAATGTTCTAGATATTTTCAAGTTAAATAGAGAAATAGTGTATTCATTCCTTATTAATTACGTAAGATTATATTATGTTGTTGGCCACTTATCAAATTTATGTGCAGACAACAATAAATCAATTCACATGGCTGTGGATGAAATCATTGAAGATGTGCTCAGTTTGGAACTCAATGAGTCCAGCTCTATATCTGCTCAAAGTTCTCACAATCTCAGCTCCTCAAATGCAGAGGTCTCAATGGAAGGTAATTTAGACATAATGACATTTTTTTTTTAATCTTTAGATAGTTTTTAAATATATTTTAATTTCATTCTAATAAATTTCTTGAATAGATTGAAATATTTGGAAACTTTTAAAAATTTGTGGAGGTGGAACCTATGATGCTATCATTCTCAAGTAAGAAAGCATTTTCTCTTGCATTAATATTTTGTTATCTTTTGATGTTTCTCTTAATATTTTGGATCTTGATTATGTGACAATTTAATACTTATTTGGGTGGTGATTTGTATATAGACACCAACTACAACTTAGACTTATGTTTTATTCTAAGAAATGTTTGTCTTAATCATTATGCATATTCGATAATTCTAGTTGTTAGTTTATATTTTATATGAATATTATGAGGTTATTGTGTTAGTGAATTTAGAATTTTAAGTGATTTTTTATCCATAATTTTTGTGTTAAATGGGTCAGGAAACTGTTTCGTGTTAAATGGGTCATAAACGGGTTTTTTGTATTAAATGGGTCATAAACGTGTTTGTTTTCGTGTGCCAATCTATTATGGCCTGTTTAATAATCGTGTTCGCATGTCGTGTCATGCTACCTGTTTATTAAACGGTTCGTGTTCGTGTTAAGGTTCCTGGCCCGTTTATTAATCGTGTCGTGTTCGTATTCATGCTAATCGTGTCGTGTACCGTAATCGGGCTGGCCCAAACACGGCCCGCGAACACGAATTGCTAGCCCTAGTTAAGTCTAATATTATAAACATAATTTTCTTCTCCCAAGTTCATATGGTCTGGCCTTAGGCTCACGAATCTAGGAAATTTTTTCTTCTCTTAGTTGTATTTATCTTCCGGTTTTACCCTAGACCCAAATCAATATGTCTGAGATCATATCTTTGAATACCGTTGAACAATCTGAAGAGATCGTGGTACAGCAAACATCCAAAGACTTTTAAAATATGCAGGCAGCGTGTAGGTTGAACGAAAAGAACTACCTAAAATGGTCTAAATTTTTTCGAACAAACTTGAACGGAAAGGAAAATTTAGTCATCTTAGGACAAAACCAAAAAAAGGTAACCCAAAATTCAAAGCGTGGAATGAAGCAGACTCCATGATCATGTTGTGGTTGTGGAACTCTATGAATCCAGAAATCAATGACACCTTCATGTTCTTGTCCACGACAAAGGAGATTTGGGAAGCTGTTCGACAAACATACTCTAAGGCTTGTGATGCAGCGCAAGTCTTCGAGATTAAAGTCAGGGTGGGTGCAACAAAGCAGAGCACTAAAACATTGACTGAATATGCAAATTTATTGCAAAATCTGTGGCAAGAGCTCGACCATTATCGGTACATTGAAACCAAATGCCCAAAAGAAGTAGCAATCCTAAGGAATTTCATCGAGAAAGATTGAGTTTGTGACTTTCTTGCAGGACTTAATGTTGATTTTAACCAGGTCAGAGTCCAGATTCTTGGCAAAGAGAAATTGCCACCTCTGAATGAAACCATCTATCTGATTCATGCTGAGGAAAGCCATAAAGGGTTTATGCTTGAACCCCAAACCGTGGAATGATCTGCAATGGTGGCTAATTCTAAACCACCACGAAAAGAGAATGGAAAGGCAAAGTTATCAAGGTCCCGTAGCCAAGACAATAAAGATGCCCTATGGTGTAATTACTACAAGAAGTCAAGGCATACTAGATAAAACGGTTAAAAATTGCATGGCAAACCACCGAGCAGGGAGTGGAATCAACGAGGAGAACAAAAGAATCAAAGTCAAGCCAATGCTACTGTGAACCAGAACCAGCCGAGTCAGGAAAGATATCCGAATCCAAGAAAGTTCAACAAAGAGGAGGTAGATAAATTAAGAGGACTTCTGGGATCATTGGAGAAGCCCATTGGTGCATGTTCTCTTGCAGTCTCAAGTTTCTATTAAGGATTTATGGATTATTGACTCAGAAACCACTGATCATATGACTCACTCTTCACAAAGTTTCAGCACTTGTACTCCCTGTCCAAGTAGTAGGAAAATAGCTGTTGCAGATGGTTCTCTTACTATCGTAGCTAGCCTACGGGATATCCATATCTCTCTATCCCTCACCCTAAAAAATGTGCCTCATGTTCAAAATTTTTCCACCAATCTGATGTCCATACAAAAACTCACTCAAGATATGAACTGTAATTCACTTTTTTATCCTTCCTATTGTCTATTTCAGGACCACGATTTCGGGAAGAGGATTGGACCTCTAAGGAGAAAGACGATCTATACTATTGGAGGAATCAGGCAAATCTAATATTGTCAGAAATAAATTTCCTCCATCTTTTTTATCATCATCCAATAAAGACACCATTTGGCTTCATCATTTTAGATCAGGGCATTCATCATTGGGGATCCTGAAAACAATGTTTCTAGCTCTGTTTAAAGGGTTGGGGAATGAACATTTTCATTGTAAAGTGTGTGAATTTGCAAAACATAAATGTGTGCCCTTTCCAAATCAGAAATAAAAAATGTTCTATTCCATTTTATTTGATTTATAGTGATATATAGGGACCTTCTATAGTTCCAAATGTGTCTGGCTCACATTGGTTTGTTTCGTTGATTGACGATTGCACTAGAATGTCTTAGATCTTTCTTCTTAAATCAAAATCTGATGTTGGCAGTGTACTTTTAAATTTTCATAACATGATTCAAAATCAATTTGGGGTTAAAATAAAAAGATTTAGAACAGATAATACAAGAGATCATTTCAATCAAATCTTGTCTCCATACTTTCAAAAGGAAGGCATCATTCATGAATCCTCATACACTAGCACCAAATAACATGGAGTTGTAGAGAGCAAGAAGGGTCACTTATTAGCTACCATTCAATCACTTCTTTTTTCATCAAAATGTTCCACAGAGCTATTGGGGGGAAGCTGTTCTCACAGCTGCATATATGATTAATCGACCATCTTCAAGGGTTTTGGGGTTTAAAACACCAATGGAAATTCTCTCTAAATTCTAACCTGATCTCAGAATCACAAATAACCTCACTCCTAGGATTTTTGGGTGCATTGCATTTGTTCATGTTTGTAATCACAACAGGGAGAAGTTAGAACCAAGAATTGTTAAGTGTGTATTTGTGGGATATTCTTCAACTCAGGGGGTATAAGTGTTACCATCCACCCACCAAGAAATTTTTTATTTTTGATAATGTTACTTTTGAGGAACAAAAATCATATTTCACTCAACCTTATTTGCAGAAGGAGTCATTGTCATCGATGGAAGATAAGGATAGGAACTTGTTTCTACTCGACCTAACCTCTACAACATTCCAATCTACTATTGCAACTGTGTCTCCTCAGCCTGAACCTCTTATGTCAGCCGAATCATCCCAAACAGCCGAACCATCCCAAACAGAGCCAACTTCTTCACCTGTGACATGGAATAAAGCACTTCGTGACACATTCATATTTGACCAAGTTTTCTCTAGACGTATAGACCTCAATCCAACTCCAAATCAAGTCCAAGTATCACAACCCACACCTGAAATTGAGGTAAGTGCAATTCTAAACACTATCCCTTAAGTAGCTAATGACTATCACTTTCCTATTGCTGTTAGGAAAGGCACAAATGAGTGCACTAAACATCCTTTATATCCTCTTATGAAGTTTGTGTCACTTGAAAAATTCTCACCATCACATAAAAACTTCCTAGTCAAATTAAATACAATTCATATTCCTAATACTTTATCTGAGGCATTATCTGTTGAGAAATGGAAAGGTGCCATTAGAAAAGAAATGCAGGCGCTTCAGAAGAACAATACATGGGAGGTCGTTGATCTACCATCGGGGAAGAAAGTTGTGGGGTGCAAGTGGGTACGATGAAGTACAGGTTAGACGGCTCACTAGAGAGATATAAAGCCGGACTCGTGGCGAATGGGTACACATAAATATATGGTGTTGACTATCAGGAGACATTTGCTCCAATAGCTAAGATGAACACAGTCAGAATCTTGCTATCACTATCCGCCAATTTCAATTGGAATTTGCAGTAGTTTGATGTAAAAAAATGCCTTTCGCCATTGTGACTTAGAAGAGGAGATATACATGGAAATTCCTCTAGGATTCAAGGGGAATACGAGGAGAAACGAAGTTTGTAAGTTGAAGAAAGCACTGTATGGTCTCAAGCAATCTCCTAGGGCCTCGTTTGGTAGATTTTCCAAAGTGATGCTAGCCACTGGTTATAGACAGTCAGGAAGATCACACACTCTTTATCAAGCACTCAACTCCAGAAGGAGTAACAACTTTCTAGGTTTATGTCGATGATAAAATTATGACAAGAAACAATGAGGAGGAAAAAGAAGCCCTAAAAAAATGTCTAGCTAGCGAATTTGAGATGAAAGAGCTTGAAAGACTGAAGTACTTTCTGGCAATCGAAGTAGCTCATTCTAGTGAAGGCATCCTTACCTCACAACAAAAGTATGTCACAGACCTTTTGAGGGAGACAGGAAAGTTGGCATGTAAACCAACATCCACACCAATTGACCCAAATCACAAGCTCAGTGAAGCAAATGATGATCCAGCCATGGACAAAGAAATGTATCAAAGGCTAGTATTGAAGCTCATATATTTGGGTCGTACCAGACCAGACATTGTGTATACTGTAAGTGTGGTAAGTTAGGTTATGAAAAATCTCATAGAGATTCACTTGTAGTAAGTAAAAAAGGTGCTACATTACCTAAAGGGGAATCTTGGTAAAGGCATTCTATTCAGAATAAATGGTGGATTGGCCCTTGAAGTTTATACTGATGCAAATTATGCAAGCTCACCTATCAACAAGAGCTCCTCCGTTAGCTACTGCACTTTTCTTGGTGGCAATCTCCTGACATGGAGAAGTAAGAAGCACAATGTAGTGGATAGGTCAAGTGCAGAGGTAGAATTCAGGGCAATGGCTTTGGGAATATGTGAGTTACTATGGATTAAGATAATCTTAGAAGACCTGAAGATCAAGTAGGAAGAACCTATGAAATTACTTTGTGACAACAAGTCTGCCATTAAGATCGCCCACAACCCTGTTCAACATGATAGAACAAAGCACATTGAGGTAGACAGGCACTTTATAAAGGAAAAGCTGGATAGTTGACTAATTTGTACTCCTTATGTTTCAACCAAAGGTCAACTTGTTGATGTACTTGCCAAGGGTCTCAAAAGTACAGCATTCCAAGGAATTATTTCCATGCTGATAATGAAAGATGCGTATTCTTCTGCTTGAGGGGGAGTGTTGGAAAACAAAGAATATTCTTTAGAAGGATTCAAGTGTGCTATATTAGGAATGTATGTTGGTGATTTCCTAGGATTATTATGTGATTAGTTTCCTGTTTTTGCAGGAGACTTATTTCCTATTTTTCGTGTAATTTTGCCTGTAAATTAGTGTATATGGTTGTATTTAAAGCCGTGTTTAGGCTTATATAATAAATACAATTTTCTCCTACCAAGTTATACTTTCTGTTAATTGTTTGACATAATCTATTATAATTTGATCAAAAAATTATGCTCACGAATGGAATCTGTTCAAAAATTAATGGAAAGAACTACTATAGCAATGTTTTTAATAGAGTCATTCTAGCTACCAAAAAGACAGAGAGAGAGAGAGAAAACAGGGACCGAAGTTATACAAACTTAAAAGTTTAGAGGCCAACTTAGCAACTTATCCTAAAATAAAAGAAGAAAAATGTAAAATGTATACTAATATATCTTATACCTATAAAAGTGGCAGATTGTTTTTACCGAAAAAAAGTGGCAGATTGTCATGATACAAAGATTTATATGACAAAACCAGAAGAAAGATCCTTGTGATTGTTAAAGGACCATCAATTTACCACTAGATTAATGGAATTTTAACTACAGAGTAAAAAAGCACTGTCCAATAAACTGAAAAACATCAAGTTTAATCTTCTAAATTACAAGACAGACTTTACTATGAGATACCTAAGAAAAGAGGATGATGAAAAAACAAGTTATGGCACTTTTTATACCCAAAATATGGTGGGCGAAATAACCTTACAGTAGACAGATAACGCGGACGGCTAAAGGTCATGAGCTAATGGAACTGTCCGAGATTACTGTTAGAAGGTTGAATTCACGTTCCAAACTCCATGAATACTCATCCCGATTGTTGATACTCAAGTTGTACTCCTGGAAGTACCCGTTGTATGCAATCATAGAAATGGTGGCCCTAGAAAAACCCATTAGTAGAAAGCAGATATTAGTTGTTATTAATCGTATTAATGAAAAGTTAGTCTAAATTATTCGTTCGTGGTGATTGCTAAAATGTCCAAACCATCGACAATATCCTGAACCCGAGTTACAGAACGGTGCAGGCAGGGCAATGAGGAATAAAGAAAGTTAACATGTTGCGAAACTCACCTACATGCTACAATCTCAGATGTTGATGAGTCAGCAACCTTGTCAATCTTTCTAACAACTACATAGCTGCAATAATAAAACACATGATTTTCGATAACTAATACCCTAATATGGAAACTACAAAAACTAACTAGTAATGGTCCAGGGATAAAATTGATCATCTCTACACAGTATGTAAAAAAAAAATTTTTTTTTTTTTGGGGCAGGGGCATGGCAGCGTATGGAAGAATTGGGAGATCCATATTTTTAATGGATTATTATTTTGGAATCTTTAGCCCGAAATAAGATCAGAACTTTTGCGGCATCTTAGTACAATCAAAATCATGATAGACACATGAAGGGCAAAATATTTGGTAACAAAAGAGTCGAGTTATTTGAAAAGGGCAAATTAAGCTCAGACAAACATAATTGAAATTCACCTTTTCACTCCTGCTGGTGCAGCTTTGTGAAGTACATCGTGATGGGCTGGATCCAATGCATCACTAACAGACTCGGGTATTATTGACCCCAAAATGATACTTGATCTTCTACTTCTGAAAATTGAAAATAGAACTGAAGATGAGATATAACTAATTTTCTTGCAAAATATCAGTACAAATTGGTCCTATACATATATATATATATATATGCATAGGACCTATTACTGAGAAGGACAAATATCACTAAAAAATGTTACATTCGAATTAATTAGTTGTTAAACGGCGTACAAGAAAACGTTACAAGTGACGTTTCATAAAGGTGCCGGCTATGAGACAATGTGTGTGTGTGTGTGTGTGTGTGTGTGTGTGTGTTAAGGAAAAAAATGCTCATGACTAGAGTTGGAGAGTCTTGAGAAATAATTTATCAGTCCTCTAATTTATAAGTGCCAAGGGTAGATGAAGATGGCAAAGAAAGAACAATAGTATTGGAAAGGAAAAGGAAACAAGAGATTCTTCAGAAACAGAAAAACAAATGACAGAAAAATCGTCAAAAGAATTGTCAACAGAAACCAACAAGGAAGGAGATCTAGACTACGAAGATTCTAAACAACATTTGCATTATGAAGAAGGTTGATCAGATGGAATAAAATTATAGACATGTTCAATCCTGAAGAGAGAGTTTCCCGTTGTGGTTCTCACCTCTGACATAGAGCAAACGCAAGAGAGAAAGCATGAACTGAACCTGAAGAACTTGAGGCCACAAGAATATCTGGAAGCTCCATAGATGGAGCAAATGACAACGAAAATATAGTTGATGGATACGTCCCTCTTCGAAAACTATAAGACTGATTAAGAAAAACAACATTAAATCGGAGGAAAAAATCAAAGGAAGAGACATCATACTAATTTTCAAGACTTGCTTGATTTAAGAGGAGATAAAAGAAACAGAGCAGATACTGCCATGAAATATAAAACGCATCAAGAGTCATTGTATAACGACTAAGAATCTAATCTTCCCGATACAAGAGAATACATGCATACAGATGATTTCATATCTCATAAATTGTCACTCGACATATAAAAACAAAATTATCTCACTCAGCCTCTTGGCAGATCCATCATTCAGACGTGATCCACTCCTTCTTTCATACACATTATAATTCATTAGATAACAGATAAAATGCTGCACTAACAAATCTATCTAAATTTTAATAAAATAACTTGTGCGACCTTCTAACAAATCTATCTATATTTAACCAAACTTGTTTCTCTTGGGAATGAAAATGGAATCCTCATAGGATGGTCACCCACATGCCTCACTTTCGTGCAGCAGCAAATATAAGGATGCAAAACCAGGATTCTTACTAATAATTATTACTGTGGTATGTATCAAAAGTTATTTCAAAAGACTGGAAAAACATAGCGCAAACATATTCTTGTGCAGGCTATGTGACCTCTTCAACACATTATCAAGCATCTCGGTAATCCGCAGCCATAACTCAACTCTATGAGCCAACTACAAACTATATATAAGGTGCATGAGAGAACAAAACATTCACATCCCTAGGCACCAGTTGGTATCCAATCATCTTATCTGCGAACTCCCGAACTAATTTATTTTGTTAGTCATTAACTATATCTATTCCAAGGTCAAATCATAATATTTCTACCAAAAAGAAAACAAAACCCACCAAAAAACCATAGACAAAAAACATGCAGATAGTTTAGAATACATCTCATAGGTCAAAAACACCTACACAAACTTGCTATCGACTTTAGCACCTAAACCTATTTTCTAAACATTTCAAGTTTAAAACAGTGACTAAATAGGTAAGGAATCAATCAAACATTGTAGAATCATGTGCCTTACAACCTCGCATTCTAACTGCATGTACAACAGTCTATGGCATCATGCTTTAAGCAGTAAAATAGGAAAACTGCCACAGACTAGGAAAGTTCAAGACATGATTCACCACCTTTGTTGCATCAGAAACCAGATGAACTCTGATAATGGTTCCCTGCTCAGATGCCGTTGCTATGTACATCCCGTTTGAAGAAAGAACCATCGCAGCCAGTGGAGACCGATGAGCATCTATCTGTAATTGATTAAACACGAACATCAAAATACGAATGAAAATGAGCCACAGGAAAGAAAGAATTGTGTCATTTGTGGCACATCTAACACTATGAACCTTCTTAATGGTTGGTAAGAAAACTACAGGCTTGCAATTTATGATCAAATTTTGGAAATGAAATAGCAAAATTTCCTAAGAAAAATTTCATTTTCGTCATGGAAGCTAACAAAAATGAGGTAATTTCGGGATTTCATTTTTTTCTATCATTTATATTAACAACAGTCTATGCCATAACCTCACAATGTGAATGCAGCTCCATAACATTGTACAACAACACAGATCCTCTAGTAGTGCTAGCGGGAAGCGCCATGAAGCAACCATCCAAACTAGGAGAGAATGCACATAGTCCTGAAAAAGAAAAATCTAGCCTATAGTTATTTCCATAAACTTTCAGTTCGGCTTTTCTTCTGGAGACAAAATGTTTTTTATCATGCTTTTGGGAATGTTGAGTTTGTTTACTACAAAACCAGTAGAATGTTGTGACTAAAAAACATAAGAAAACATGCAGCTAAGTTAGAAACTAAAAGTGAAACTCAAATTTATTCACGTAACCAATAGCCGGAAAATACAACTATAGGCAGCAGATCTGAATTGGCCATGAACAGTGCACAGTCTATCAGTATCATTACTTCAACGGCTTAGCAAACCAATTTTGCAGTGTCTCCTACAATAACCAAATGAAACACTAATGCTAAAATGGGTACGAGAAGAAATGTACTTCAACCTCACCTTTTACATTTGGCACTGTATCAATGGTGTCCAAGATTGCTAGACTATTAATGTCATAAACATACGTCTTCTCTTGCAGAACGACAACAAGCCTACATGTGTAAGATTGTCTATGAATGTATTTAACAGAAAAACAAGAAAGAGTGCAAGTTTTTGTGGTGGAAGAACATCATAAGTCAAGTTCATAGTAATATACTCCACCATTACAAAACAGATAGATATGAAGAGAAAAAAAAAAAAAAAAGGAATGTAATTGGAAGCTCATTCGATTAATTTTTATACAATTTGTTCTGCAAATAGCCATTAAACCATCCATAAATATTTCAAAAAAAAAAAAAAAAAAAAAAAAGATTGTATACCTCCATTTCAAGAACCAACCTCGTGCCCACAAAAAGTTTAACAAAAGAAAACAAATTAGTTTAAACTTCAGCCTCAGTCTTTAAAGATATCGTACCTTTTCTTATTCATGCGAACAGCTAGTATTGAAGTTAAAAAATTCAATTCTCGGAGAGCAGCGCCAGTCTTTGTATTGAATAAACAGAGACGACGAGGGGATAACGATGGCTGTGACAATCAATCATAATGAGAGACGATACATGTATATACACAAACATATATATATATATATATATATATGTAGTAATCAAGCTAAGCAAATAAAAATGCCGTTGCAACTAAAATCTTCGGTACAAAAATATCAGGAATGAGAAAGCACCTGCTCGCCAGCTCCAACAATGGCTAGTAGACTAGAAGTGAACAGCATTTCAACAATACTAAAAGCCCCAATAGCTGAACCAATAAAATAAAAAAATAAAAAAAGTGGACACTTTCAGTAACTTTGATTCAACAAACTCGCCAATCGAACCATAAATTCGCACACTTTCAACCACAGCAATGAAAACCTACAAATCAAAATCGAAATTTTTTCAAAACTCAACTTAATTGAAGTGAATTTGACTACAAAATACAGCCAAATAATTTTATAATTTAAAAAAAAAAAAAAAAAAAAAAAAAAAAAAAAAAGTAGCTGAATTTCCGAAAGTAGCAATTTTTCTATGATTTTAGTCGACATTTCTCTATCTAACTCATCAAACAGACCAAAATTTTTCACAAAGTAACCAAAAAAAAAAAAAAAAAAAGCATAATTAAGCCATAAAAAAATTAAAAAAAATAAAAATAAAAATAAAAAACAGATTACTTGCCTCGTTCGTAACAGAGTCGACCAGTATTCGAGTCAAAAATTTTGATGCCATCTCTTGTACCAATCGCAAAGCAACTGCAAAAATTCGGTCTCTTTAGAGTTCCATTCTTTACAATATACAAAACATAAATACATCAAAACTCATCTGTTTGTTTCCCGAGAAAATAAATTCCCGCACTCTTTCCTGGATGGGAAAAAAGAAACACGGAATTATAACAATTTACCTGGAATCCTGATTGAAGGAAGCGCAAAGGATTGGATTGGAAGAAGAGGAAGAAGATTGGCTCGCCATGAGAGAGAATCGTTCAAGCTCAAATTATTAAAAAAAAAAAAAAAAGGAAGAGTGTATATTGAAATCAATTTTTGTAAGAGAAGGAAACAAAGAATATTAATTAAGGATTAATATAATTATTAATTATTTAACAGAATTTAGAGACATCAAATACGACGAACGTTAGAGTGCAAGGCAAGTACGAGGAGTGGGTCCTCCTATTGGTGGGGATAATCCAACGGTTCGTCTTCTTATACTATTGTAATGTAATCCTTTTAATGTATTTTTGACGTAAAAAAGATTATTCGTTTCTTGTTAAGATTTATAGACCGTTTGGTGGAGTAGTTTGAGTTGAGATTTTTAAGTTTTAATAGTAAATTTTTTTGAATTTTCAGAAAAGACAAAAAATTTTTTGGGAAAAAGACAAAAATTTTTTGGAAAAAAGACAAAAAAAAAAATTTGAGTTGAATGGTTTGAATGGATTTACCAAACAGGCTATTAGTCGAGAAACCATCTTAAACTTAAATTTTTTATATCAATTTTTTTTTTGAAAAATCAATAAAAATTATAACTAGTTTTTAAAAAGTCAACCAACTGAAACTTAGGGGTGTTTGGTGAATGAGTTTAGTTTAAGATTTTTAAGTTTTAATAGTAATTTTTTAGAAAAGACAAAAAACTTTTTCAAAAAAGACAAAAACTTTTTTAGAAAAAGACAAAAACCATGATGAAAAAAGTACATTTTAGTTTAAACTAAACTTATCATCAAATACCCCCTTAAAAATTTCAACTTAAACCGTTTCACTAAATGGACCCTTAGATTGTAGAATTTATATTTAAATTAATTATAGATTTATCAAAATACTTGAATTATTTTAGTTAAAAACTATAAAGACTTGAAATGTGTTCAAAGAAAATAATATCAATATGGAATATATTTCGTTCGTTTCGAAATTCTATGCAATTTAAAAAAAAAAATCTTATTTAGTCTCATTTAGATTTGTATATGTAAAGTTATGTACTTTTAAAATTTAAATTACAAAACTGTTTGAATAGTGAAATTAGGGGAAAAGCACAAAAATTTAATTGTGATTATAGAGTGTGAATCCTACAGCCAAACGTTTGATGAATAAGTTGAGTTTGAATTGAGATGAAATTTTTAAGTATGAGTTGAGTTGACTTTTTAAAAGTAGTTATAAACTTTGTTGTTTTTCAGAAAAAGACAAAAATTGATATGAAAAAATATAGTTGAGTTAAACTTTGTTACCAAACAAAACATGGGTTATTTGGTACTCCAGTTTAGATCACAATTTACAATTCAATATTTGTTATTTTTGAAAAGTCAACCTCAATTTTACTATTCACACAGTTTTGTAACTCCAATTTTACAAGTCCATAATTTTGCATATATAAGTTCAAATAAGATTTTTTGATTTTTAATAAATTACATAGAATTTCAAGAATGACGAAACAAGCTCCATATTGATTTTTTTTTTTCCGAACACATTTCAAGTTTTTTCACTTTTTAAGTCCAGTAATTCAAACGTTTCACTAAACGCACAATTCAATTTAAACACAAATATTACAATCCAAACCTTAGTATCAAACGCATGCTTACCAATAATGTCTCTATGACATTACCCAATCTAGAGATTTGTATATGTTAATGCTTTTTTGTTTTTTCAAAGGAAGAATCGCATTTGACAAAATCATACAAACATTAATGTGTGTGACATTGCCATTTATGACACTAAAACCTCAATTAAGATGATTCAATTAATAAAATATGATAAAGCTCATAAAGAAATAAGTACATCGAGACTCAACAATCGAAACATTATTCAAACATTTCTACATTCGAGCATACATAAGTTCTTTTTTATGATTTCTAACAAAATCATTCAATAAAATTTAGAGCCAGAAATATATAGCAGTAAGACCGTAATAATTTTCATATAGACAAAATTCTAGCAGGACTCAAAAGGTAGCCAAGACATAAAAAATTTAGTTTTCTATGAGTTCTCTTCGTTATGACAAGCAACGCATTCAATTAGAAGTTCAAAATCTGGTCATCTAATTAAAGAATCTATAGTACCCACCCTTACTATTGTTGAAAAATGGCTTGTAAAACCCATTATAGATACCAGTTTTGAGGCTCGATTTTGAATGAATCCCACATAATATTTGTGACTGATCTAGGTAAATATGTGTTATTTTCTGTGAAAATATCGAAATAGTATATTCGTATGAACTAGTGCTTGAGAATCCTTGAAGTTGAAAATTTACTTGAAAAAGTCTTGTCCCACATGGGAAAGAGATGAAAGCAAGTTGGTGTGTATGATTGTTTCTTTGATCAATGCTAAGCATGTAAGCTGAGAGGCTCTCTTTTACGTGTGCATGTGTTTCATAGTGTTGACTTGCAAACCAAAGCACTTATGTGTGAGTCCATGTAGAATTGTCAGTGCTGTCGAGTCTTTATTTAACCGTTCAATTGTACTATTAGAATCAAATTTTCCAATTAATCAGTGATAACTATAGTAATCGGTATTAGTAACTTAATTAAAGTTTGAAGAGGCCAGGATTAATAGTAAATTCCAGTAACAACCAAATAAAAACTAATTGTGCGTGATTAAACTCTTGTCTTCCCTAAAGTCCCCTATAAGGGATTCTTCAGCCATTCATCAAAACACAAAAAAACAAAAATTATAGCTTTCCTAAACTCTCTATACAGTTTTAGGTGTTAAGAGTAAAAGGGTTCAGGCAATTTTTCTGGTTCACAGGAATCAACTTCATGGCGCATGCAGTTGGGATATCCTAATTTTTTTTCGGTGAATTTTGTTTGTTTGATTGTATAAATTGGATAAACATATCTTATATGCATTCTAAATTTAGGCACAACCAAAGACACTACAATAAGATAAAAGTTTAATTTAGTCATTCATCAAAACACAAAAAAACAAAAATTATAGCTTTCTTAAACTCTCTATACAGTTTTAGGTGTTCAGAGTGAAAGAGTTCAGGCAATTTTTCTAGTTCACAGGAATTAACTTCACGGTGCATGCAATTGGGATATCCTAATTTTTTTTCGGTGAATTTTGTTAGTTCGATTGTTTAAATTGGATAAACATATCTTTTATGCATTCTAAATTTAAATACATCCAAAGACACTACAGTAAGATAAAAGTTTAATTTCGAGATTTAAAAAAATAAGTAAGGAGATTTGAGAGGAGAAATAGAGTATTTGATAATATAAAATTGTTTTTTTTTTGTATAATATCTACAATAAATGTGAAAGAATCAACCTTGTCTTGCTGCTTGCTAGTTTTTGGTACTTTTTCTTTGTGAGCTTTAAGTATATTAATAAGGTTCTTGAATTTGTTTAGCGTGGAATGCAGGTATAATATAATCCAGTGATAATACCATATATGACTTCGTCAACAAGTACAGAGTTTGAATCCCATTAAAAAAAAAAAAGGAATTGGATTTATCGAGGGGTAATTTTGTAAATTACATACCTACATTGTGACCATTTGTTGCTAAAAGAAAAAGAAGTTGTATCTTTGCTTCATTTTCAATACATTCCTTAAAGAGATAGGTTCTTTTACTTTGGAGCTTCTTCTTTTCTTTCTTTTTCTTTTTTTTTTTTTGGGTGCTAAACTTAACTTTGGAGCCCTTTATTATTATTATTATTATTATTTTATAAAACTTCAACTTTGGAGCTTGGAAGTTGACTAGTTGCTACTTTATAACTTTGTGAAAGTTGCAAAAGACTAGGAGGGCACTTTAGGATATCGCCTATTTAATCTGTTATATAATTGTTCTATGACTTTGTCCATGTGCTATGCTTTTTAGTTCAACGCTATAGCACATTGATAGGACATGAAACATGATTGTATGTATAATATATATATATATATATATATAATAAAATAAAAATGGTTAAAGATAAATAAATTTATGTAAAGAGATGGAAAAAAAAAAAAAATCAACGTTGAAATACTAATATTTTCTGCGAAGTTTTAATTTTTGTCCACCAACTTGAATTCTTAATATCACTAACTTAGAATTTTTTTTTTTTTTTTACTTTATTTCTTAATCCAAAAATTTGACCTGCTATTAAAAAATCATGTCTAAATATGCTTTGATAATGTGAAAGTCGGGTAAGATTATGAGGGCGATTTTGAAATCACTCGTTTACCCTTTTTTTTTTTATGACTTTTGTTCATGGCCAAAACCTTTTGTTTATGCAAGTAATAACTTCGTTGTTGTTAATTACTCGTTTTTGAAATTGTTTCTACACAAAATAAATATAGTGTTGCACCCTTAAGTTTTACATGCTACATGAAACGCCATTGTCTTTGCCGAACTTTATTTATTAATTTTTGTTAGAGGAAAAAGATTTTATTTCAATACGAGTAGTTAGCAAAATTCAAATCAACAGTCCAAATATTACAAGAGTGAGAGTCGCGAGCCACATGGTCTATGCAACATGGCAGGAAAAACAAAAATGAGATTTTGCCAGATATATTAGTACGGTTAAAGTAAATCTTTTGAATTATTAACACTAAGATCTCGTTTGATATTTAAACTCAAATTATGTACTTTTTTATCTCAGTTTTTGTCTTTTTCTGAAAAAGTTTTTATCTTTTCTGAAAAGTCAACAAAAATTTTCAACTCAGACTTAAAATTTTCAATTCAAACTTAGGCCCCGTTTGGCTTATTAACTCAAACTTAAAATTTTTATATCAGTTTTTGTCTTTTTCTGAAAAAGTTTTTTGTCTTTTCTGAAAAAGTTTTTGTCTTTTCTGAAAAGTCAACACAAATTTACTATTAAAATTTAAAATTTCCATCTCAAACTCATTCACCAAACAGGCCCTTAAAATTTTTAACTCAAACTCATTTACCAAACGGACCTTAAATATATTAACAGTCTGATTTTATGAATGTTTATCTTAAAAATGTATAACGCAATACAAAACTGTTATGATCATAGATCAAACTAATGAGATTTAATCTAAAAACTAAAACAACAACTCTTACTGATCATGTCAAATAAGAGATATTACTATAAGAATTCACTAACTGCATTCTAGGAGTCGCAAATTACACCAAAGAAATCATGTGAACACTTTTTTAAGTGAGTTTTTATGATAGAAATTACAGTTTTAATCGTTAAATTAAATTTATTAACGGTCTGATTTATAAATTCAAATTAAAAACCACAACACGTCGTACACACGAAAATACTCTTAGGATCCGTTTGGTAAATAAGTTTGAGTTGAAAAGGTACAGTTTGAGTTGAAAATTTTTGTTGACTTTTCAGAAAAGATAAACTTTTTCTGAAAAAACCAAAAAAATTTTCAGAAAAAAATAAAAACTGAAATAAAAAAATACAGTTTGAATCACAGTATCAAACGAGACCTTAATTAATCAGATAAATCCATTGGAAAACAAATCAACAGTTTGCCACTTCTCAAATATCAACATGAAAAGGTGGTCTCAACATCTCTTTTTCCCAAATACCAAGACCAATGTCTATCACATAATAATTACTAATGCACACAGATCAATTCAAGCAACTTCGAAGAAACACAAATATGGAAGAATCTCCAAACCACCCCCCTTGCTGACATATTTCATCAGTGAGAGCCTCTGATATATACATAGCACACATATACATGTACATATACATTTATGTATAAATACTTATAATGCAGAGACAATACTCGAGAAGGTTAAAAGGTCACCACTCACTTGGAATTCAACACACAACAATATATATATATATATATATATATTTTAGGAGAAGAAGCACAAAAGCAAAAGTTTAGGAGCGTGACACTGCCAAAAGGGCTTTTCAAAAATGACAAAAACACAGCCATGCTACAGCTCACTTACCCCTTTGACAGTTACCTCTCAGTTTTTTTTTAACAATATATGTTCCTTTCACCATCAACAACTCACTGTCAAATATATATATATCTATTTTTCATTTATTTTATTTTATTTTATTTTTTCACTTCTTATATTAAGTCAAAGGAATCGTCGATATCATTCTGGACAAAAGACTGTCTCATACTTGGAAGCACAGAATTTTGAAGATTCTGTATCTTCCTATTCACCAAAACCAACAACAAAGATTCACACCAAAAAAAAAAAAATCCATTAAAAATATGGTCAAAAAATATTTCACCTAAAAAAAATGGTTTTTTTTCCAATATAGTTTTTGAACCCGTCTTTATATCAATATATCAATTTGTAAACGAGCTCTGTAAGAACTTTACAAATAGTGAACGTTGGATTTATTAAAAACCACATCTAACACAATAACTTAATCAAAACTGATAGAACTATATGTAAATACGACGGTTAATGTAAATATGACGGTTAACAACAGAACCCTCGTGACAAGATTTTTTTTTTTTTTTAATATCCATGTAGAATTAATTCCTTTGAAAAGATTAGACACAATAATTTTCTTATACTTTACTTTTTTTCACTTTTTTTTTTTCCTGACTACTATGGTTCATGGCATGGGAAAAGAGCAACATAATTTGTACTAACTACTGAACAAATGAAGCATGAAAAAGAAAGGACAACATTCAGAGGGGGTAGAAAAAAAAAGCTAAAAAAAAAAGTGAGAGAGAGAGAGAGAGAGAGAGAAAGGGCTACATTTATATTACAAAACCCACAAAACCAGGAATTACCCAAAAAAAAAAAAAAAAAAGGTTGGTTTGCTAGGACAGAAAATTCAAACCTATCTCTGCAGGACCGGGAATCATAAAGAGTAAATATGGGTTGTAAAGAATAAAGGGTAAAAGGAAAAAAGGAAAAAGAGAAAAAGAATTCTTTTTTCTTATACTTTACTTTTTTCTTTTTTTTTTCACTTACTTTTTTTTTTTTTTCTTTTCCTACGTCTATCTTGGACCTGAGAGTTCCATGGCATAGGAATCCAAGGAATGTTCATCATCATCCTCATCCATTGTTGTTCCGAACATGCTCGAGCGATCGTGTTCGCTGCAATCATGTCTCAACGCGGTCGAAGAAGTAGTCCTAAGGCGACCATTACTTTTGTTGTTGTTGTTGTTGTTGTTGTGAGGATTATGAAAGAGGTTCATGCTTGGATTAGCATGATTATGTGAGGCCGCCCATTTCTCCGCTAGGCCATCACCTTCGAGCATCCGGACCACCTCTGACATCTTCGGCCGGTGGGCCGGAAGATACTGAGTGCAGAGGAGGGCCACTTGCAGCATCTCCCCCACTTCTATCCTGTCATAGTTGCTTCCCAACTCCTTGTCCACCAAGAGCTCCACTTTCTTCTCTTGTTGTATCTTCTTCACCTGTCACCAGTATGGATACCTCTTCTCTTTTAGCATTTAATACACATGCAAATAGTTATGACTCTTGTTATAAATATATATGTGTGTGTATAGATATAGTATCTTGGGAATTGCAAATTTTTTTTGAATGAACGATGGTAAAAGGAATCAACAGGTGCACCAAGACATCCCGACCTAGGAATTGCAAATTTACATAAACAATAAGATGTTAAATTTATCCAATTTTAACTTCCTAGATCAATTAAAGAAAGATCAAAACAATGGCATCACTTGAATGTATGAATGTAGAGAGACACTTACCCACTCAAGCATAGCTCCCTTTTGATTGCTGGTCTTGCCGAATTCGAGAGCTCTCATTCCGGTTATGAGCTCTAACAAGAGAATTCCAAACCCAAAAACGTCGGTTTTCTCAGATGACTGGCCGGTGGAGAGATACTCGGGTGCAATGTGGCCGACTGTGCCACGGACAGCAGTGGTGACGTGGGAATCAGCGTGGTCGAGAAGCTTTGCAAGACCAAAATCACCAACCACCGCCTCAAAGAAATCATCCAGAAGCACATTAGCTGCCTTAACATCTCGGTGGATGATCTTCGGATCACATTGCTCGTGTAGATAAAGGAGACCCCTTGCAGCTCCAATTGCTATCCTCTTCCTTGTGTTCCAATCTAGCGCGGGTTTTCCTGCTATAAGCAACACAGGAGCAGAGGATTCATTGGCCTTCAGGATTGAAAATGTAAAAACAGAGTTTTCTTCAAGGAAAAACGTATCAATGCTCGAGAACAAACTTGACAACTTAGCTCCAAACCCGACAAGAAGATTATCATGATCAACAAACCAAAAATCTATTCCTTACTTGATCACGAGATTTAATTACTAAACAATTGAATTCAAACCAAAGGAATGAAGGAGATACTGTATCCATTAAGAACTCTTCCAAAGATGGCGTGAAACATACATATATATAAACGGCGAAATTTTAACCAGGCAATTCTGTGATTGATGTAGCAGGGAGAGAAACAGGCGACAATGATATTCCTAATGCATCACTAATGAAAATTTGCTGCAAGATTAAAACCAACCTCTAAGACGGGAAGCGACACTGCCGTTTGACATGTAGGGGTACACCAAAAGCTTCTCATTAGAGGTGGCGCAATAGCCAATCAACCGAAGCAAATTCCTATGAACCGCAAGGCTGATCATCTCTAGTTCGGTCCTGAACTGCGATTCTCCAGCTGTTCCTGTCACGTCCTTTAGCCGTTTCACGGCAACCAGAGCTCCATCTCCAAGCTTTCCCTTGTACACATTCCCAAACCCTCCAGCACCAAGAATGTTTTTGCCGCTAAAATAGTCTGTGGCGTGTTGGAGCTCCTTGAAAGTGAAGTTTCTCAGGTTGCCTAATCTTATGAGTCCCTCTTCTTGGTTATCTGTGATACCGATAAAGATACAATTTTTAAGTAAAATTCTTGCAAAGTTGGATCCTAGAAACGGTCTTAAAACAATTCTCACCGTTGATGTTCAAAATAGTCTGGCCTCGTTGCTTCCTTCTGTGCCAAAGTAGAAGGAGAGATACGAGTACGAGAAAGGCACAGCCGAGGCTGACCCCAAGCGCAATCGCTAACCTCTTGGAGTCATGTTTTCCTTGATTTCAAAAGGGTCAACGAAAAAGTTAACAACAATCTCAAATTGAAAAAGAGAGGGGGGAAAAAAAGGAAGAAGAACAACAAGAACAAAGAACAAAGGATAGGATAGATACCAGGAGATGAATCTAGAGAGAAGGAACGGGGAATCGGAATTACTGATATAGAGCATCCATCAACGGAGCTACTTCTGCAGATCAGTGGGTTTCCGACAATACTAGAAACAAAAAACAATGATCACAATCTCAGTATGGTAAAACAACTAAGCACTGATCACATATTTAAATTCTTATAATAAATACATAGGTGTGTATGTACATACAAACATATATATATATATATATAGAAGGAGAAAGAGAGAGGGATACTTGAAGGTTTTTGCTAGACATTTTGGCACGGGTCCAGTGAGATTGTTGTAAGATAAATCCCTGAATGAATCAGATTGAAAAAAAAAAAAAAAAAAAAAGGACAGAGAGAACCCAATTGTCAGATTTTGAGCCCAAAAGAATAGAAAACAGTTTCCAAATATTTGCAGGTTTGGTTTCAGTGTTCAAGAGTCACCAAGAAGACACAAGCAAACAAAACAAACAAGAAAAAAGAAACCCGGGAAAAATAAAAAAGCCATACTCACAAGAAAGCAAGCTGAGGGAGTTTGGATAGCGACACAGGAAAAGGTCCAGACAAGCTGTTGTTGTTCAGCCTCCTAGTCTCATTACAAGACAAACAATACAAAACACAGTTCTGTTTTTTCAGCGATCAGAAATATACAGATACATACAGAGTCTATATATATATAGTCAACAACAAAAGAAAAGAGCTTATTTATGGTAGCTTCTGTTCAATTTTTCCGTCTCTTTCTTGGCTACCGAACAGACAAGTAATCAACCAATGAAGACTTACAGGTATTGAAGGCCATTAAGCTGGCCCAGTGAGTCCGGAACAACGCCAGAAAATCTGTTGTTGGAGAGGTCCAAAGTCTGAAGCTTGGGAAGTGTGCCTAGCTCTGGTGGGATTTTCCCAGAAATGTTGTTGTTTTGCAATAACCTTCAAAAATATTGAATTTTCATTTAACTGAATAAAGGGTATTCGAAAAAAAAAAAAAAAAAAAAAAAAAAAAAAGAGAACAACGACTTTTCCAATTCTCAAAACTATTCCTTTAACCACAAACTGAAAAGAAATGGGGTTTTCGAAAAATCTCATTATGTTGTTGAATATGCTTGGTTTTTTGCTTCACTTTTCCAGTTCTCGAGACTTGATATATATATATAAACATTTTTATAATAAAAGGAAGTAGTAAAGCCAGAACAAGGCAAAATAAAGCAAAGACTCAAATGTGGTTTGTTTATATGCTTTAATTTTTTCTTTAAAAAGAAAATAAAATTAAAAAACAAAAATCAAAAGTGTTCCTTACACTTGACGAAGATTTGTGAGATTTCTGACAGCCCCGGAGAGAGTTCCAGAGAGAAACTGGCTCGGAGCTCCCCTGAAAAACAAAACCCAGAACTCCATTTATACTGTTCTATACATACATATACATACATAAACATATAGACTTAAAGTTTTTGGATTAAAATCACCAAAAAAAAAAACCTGACAAAATAGAAGAGAAAATAAAATGAAAAACTCACAGGCCAATAACGTAGTTTTCAGGAGAGCAAGTGATCATAGCCCAGCTACAAGGGTCAACAGAGTCTTCGTCCCAGTTGTTCAACGCCCCATGTGGATCATATAAATCTTCTTTTATTCTTATCAAAGCCACAACTAAAACAAACAAACAAAAAAAAAACCCATGTCAAAAAAGTTATTAATCTTCACAAAAAAGCCATGAAAATCATGTCATAAACGGTTATATTTCTGTACCTTCATGGTTACGAGGTTCGTAGGAGGAGGAGAGAGAAAGAAAGGAGAGAGAAAGGAGGAGGAAGAAGAGGAAGACGAGAGAGAAGTTGAGAGCCATGGCAGCTGCTAAACTAAAGCAATGAAGGAGAAGAAGTTGGTGGTGGTGATGAAGAGAAACGACATGTTTTAACACAATGAAGAAAGGAAAAAAAAATAGAGAAAAAGAGCAAATATCACAAAATTCGTTAAGGTTTCTTTCCTTTTTTTTTTTTTTTTTTTTTAACTTTCTCTTTCTCTCTGCTTTTCTTGGTTCTTTCGGTCACAGCCTCTCCTTTTCAGTCACCACCCTGTCCCTTTTTTTTTTAAACAAATTATTATAAATTAATTTTCGTTTTAAAAAAAAAAGAAAAAAGAAAAAGGAAACGAAGCAAAAAGGAAGAACAGAGACCCGAGGACGTGGTAAGAGACGAGTTATAGGTTTTGAGAGGACTGTTAGATAGAGAGAGAAAGAAAAAGGAGAGAGAGAGAGAGAGAGAATCAGGTGGGGGTGATTCGAGTTGTCAGGGATAGGAGAGAGAGAGAGATAAATAGAGAGAGAGAGATTGAGAGAGAGAGAGAGAGAGAGGTTGGCCTTGTGTGTGTGCGTTAGTGTGTGTGTTGTGCGCGCAGAAAATGAGAGATTGAGAGGAACGTGAGTGGGGGGGGGTACTACTGCAAAAATTGTACCTCTCTGTCTCTCTCTCTACTTTCTCTCTCTACTCTCTCTCTCTCTTCAAAGTCTCACCACCTTTGTGGGGCTGGTTGGGGGGTTTAGAATAATCCCATTTTCAAAAATACCCAACTCTCGATTTTAATTTTTAGAATTTTATTCACAAGATTTTAATATTAATCTTAATTTTTAAATATTAAATCATGTGATGCATGAATTTTTATTTTTTATTGATAAATATTTAAAATATTATTATATTAATTGATTATATACCTATAAAAATATGACACATGTATTAATTTTCAAAATTTAAGATAAAAGTTCTGTCTCTAACGCTACTCATTATACAATAGGAACTCTCAAGAGGATTTGGAGCATACACTACAATTGAAGTTTGGGAAATATTTTGATTGAAAATTGTGATTATTTGGAGTTGTTCATTTATTTGAAAATGAACTGTGATAATTAAATAGTATAAAAAAATTAAAATGTATTTGGAAAATAAAAAAATAATATGGATCTTATTTCTTTTTTCTCAAAATCACGTGTAATTTGAAAAAAAAAAAAAACAAATCTCATTTCAATTTTAAATAATAAATAATGGACTTTTAAAGTTTGATTCTTTAAAAGAAATCTAAAAATTGTAAATAATAATTGATTTACTTGACCATGTGTTTGGTTGGAGGGGGAGATTGAGGGAGGGAGAGCTCCCTTCATTTGTTTGGTCGGAAGGAAATAAGTAGGGAAAGGAGAGGTGG
Source organism: Ficus microcarpa (assembly GCA_025413485.1). NCBI lineage: Eukaryota > Viridiplantae > Streptophyta > Magnoliopsida > Rosales > Moraceae > Ficus > Ficus microcarpa. The sequence goes on from CM046376.1 coordinate 11,231,960, forward strand.
AGAGAGACTTGCTCCCTCTTGGCCTACCAAAATGTATCATTCTACATGCAAGCTTTCCTTCCAATTTTCAATTGAAAAGACAAATTTGTCATCAATTTTTTAAAATAATAATAATAATAAATGGATGATATAGTAATTAGCTAAAAAATTATCGTCCATTATTTTAACTCTCCTTCCCTGTTTTTTATCAAACAACATGACGGATTCTTACAATGGTCGGATTGTTTGGTCGGAAGGAAACAAGTAGGGAAAGGAGAGGTGGAGGGAGACTTGCTCCCTCTTGGCCTACCAAAATGTATCATTCTACATGCAAGCTTTCCTTCCAATTTTCAATTGAAAAGACTAATTTGTCATCAATTTTTTAAAATAATAATAATAATAAATGGATGATATAGTAATTAGTTAAAAAATTATCGTCCATTATTTTAACTCTCCTTCCCTGTTTTTTATCAAACAACGTGACGGATTCTTACAATGGTCGGATTGTTTGGTCGGAAGGAAACAAGTAGGGAAAGGAGAGGTGGAGGGAGACTTGCTCCCTCTTGGCCTACCAAAATGTATCATTCTACATGCAAGCTTTCCTTCCAATTTTCAATTGAAAAGACAAATTTGTCATCAATTTTTTAAAATAATAATAATAATAAATGGATGATATAGTAATTAGCTAAAAAATTATCGTCCATTATTTTAACTCTCCTTCCCTGTTTTTTATCAAACAACATGACGGATTCTTACAATGGTTGGATTGTTTGGTCGGAAGGAAACAAGTAGGGAAAGGAGAGGTGGAGGGAGACTTGCTCCCTCTTGGCCTACCAAAATGTATCATTCTACATGCAAGCTTTCCTTCCAATTTTCAATTGAAAAGACTAATTTGTCATCAATTTTTTAAAATAATAATAATAATAAATGGATGATATAGTAATTAGTTAAAAAATTATCGTCCATTATTTTAACTCTCCTTCCCTGTTTTTTATCAAACAACGTGACGGATTCTTACAATGGTCGGATTGTTTGGTCGGAAGGAAACAAGTAGGGAAAGGAGAGGTGGAGGGAGACTTGCTCCCTCTTGGCCTACCAAAATGTATCATTCTACATGCAAGCTTTCCTTCCAATTTCCAATTGAAAAGACAAATTTGTCATCAATTTTTTAAAATAATAATAATAATAAATGGATGATATAGTAATTAGCTAAAAAATTATCGTCCATTATTTTAACTCTCCTTCCCTATTTTTTATCAAACAACATGATGGATTCTTACAATGGTCGGATTGTTTGGTCGGAAGGAAACAAGTAGGGAAAGGAGAGGTGGAGGGAGACTTGCTCCCTCTTGGCCTACCAAAATGTATCATTCTACATGCAAGCTTTCCTTCCAATTTCCAATTGAAAAGACAAATTTGTCATTAATTTTTTAAAATAATAATAATAATAAATGGATGATGTAGTAATTAGCTAAAAAATTATTGTCCATTATTTTAACTCTCCTTCCCTGTTTTTTATCAAACAACATGACGGATTCTTACAATCCTCTTCATCATTCACATTCTCCATCCCTCATAATAAACATAGCATAGAGAAAAAGACAAAGGGTGTTTGGTGAATGAGTTTAGTTTAAGATTTTTAAGTTTCAATAGTAATTTTTCAGAAAAGACAAAAATCATTATGAAAAAAGTACAATTTAATTTAAAATGAACTTAAAAACAAACACAAAAAAAAAAAAAAGCATTTGAAAAACTTCAACATGAGAGGTCACTCAAAAGGACCATTATTTTGTACTGTTACTAGAAATTTTTTTTTTTTTACTATTTGATTAATTTTTTTAATAATATGATCTATAAATATTTATATCAAAAATTGCGACATTAGATCGATGAAATATTAATCAAACTACTAAAAGAATAGTTTATATAAAGAGGTCCTTATCATAGGAACACCCGTACGATGACAGAATACAAAAAGATATCTTATAATTAACAATAATGTTAAAAACCATCAAATCACATAAAAACCATATTAAGAAGAGGAAAAAAAAAAGAATGTATATATAGTAAAATCTTGTATTTTATACCATCAGTAAGAACTATAACTTAAGATGTTCCGATTATTGGAACAATTCTATGTTTTGTGTTATAAATTTTGATGTTGCAATACAAAGATCAGATTATTAAAAATAATTTGACGGTTAAAAAAAATATTATATTGATAGTGTAAATTAAGAAAATATACCAAAACAACTAAAAGAAAACTTTAATATGTTATTTTTTTCATTTTCCGTGCATAATTCTTTTATCTTCTTCATAGTTCATTGCATGGACATGGTGGTGAAAGCCAACTCAATAGAATAACAATACTAATAAGATTTTTTTTTTATAAAGGAAAAAATAAAAGAAAAGGAAAGGAAAGCAAATATCACTGTCTTTCAATGTCTCATGAATTTGTTAAGTAGATCATGTGTTGTTCGTTTCATATTAATAATATATGGATTCATTTGGTGAATGAGTTTGAGTTGAAAATTTTAAGTTTGAATTGAAAATTTTTGTTAACTTTTCAGAAAAGACAAAAACTGAGATAAAAAAATACAGTTTGAATTTAAACACCAAACGAGGCCTATGTAAAATTCGAGTTTACATGGGAGTGTGTTGTTGGCCAGAGCATTAGTATTGCTTTTATTTTGATAATCTTTATACAAGTTATATATTGGGAGGTTTGTGTGGTTATCACAAATTAAGCTCAAAACTAAGGAAGAAAGAAATAAAAAAGCATTTCAAAAAAATAATAATTAAACAACAGTTTCTAAAAAATATAACTAAAATGAATAATATAATATCAAGTTTTTAATATATCCTGAAGTAAATTTTATATTTATCAAGTCTTATAAATTTATAATTTACTTAATAAATTTTTATTTACCTTATAAAATTTAATAAATTTTTATTTACCTTATAAAATTTATTGTTCATTTTAAATATTTTAAAATCTTATTATCTTTTCGTAAAAATTATATTTACTAGAATTTTTCCATAATTAATTAATTAGGATAATTAGAAGGGCAAGCCAAATGGGCCTATTGGCACAAATGCACTAAAAATGCTATCAACCTATTATGAAGTTTTAAATTTCTTTCGAATTTTGTTATATCTTCTTTTTTTTTATTTTTTTTATTTTTAGGTCTAACATGATTTTGATGGCATTAATGTTTTTTTTTATTTGAACTTAGAAGTGGGGATCCGAACTCTCCTTTAGGTAAAGTCAGGTATGGTATCACCATTAAATTACGTCTAAAATTATATATCATTTAACAATTTAGATTAAAAAAAAAACCATTTTACAAGCACAACAAAATATTCATTGTAGCTTATTTCCTGGTAGGAGACAATAAAATTACGAACTTTATCGGTAGGAATTCAACACAATTTTTCATCTCAAACTAAAAAAAGTTGGTTTATTGGTTCGTTTCAAATTAAAATATAATTTTTCATCTTAGTTTTTGTCTTTTTCTGAAAATTTTTTTTGTTTTTTCTGAAATTTTTTTTTTGTTTTTTCTAACAAGTCAACAAAAAATACCATTGAAACTTAAATTTCCAACTAACTCATTCACCAAACAGACCCTTAATTACTATCAAATCATATCAACTACGTCTGCAGTTTTAAGATCTTGAAATCAATAGCAGGAACTTAATGAAATGCTTTTTCATCTTAATTTTTATTTTTTTTTAAATTAATGAAATTTATAATTAATTTTTAAAAAATCAATCAATTTAAATTTATGTTTTGTTTGACATTATATTTTAAACTCAAATTTTTCATATCAGTTTTTATTTTTTTCTGAAAAGTCAACAAAAATTATAACTAGTTTTTAAAAAATCAACCAACTCAAATTTAAAAATTTCAACTCAAACTAATTCACCAAACGGAGTCTTAAAAATTTTATTTCATCTCAAATTCAGTCGAAATACCAAACAAATGTTAGGATTTGTTTGGTGATTAATCTCATTTCCAATTAAAATGTATTTTTCATTTCAATTTTTGTCTTTATCTGAAAAATTTTTTATATTTTTCTGAAAAAGTTTTTGTCTTTTTAAAAGTTAACAAAAATTTTCAATTTAAACTTAGGGCCCGTTTGGAGCTGAAACTCAAACTTATGATTTAAACTCAAATTTTTATCTTTTTCTGAAAATATTTTTATTTTTTCTGAAAAAATTTTTTATATTTTCTAAAAAGTCAATAAAAAATTACTATTAAAATTTAAAATTTTCAATTCAAACTCATTTATCGAACAAATCTTTAAAATTTTTAACTTAAATTTAAAATTTTTAAACTCCACTCATTCGTCGTCCAACTAATCCCTGAGTTCGTAATATCGATTATCAATTGGTGTAAAGGGTATATGTACATTTTGTTATTGGGAATGAGTTGTGAAGGTAGGTTACTCGTAGGGGGTGTAGGCCTCGTGAGTTTAGGTCATGATTAAGGGAGCTTGAAAATGTGGAATTCAGATGTTGCCACTTCTGATGGTTTTTCATCATTATTTTCTTTCTTTCTTTTTTTCTTGAGAATCCTTGAAAACTAACGGGGATGGACCAGGACTAAGACCAAGACCAATAGAGTGTGGGCAGAACTGTGTTCTGAAAGTCTCTTTTGCCCCCCACTTTGAAATTTGAAGTTTGAAGTGACGACTGACTTGAACCCTCATTGACATGAAATACTTGTTGCCAGGGTGATATCTCTCCATTATATTTTTATTCATTATTCATCTTTCATGGTTTGTTACCCAACGAATCCAAATGAGCAGTAAACAAATATATAAAATACAGGTTTTTTGTTTTTTTTGTTTTTTTTACGTAACTTTTGATAATTTATTTTGTGGGTTGCCATTCTTTTATAACTTTTTATATCAATTTTTTTTATAATTTTTTTTTAAATATAAAGGTTTTTTATCTTCTTTTTAAAAACTTTTTTTTTGATGTCCTTTTCTAAAAAATCATTTTTTTATTTTTTCTGAAAAATTACTATTGAAACTTAAATTTTCTAAACTCAAACTCATTCACCAAACGGACCCCCTAATTATTTTTTTAATTAATTTACGTTGTGTTTAAGTTGTCATTCTTTAATATTTAAAAATACAGTTTTGATAAATGGAATTAATTTGGTATATTCATCTCATAAAATTTTTAAATTTGAGTTAAGTTGTTTTTCCCAAAAGTAATTATAAACTTTATTGTCTTTTCTGAAAATTCAGATAAAAATTTAATATTCCAACTTAAAAATCTCAACAGTTTAGTTCAAACTACTCCACCAAACTCCCCCTAAATTAATATATCAAACAAGCAGTTTAAAGCTAAGGGCATTTGGTTGGCTCTAGTCGAACAATTTCAAGGGTTCGTTTGGTATTTAAGTTGAGTTTGAGATGAGATGAAATTTTTAAATTTGAGTTGAGTTGAGTTGAGTTGAGTTGAGTTGACTTTTTAAAAAATTAATTATAAATTTTGTTGACTAAATTCATAAAAAAAAGATAAAAATCCAATAAAAAAATACAGTTTAATTGGAGTTAAATTAATATACAAAACAAAGCATGTTTAAAGCTTAGAGGGCATTTGGTTAGCTCTAATCACCGAACATAGGCTCCAATTGTTTTTTTGTCATTTTCTTTTAAAAGTAAACACTGTTTTACTATTTATATTTTCAACTCTAACGTTAAAAACTCAACTTTAAAAGTTGATAATTTTGTTATTCTAAGTCGAGATGAGATATACTTTTTTTTAATTGCATATAATTTCGAGGATAACGAAATAAAGATCTCATACTGAGTAAACACATTTCAAGTTTTTACTCTTTAAAAAATAAATAAATAAATAAACTCCAAATTGTTCATTTTAACCAAACGTATAATTCCAAAATTCAACTCAACTTCCAATCAAAATAGTCGATCAATTCTTTCCAATTTAAACGGACCAATCAAACACCTTCTTAGACTCATCCATCTATATGTGATAAATTTAACACGTTAATTTTTTTTTCCCCAACTTAGAATAAATAAAAACCTCGATCCACAATGGACATGTTGACTTAGAAGGAGTAGTTTTTGAGTAAAATGAAAATTTAACATTTTTCACTCCAAAGGTAGTCTGCCACGATATTCCATTAATAATGGTATTTTCTCACTTCCTTCATTTTTTTTTTCTTTTTTCTTTCTCAATACGATAATATTAAATGGCAATTTTTGTGAATTGGGAGGTAGTATGAAATTAGTAGAGTGCTCAAGAATAAACGAGCAAAATGATTATTTTTGTCGAAGGAAAAACGGATTACGGGATAATCAAATCAACAATTAAATACTCTAAAGACAACCAATAGTTTTTTTTTTTTTTTTGTAATTTTTTTTAATATATAACTTGACATTTTGACATGTAGAATACTATAGTTGTTTATCATTGATTACTAGTATAAAGCAAATGTTATGGTATGTCTAGTTGCATGCAAAAATTAAACACATGTATTGATCACATTTTATTAATTAGGAGGATTTAGTTTTTTTTCTAATTATTATTTTCATGATCTATGTCATCTAAACTTTAAGATCACTCCTGGTTTACCCTTTGAACTTTAAAAACTCATTTCACCCCCTAAACTTTGAATTCGACGCCACTTAACCTTTCTTTTAATCAATATTTCAGTAAAAAAAAAAAAAACATGTATATGGAAAAATAGGGGAATTGGTCTTATTAAGCCCATTCTGTTAAGTTTTTTGCTAAAAAAATGAAAAAAGACTGCATAATTGTATTTAACTCACTTTTTTTCTGTCTTTTTTTTTTAATTGAAATTATGATGTAGAGCGGTTAAGTATGTAGTTAAATTTAAAGTTCAAGAAGCAAACTACGTTTTTTAAAATTCAGATAATAAAATTATAAAATAATAGTGATCCTAAAATTTAGGAGCATAAATAATAATAACAATCATTTTTTTTTATATAACGTTGTGTAATGTATGTATGTGTGTGTGTATATACATATCGTAACTCTATAAATATAGGGTATATTTTGTAAATTAAAAAAAGCAATTAAAACCATGTTAGTAAGACTTTTTTTTTTTTAATTATTACTTAATTCTCTCTGTATCACAGTGTTTTTAAAGGATTTTTTTTTTTCTTTCCTATCTTAATCTCAGAACGGCGAATGGAGGTGCTGAATTATGTGCATGAATTAACAGACACCAAAAATGCAAACCTCCAATTATCTTCTTTTAGACAAATTATTTAGTAAATTACATGTATGATGTTATTACGTTTACGTGGTACATTCGTCTAGTAAATAATTTATACATAGATGATTTATAAGTAAAAGTTATTAAGAAAGAGAATAACGATTAGGAAATTAAATTAGAGTAACATTGATAAAAATCTCAATTTCTTATTAAATAGATGTATCACGTAAATAAAATAATTGTTGAACGAATTTGTCATATAAATACGATAACATGACACATTCGATATACTTAAAAAGTTCTCCCTGTTTCCTTACTTGTTAATACAAAAAATGGTTTAGTTGGAGGACATGTTAGACTTCTTTGTCTCGTCCCTAATGGTCTGAACGATTGTTTTCCTAATAATAATAATAATAATATATAAGAAAAAAAGCTCTCGATGATTACCTTCTTTTATAATAATTTTTTTCTTCATAATATTAAACATAAAACTTCAATATGTCATGTTCTTACATTTACATGACATAATATTTAAGTGATTTGTTAGTAAAATTTATTAAGAAAGAGAATAGTGATTAGGAATTTAGGATAAAACTAATATTGACAAAGGGGGTGTTTGGGGAATGAGTTTAATTTAAGATTTTTAAATTTCATTAGTAATTTTTATTGACTTTTCAGAAAAGACAAAAAACTTTTTCAGAAAAAACAAAAATTTTTTTCAGAAAAAGATTAAAAAAAAAATACAGTTTAACTTAAGTTAAACTGATATGCCAAACTCCCCTTTTGTTCATTATTTATTGAACGGATATATCACATCAATATAATAATTGCTAGATGGATGTACTATGTAAATGTGATACATTTGATCTTTGTTTCCTTACTTTATAAAAAGAAAAAAAGAAAAAAGAAAAGAAAAGAAAAGAAACTTTAGTTGGAGGACATGCCAATGGTCTAAATGATAGTTTTCCCAATAAAAAAAAAAAAAAAAGCTCTCGATGATTATCCTCTTTTCTAATAACTTTCTTTTTTCTTCATAATAAATATCAAACCTCAAGCTTGTTAATAGTATGGAAGGAACAAATTTATGTCATAGGTTGGACATGGCCCCAACAAGTAATGAAATGAAATTTTGTTAAGGTGTGGTTCCACGACACATGGCAATGATGATTGGAAGCTACGAAGGGAATAATAATTGAGGCCCTTTTTTCATGGTACGAAAGTAAAAACTTTTCCATTTTAAACAAAATATAAAAGGATAAAAGAAGGAGAATTATTTGGTTAGATTTTAGTAAATTATTTACATTGTTAGATAATATTGATCAAATTTCAGTAAATCTTTTGCATTGTTTAATAATCTAATCTGATGAAAATGTCATCTAACGATAATTTAAAATTGTATTCTATGAGTAGAATCATAGGATTTTATCACAGAATTCTCTGTTAAAAATTGTTTTTAATTCTGATACAATCCTTTAAAAGAAAAAAAAAACTTTATGATTTTATTATTTAAGCTTTTTATGATAATGTATCTTGGGTAGCGTATATTTCTGAACATTATAATATATATCATCACAATCAAATTAAAATGAAATAAGTATACGAAATTGATAAGATGTGATAGTTTTAAACAAAATCCTACCTAATAAATGTATTTTTCCGTATCATACCATAGACTTCTTAAATAAATAAACAATTTATTGACTTTATGGGTAATTAACCTAACATCCCACCATTAATTAACCTAACATCCCACCATGTGCTTAACGTAAGTATGCTTTATTTACATTCTATATATAACATGCTCATATAGACGCGCGCGTGTGTACATATATATATATATGTATGTATAAAATGAGAGGGGGTTTTCGTTCATAATGAACTTTTATTTTATTTGTTTTAATTTTACGTTTAAAAATTTTACATATATATATATTTTTGTCATTATATCCCTTATTAAAAATTTATTATCTCTACATAAGTCTCTTCAAAAACCTTATTTTTTATCTTTAATATATATTTTCATTGAAATAATAAACTGATTCCGCGTAACCATAAATTTACGAGTCAGACAGCAAAAAGCTTTGATTCACCTAACCTTTCATTAATACATCCCCCGCGTAACGCGTGAGTATATTACAAATTTAAAATATAGAATCAGCAATTATTGGTTAAAGTAGGGTAAGTTGTAAGTCATAAAAAAAATAAAAAATAAAAAATAAAAAATAAAAAAAAAGGTCATAATCGAACTCTGAATAGTAACAACAGCAAGAGCACCTCACGTGTAGTACATGGAGAAAAATTAGAATAAGAATCATCACCAAAATGACAATTTTTTTTTTAAAATTAACTTTCCCAAATGACTTAATTAGGAAGCTTTTCCCCCCAAAAAAAAAAAAAAAGGACTAATTAATTTAGAGGCAAAAATATATAGCTTTGCTAAGAATATTCTCTAAAATAGATTAATTTGTTAAAACAGCATTTCTTTTTTCATTCCAAAGAACATGTTGTAAATCATGCACTTATGGAAGCATAAATAAATCAGCAATCTTCCACTTTTTGTAAAGTTTATGGATTACAAAAGGATTTATAACTAAAAAAATTAAATAGTAATATTCGAATTGAAAATACTTGATGTTACACTATAAGGAAACTAACTACTTTGGTTTAACAATTAATTAAATTGATAAAGCATCTAATTGCGCCTATGAGTATAATTATATTCTTATGCTTATTTATGGTAAACAAACTTTTTTTTTCTGGACCAAATAAAGTAAAACACATTGAAACGAAAAAAGATAAAATTACTCAAATAATCACTTTTTTTTTTTTTAACCTATTGATCAACATAACATAAATTCCATTCTCTTAATTAAAATGTCCTAAATTTTAGATTCATTTTTGTCTCATATTGGTCTGGTATCAAATTTTTGTTTCATGTTAATGTAACGATCTTTAAATTTACATCATTCATGTGCTTTTGTCATGATAAAATTATACCAAAATTAACAAAAATATAAAAGGAGAATTTTGTGGTAGGATGCTAAAAGATTTCTTATAAATAAAATATTTTTTTTTACCTCAATTTAAATCAAATTAGGTAAAAATATAGCAATTTAACTAAAGTTTTGTTTGGCGTTTAAGTTTAATTCTAACTAAACCGTACTTTTTCATATCATTTTTTATCTTTTTCTGAAAGTTAACGAAAATTATAATTAGTTTTTGAAAAGTTAACCAATTCCAACTTAAAAATTTTATTTCCAATCAGCGAACCAAATACAAGCTAAACGTAATGAATGTCCGATGTTCAAAAATCGTACCTCATCAATAGATTTTTTTTTTTTTTTTTCATACTCTACTAAAAAGATTCTCCCAAGTATAAAGTAAAGATTTAGGAACCAAAACAACTGACAAAGAAAACATGAACAGGAAAAAACACTATTTTTTTTTACTCAGTTCTTTAGGAAACTCCCTTACGAGGAAGATAAAAAGAAAGGCTGTAACTCACTTTCCCAAGAAAATTTCCATTTCATTGTCATTCATGGGCCAGTCTACTAATCAAAATAGCGCCTTTCAAGCCAAAAATAATTAATAAAAATAATAAGTAAAAAAAAAAAAAATGCTAGTGCCAAATCCTTTCAGCTAATAAAGTAATTTCATGATGAAGAGTTGCAATGTAGCTTTCCCTTCTCTTAAATCAGCATTATCGTGCTTGCCTCGGGAATGCCACATTTTTTGCCTTTTTTTTTTTTTGATCGGGGTAAGTTTGAGTTAAGATTTTTTAGTTGTAATAATAATTTTTGTTGACTTTTTAGATAAGATAAAAAACTTTTTCAGAAAAGACAAAAAATTTTTTGGGAAAAGGATAAAAATTTTAATTCAAACTAGTATTTTAAACTTTGTATCCAAACAAACTATTGTCTTGTTGACGATAGACTTCATAATTTTCTTAAGATATCCCTATTAACAATTCACGTTTTTGAATCTCAATATGATTAAGTTTAATCAAAATCAATAAAAATGGTTAATATGATGATTAGAAATAATACACTATTTGTTCGTTTTTTTTCTTTTTCTTTTAAATTAAATTCTCTAAAAAAAGAATCATCATCTTTCTTTACGTAAGAGTATCTCCAATGAAATGCTAAATTATTGTACTACTGGTAAATTTTGATAACTGGATGAAAAAAAAAAACTTTCTCCAATAAAGTACTATTTTTGATGCCAAATTTTCCGTATGTTAAACTTTGTAATAATTTTTTCACAAGATATAGCTAATATCAAATTGAATATTTACCTTTTTCATTACTTGTTATCTTGACTTTTTTTTTATTTATGTAATTGTTTAATTTATTTAACGATTAAAAATTCACTTTTACAAATTTTACAACATAATAACGATTGAAAATAATATTATAAATATCATTACATATTTGAGATGATCTCAGCTTCTATATTACTAGTCAAAATCACTTGAAATTTTTTTTTTAATTATCCCACAAAAAAAAAGGTTTTTTTTTTTTTTTTTTTTTTTTTTTTAAATTATGTTGGTCCCTGGTGGTGAAAAAATCCCACTTTAATCTGTTATGATTATTTTATATATATCGAAGTGAAAAAGACCTCTGAACAAAGACCGTCACCAACCACCATCTAATAGGCGTATCTCTGTATGATTGAATTTGCTGAGAGTCTTTAGAGAGATTCTAGCAATGAAATCCGCTGTCTTTTTCACTTTGACTTGAGGTCAACTAATATTCAAAATAAACCAGGGGAAAAAATTAAGAAGAGAAAAAATATCCTCCATATTTGAGGTATATTTTAGTTTTATTTTTTTATTTTTGGGTTAAAATTTTTTTCGATCCCTCAATTATATGTTCCGTCACATTGTTAGTGTCTGAACTTTAAAACGTTATTAAATCAGAGTCCGTTTGGTTGGTTAGTTTGAGTTGAAATATTTTAGTTGTAATAGTAAATTTTTTTGAATTTTCATAAAAGACAAAAAACTTTTTAGGAAAAAGATAAAAACTTTTTGGGAAAAAGACAAAAAAAAGTATAATTTGAGTTGAAATGAGATGATGAGGCAAACGGACCCTCAGTCTTCAAACTGTGAACATGTGATTTGGTTCCATTTGAATTGAAAATTTTAAATTTGAATTAAATTCTCAAAACATTTGTGCTATTAAAATGCACCTGATATTCACGTGATCATTACAGTTTAATTACTACCATTATTTTTGGGGGGAGAAATGATTATTATTCTAAAAGTTTATAATAGTTTAATGACTGATTTTAGAATGTTTCAAAATTCGGGGAATTATAATAAGATTACACTTATAATTGAGGAATTGAAAAATGCAACTAAACAAAAACATCTTTTTTGGGCAAAGAAATCAAGGAAGTCCGTATAGAAAGAGTTGTAATTTTTTTTCTTGACATAATTTGATTAAAATATGTTGATCCTTACTCCTCTTGAAGCAAATTAAAGGCGATGTATTTCATTCCACAATAATTCATGAACTTTTTATTACAATTTCTTTGGTTACTTGAAAAAGGAAGATTAATACAAAAATTTGGCTCCCTATTATAGTCTAAGGGTCCGTTTGGTGAATGAATTGAGTTTGAGTTGAGATGAAATTTTTAAGTATGAGTTGAATTGACTTTTTAAAAAAAATAGTTATAAACTTTGTTGACTTTTCAGAAAAAGATAAAAATTGAGATGAAAAAATACACTTTAGTTGAAGTTAAACTTTGTTACCAAACAAAGCATAACTTTTGCAAAATTTTTTATTTATTTTTTATTTCAAACAGGAGGATTTAAAATCTTCCTAGTTGGATATAAAATTGTTTTTAGAATATAACTGTAATCATCTCACTTTTGCATCTTGGAACCCCTTGAAAATATCCTTATAACATTATAGAATGCGAAAATTTCCAAAACATCCCCAATGTTTCGCATAAATACTAATCATGTACCTCATATCATACAAATACTCAAATATATCCCATGTGTTCTTAAAATCACGAAATACATCCTCAAGCGATTAGATTTCCAAAAGTACGAAGATTACCCATCCCAATCTTATATTAAATATGAATTAAAGCACTAATTGAACAAAAAATGATACATAAAGTAATTCTTATTCTCTTATAATTCTTCTTTTCATAAACTAATTTGAGAATTTTGATTGTTTTAAATTTATTTATTTTTAGTTAATTCATATTTAACATAGATTAGGAAGGATAGTCTTGATATTTTAAAAAATTTAATCAATACAATGTATTATGTAACTGATATATATATATATATATATAAAGAGGATGTTTTAGACATTTACTTATTTATTTTTTTGAATTTAGGGAATGAAGAGATTCAAATTTTTCATATTATGATGGAATCAGTTGTAGAATTATCGTTAGGTTATACATTCAACCACGTTTTAGATATTTATTTAATAGAAAGATAAAATTTATATTTAAACTAAACATGGGAGCGTTTTGGATATTCTGTCTTATAGAACTAACATTTCTATTAGATATATGTAAAAATAGAAAAAGACAAAAAAAAAAAGAAAAGAAAAAGGTAGGAGAAATGATAACGTGACAATCACAATTAAAAAATAAAAAATAAAAATGAAAGAAACAAAGTTTGTGCTTGTGCATACTACAAAGTAAATCACCATGCCCAACAAGACCACCCCCAACCCAAGAACCCAAAAATAAAATAAAATAAAATAAAATAAAACTAAAAAGATTGGAGAAAATATAAAAAGCAAAGCAAATGTAGTGCTTGCTTTGCAGTTCAAGTTTCCAAACCCAAAAAAAAAAAAAAAAAAAAAAAAAAAAAAAAAAAGCCTCTTATGAAACCAATGAGGAGAAGAGAAGGCACTGGCTAATAGAAGAAGAATGAAGAAAGAAAGAAGGAAAAGAAGTGGGAAAATATTTGGGAAACCCCACCGCAACATTCCAAAATCTTCCTTGAAGTTAGTGATATGTTCTTTCATTTCATGCCGGTTTGGAATTGATGCCTCCACGGTGACACACTTTTACTTTCTCCAATCAAAACAACAAAACAAACCCACAAAAAAGTTGAAAAAAAAAGAAAAAAAGAAAAGCTCGTGGCAAAAGAATAGTGTTAGAGATACCGTTTTGAATATTATTTTTTTTAAATATTAACTCATGTGTTATGTTTTTAGTGGTCGATGAAATCAATTTATGTGTCAATATTATAAATATTTATTAATAAAAGAATAATAATTCATATACTATATAGATTGGTAGTTAAAAAATTATGATTATAGTTGATATCCTTAATATTTGTAACTGTAATTTTATTTTACTAATTAATGTTATTTTAGTTATTAAATTAAATTTTCAAGGTTAAATTTGTGAATATTCGTGTTAAACATTTATAGTACGCGATGTAAAACAGTTTCTAATTGTAAATAGACTGTTAAAAACTTATGAGAAAAAATTATAAAAACAACCTCTTAAATCCACATATATGTTTATGTTTTTTACCCTACCATAATAGTTTGGATTTTTAATCCTCAATACTTATCTCATTAGAAGTTTAAAAAAAAAAAAAAGGAATTATCAAGAAGTTATTATAATTGAAACAATGATCCAGAGATATGTTTTTTAAAAGTTAACTAATAAATCACTCAAAAATTAATCTAACAATTAAAATAACAATATCGATCAATAGTATAAAAATACATTCTTAATATAAGTTTGTGTTTGGTTCACTGATTGGAGATGAAAATTTTAAGTTGGAATTGATTGATTTTTTAAAAATTAGTTAAAATTTTTATTAATTTTTTAAAAAAGATAAAAAAATATGATTTAATTAGAATTGAATTAAAATATCAAACGAAGTCTAAATTCGTTTAGCCGTAAAAGCTGCGCGTTTTAGATTAAACAATTTTTATTTTTCAAGAGCAAAAAAGAAATTATTAAACAATTTTTAACCAGCCTTTTCTTTTTTTGGAGGGGGCTCTCTTTTGAGAAATGGGAAAAAGCAAAAGGCAGTGTACCCGTGCCTTACCCTTTCCTCGGCTTGGAGGCCCTACAAAATGTGGTGGGACGTTTTATTTATTTATTTATTTTTATTACTTTCTTCTTTTGGAGGGCTTTGCTTGTCTGTGTCTGATTGTACGCAAACTCATATGTGACTTCTCATTCAAAGAAACGTGTCGACCTCATGACGATTTGATTACGGTGGGAAGATGGTGGGCCTTAATGGGCTCCAGATGGCCTTGTCATCAGCCAGCGAAATGGCTTTTTTTTTTTTTTTTTTTTTTTTGGGGTGATCGAGAGACCAGAATTTCTTAAACTCTAGATCAGATAAGATCTTGTGTTCGAGATAATCTGCTCCATTGTAATAGTTATGATAATTGAGTAATTTGTAAATATTGTAATTATTGTTTGGCATATAAGTTTAACTCAAGTTAAACTGTATTTTTTTTATATCTTTTTCTGAAAATTTTTATTTATTTTTTTTTGAAAAGTCAACAAAAATTATTATTGAAATTTAAAAATCTTAAACTAAACTCATTCTCCAAACACCCCCGTAGTTTTTTTTTTTTTTTTTAAATTTGCTATTGTAAGTAGTTTAACTCAAGAAATTGAGGAGAACAAAACTAGAAAGAATTTTCAATTTCCAATAATTGAGGTCTTTGGAGCATATTTTTTTTGCTTGAAAAGCTACGCATAATGAGGTTGAGGCCCATTAATGAGGTTGACGTCCATTTGCGGGCAAGTTTTCAAAAAAAATTTTTCAAAAATTTTTATCTTTTTTTTTCTTCAATTTTACTATTTATTTTTCTAAATATTTTCAAAAAACTCAAGCTTTAAAAGTTCATAATGATATAAAATTTTGTTTTTCAAATTACATAGAATTTCAAGACGAATGAAACTAGATTTATATTGTTAAATTTTTTTTTCCAAACACAGTTTAAGTTTTTACACTTTCACTCAAAATAGTTTATTTTTACCAGATGCACATTTTCAAAACTCAAATTATCTCTAACCTCTGAAACACCGTTTTCAAATATGATCCCAAATGGAGCCTAAGACTATGACCATGCAGACAGAAAGAGGATTCTTGCATCATCACCATTTGCACTTATAAGAATAATTCTTTATTCCCTTGCAAATATTGAAAAAAAAAAAAAAATTCTTGAAGTATCGTTATATAAGAATCATAGTAGCTGGGCATATTATTAACCAAAAAAAAAAAAAAGGGTTTCAAGTGTCAATTTCCGTATTAATTATTAAATCCTTTTGGTTTATATATCACCAAAAGTTAAAACACCCCGTCTTAAAACTTTTTACCATTGCCATGATATAATTTAAGAATTTTCAACAATTGAGATCATTTTTTCATAATTTATAACGCCTCGAATCGTCATGAATTAACAACACATCCTTTTTCACGTATGATAATGTTAAGGATCTCAACTTATTAACATATATTGACAGGATACGTAACGTGAGTACATCGATTAATATTAAAACGTTGCATTTAATCATTTATCATCACTTCGTTCACATTAAAAAATGTTAAGGATCACTAAAAGAATAAAAAAGAAGAGAAACAAAGTCAATTGAAATCCTCCGTCAGAAAAAGAAGAAAAGGGAAAAACAAACTTATTGCAATATGCATGCCTAAAGAAGAGCAATATTATGCCTAGCTTCTCATATTCTATCGTGCATGCACTCATTGTTTCATTAGCTATATTACGATGAAAGTCTTTTTATAATAAATATCATACGTATAAAATACATATATATATATATATACATACATACATATATACATATGCCAGATATAGCTATTATTCTGTGCGTGTGGCATGACATAAAAGGGCAAAAAAAATCATAGATGTTATCCAGATAATGATGTGGATAACTTTTAATAAAGGCTAGCTTTTTGCAAGTTGCAACCCCATGAGACCGGCATTTCTCCTTTATTTCATGTTGACATGTTTTTCATCTTTTTATATGTTCCATTACTTGATTCAATGTTACCCACCAAAAAAAAAAAAAAAAAAAAAAAAAAAAAAAAAAGAGGGTAGGGTGGGGACTGGGGAAGGAAAAGAAAAGAAAAGAAAAGAAAAGAAAAGAAAACTAGGGTTTTGTCAACTATTTCTTTTTTAATTGGTTAAACACACTTTTATAATGAGTTTATGTCTTGTTATACTTAAATGCTCTAATCCTTGAAGAAGGAGAGCAATAAAATATAATAGAAAAAGAATAGATAAAAAAGCAAGCACACTTAAAATTTATATTTATTCGCTTTCTTAATATTAATTATCTCAATTCTTTACACCAAGTACTAAATAGGCAATTTTTATGAAGTCTTTAGATAAATCCATATTTGTGAAAATAAAATTTGCTTCTCCCTAGTTAATGTTATACAGCTTACCTGTATACACAAACATTAGATCGATATATATATATATATATATATATAAAAGAGTCAATGTATTTAGTTCATGTTTGATTTATAGGTTCGAATCCGTAATTTAAACTTTTTTTTTTTTTTTTCTATAATGTCTTCTGTCGTAAAATTTTAATTTTTTATTCAAACTTACTATTCAAGTCTATAAACGTAACGGGCCATAATTAGTCGTTTCACATTACTCCCTCGAGAAAGTATTGTAACATTCAATCAAGTTCTTGAGCTTTATATCTCTTTCCTTTTGCACTTGTTTTGCAAAAAGGAATTCTTTTCCACCATATAAAGATGATGATGCAATGGATTCAATGCCATAATTAGAATATTTCCCTATTTTCTATATGCAAAACTTTGGTAAGAATATATTTTTTTTGAATCAACAAATCAAAATATTAGTGTGTGGTGACCACAACTTGGCAATCAAGATAAAAAAGAATTTCCATTCTCCATGAAGATTTGACAAATTTGTATAAAGCAATCAAGTTTTGAAGGAATTAATACCTTATTGGGGCCTCTGCATAGAATCTTCATGCATGCAAGCTTTTGGAAGGTTGTAGTAAAAGGGACATTTTTTATCAAAATTTCATATGGTTTTTTGTCATGTTGGGTTTTTGATTCTCTATTGTTTAATTCGAAAATGACAAAAGTGAATGGTTGTTTTCATAAATGACACTATAAATGGAGGTTTTTTTTTTTTTTTTTTTTTTTTTTTTTTTTTTTTTTTTTTTTGGTAAAGTTTAAAAAGAATATAAACTCTTCTTCCAATTGTCTACTTGATCAAACTTTTTTTTTTTTTTTTTTTTTTTCATGTTTAAGAGCAAAGCATAAATGGCAACTAAGATACCAAATCAAATTATGTCTAAATGATATGCTATTTTACTTCCAAATATGGATATGACAAAAGCATAAAGAAGCCCCATTATTTGGTTTCTACTTTATGCATATATATTACATGTTTAACAATGATGTGATTAAGGTTTATTAAGGTTACAATGCCTTTTTTTTTTTTTTTTTTTTTTTTGCAAAGCTATTAATCAATATGATGATAATATAATCATGAAATGGTTCAATCTAATAGCATGTATGATTGCTACTTAATTGTTGTGTTTGTAAACATGTGTTTAATATTTTTTCTCAAAAAAAAAAAAAAAAAAAAAGAAAAACTTGTTCATAAAATTTCCAATGCATTTTCCAACAAAAAGAGAATTTGTCAAAGCAAAAAGTCGCAATCAAGGCCACCAAAACCACGTTTGCTAGTTTTATCACAAATCACTTCCCGGTAAAATTGGGAAAGCATAATTCAAGATCTATTCCAACAAAACCTCATATCTCTATCTCTCTCTCTCTCTCTCTCTCTCTCTCTCATGCCTCATATATATATATATATATATATTTATATATACGTATGTATGTGTGATGCCTCATGACTGGTTAAAATGAACCCCAATTGGAATCTAAATATCCCATGTAAAAATAGATTCTAAGAATTGAGGCATATAATTATCATTATTGGCCGATACAATATGGACATAAACTCGAATACAGTCTCGAAGCATCAAAATTGTCCAAATAATGCCAATCGTGGTGGTGCTTCCAATCGAAACATCTTATCAATAGGACAGCTATCACCTTAGCCGAATCTGTTCCTCTTGTGCTAGATTTCACGATCTTGTCTAATGCTTAAATGGTAAGATTATCCATGTTTGTTTGAATAGTATATTTCTTTCTGAACGTTGAACGATAAATCTGATCAAAATCATATCAAAATAACAAAAGCTATCGCAGATGTGATGTGAACGTTGAACGATAAATCTAATCAAAATCATATCAAAATAACAAAAACTATCGCAGATGTGATGGGATAGCAGTATTCCCCATAAGTATCTACCCTGAAAAGTGCGGGGAGGGGGGTGAGAATGGGGATAAAGTTTTGTCTCTAGTTGTGGGCATGATGGGTATGAAACAAGATTATTATATATTCGTTATTTTTTTAAAACACATTTAAGGTTTTTACGCAATTTAAATATCATAATTCATTTTCAATTTACATGCAATGAAACACGTATTTCTAAACATTCACTCATTTCTAATTAAAAAAAAAAAAAAAACTCCAAAACTCCAATTCCAATTAGCATTTTGTCCCAGCATGATTAGTTGTTTTTAGAATCGTGGCTCTATTTCTAGATTTGGTTTGCATATATTTTGAATTTGACTTGTGTTATGTAACCTTTGGTTTTGGACTAAATTTATGATGAGTTTTTCACTTTAATCTTCATTTTAAGTTACTTAATTTTCTTATGCAATAATTATATTATATGGGGAATAGGGCATGTTAGGGGAAGTGCTCCCCAATGGAAAATCCCCAATCTGGGCCCAACCTCTCCGTAACCAGAGACGGGGACAGGGAAGCATTCTCCAATCCGGCCCCATCCCATTGTCATCCATAGTTACAGATAGATTATTTTTCTGCACCCACTAGAATTTTCCTTTTATTTATCTCAAACTGTCCACTTATTTTATATGATCCCTAAAATAGTCCTAAACGAGATTCTAGCTGAACATCTTCTTTAGTCATGGAATTGACCTGGTAGATGACTGTCGGTCTGTAGCCGGGTCACCCGGTAGGGTGTGCGCTAATGCAAGCGCCGGCAACGGGCAAAACTTGAAGATTGAAAGGACAGGGAAAGAGAGAAAGGGCAAGATTATTCTCTCAATAAAATAGGTAGAAAAAAAAAAAAAGGTTAAAAATGCAGACCAATGTCTATCTTTCCGTACCACCCCAAGTAGAGGTATCCCAGCTTGTGTTCTGCAAATTGTAGAAGAATGGAAATCTCTCCGTTTCCCTAAAATGAGTTGGGCCCAAACTTTAAAACTGCATTGAAGACCCTCTTCCAATTCTCATAAGCCATCCTTATTTTTTATTTTATACGGAATTATTTTTTTATGTGCTACCGGATTATTTATTATAGTCTATCTGATTGATTATCGTAAACTATCAAATTAATTAGTTATTCCATCACGTATAAAAAATCATATTACAAATTTTGATTTTCCTTACTCACTTTATTGTTGCTTGTTTTGCATCAGACCATCGTAACATAGTTCATAGAGAGCACCTTAGAAAGCAGCCCACATCAGGTGATGTAGACCAAAAAGCGGTACATGAACCCAAGTCACGTTTCGGGGATATTCGCATGGGTCATAGTTTGGAAGGCCCAGAGACGTGAGTGGGCCTGTTTTATTTGGTCAAATTAGACTCTCAGCTTACTTGGGAGGTCTCGAGTCGTTGAGAAATTATAGTATTAAAGATTGTGGAGAACCTTTATAAAGACTTAAATAGCCTTACCAAATTCAGTCAGCCCAACTAAGTCCATTAAACCCAAGAGAAACCCAAAGAATATTCATGTATTATTCTCTTTCTCCCTGCTCTAAGATTTGTTCCTCCACATATTTAGGGGGTGTTTGGTGTGTAAGTTTGAGTTAAGATTTTTAAATTGTAATAGTAATTTTTGTTGATTTTTTGGATAAGACAAAAAACTTTTTTAGAAAAGATAAAAATTTTTTTTCAGAAAAAGACAATTTTTAATTCAAACTTGAGGTTTGAACTAAGTAACCAAACAAACCCTTAGTTATTCACTCTTTAGGACGAGCTTTCCCCTACTGAGATGTCTTCCGTCTGGGGATCACCAGAACAATAGGCCTCCAATGGCAACAGAGTTGCTAGCTACCTTCCTAGGAGTCCCTTTCTAAGACAACCTTCTTTGATAAAGTTCAAATGGTCTTAGGAGAAGCCTTTCTGCTCTTAGAGCCTCCGACTTTGTGAACGCAGAGGAAATCATGGCTAGAGAAACCCCTAATAAAGGCCTTTGAAGGGAAAACCTCCAAACTGAATGAGGAAGTATTTGGTTGTCATTGAATCCACCACCGGCCTATAAATACCACACTACTTGCACTCCAAGATCATCCATCAACCGCCAAGTACTACTATTAGCCATCTGCCTCACCTTTCATTCACCATTTGTGACTAAATGAGGAGACCCTCTTCAATTTAGATCACTCCACTAGCGGAGGCACACCTGAAATACAAAGCCAACCTTAGGCATTCTATATTTTAGGCCTCATCCACTACCTATAAACAAACCATAGATCTCGAACCTCATCCTTACCATTTTCTAAATTTTCTATTCACCAAAAAACAACACTTCTCCACAAACCAATCAAGTTTCTCTTTTTGACTATATGATTATCTAAAGATCATTTTTTTTTTTCGAGAAGTCTTTAACTATTGAGGGCCAAAATTGCAATGCGTATTGCCACAAGAACCGTCTTGCTTGGTACCATCTAACTCGTCCCAGTCGGAACCAACATTGTACATTGCAAGACAGAGCCCTCCTAACGTAGCCCAATGTACTTCTGGTGCCACTAGGGATGGGAACAGGGTGGGGTTGGGGAATGCTTTCCCGTCCCCATCCCCACACCCCAAAACCATCACCATTCCCATTTCCATCTCCATCCCCGTGCCCACAAAAATAGAAGTGGGGCCAGGGATGGGGATTTCCCGTTGGGGGGCTTCCCTCATACCCTCCTTATTCTGTGACTTCACATTTGGGTAGGGGAAAAAATCCTCCTTTTAGTTAAGAAAAAAATATGCTTGATTAATATATATATAAATTGCATAATAATACCCTCTTTGGTATTGGATAGAGAGTGCTATTTTTTTTTAATAAAAAACTAATAATGTTTAAAGATGATTCTTTATTATATTAAACATAAATATATATGCGTATATAAATACATAAATAAAATATATGTAGGCGAGGCGTAGAGTGCTTCCCTTGTCATTCCGTCAATTTTTGGGGACATGATTTTTGATCCACCCCCTCTCTATCTCCTAACATTGTCCCACATTCCCGCCTTTTTCGGAGTAAATCCCCATAGAAAATATTACCATCCCTAGATGTCATGTTCCGTTGAATCCAACTAGATGCCAATTGGGACCAATCAAAGGAGGCCCATCAGGAAGTTTATTCGGAAGGCTATTTCTATAATTTTCTTTAAATTCAATGCTCAAAAGTATTATAATCAGTACAAAAGAAGAAACGACATTCCTCTCAGAGGAGGAAAAATTAAAAAAGAAGAAAAGAAACGACATTCCTCTCCCGTAGTTGGCACTCGCTCGACGTCTTAGGAGCCCAATGTTGACTAAAGTGGCTTACAAATGGGCTTGCATATTGAGGAAATCAGGCCTACTTAGAAACTAACTTTTTTTTTTTTTTTTTTGTTAAGAAACTTGAACAAATATTTTAGATTTAGGGGGTGTTTGGTACGTTAGTTTGAGTTGAAATATTTTTAGTTGTAATATTAAATTTTTTTGAATTTTCAGAAAAGACAAAAAACTTTTTGGGAAAAAGACAAAAACTTTTTAGGAAAAAGATAAAAAAAAGTTTGAAATGAGTTTGAAATGAGTTGTTTGTCATCCTCCCCTTAGCGTGAGTTTGGTTGGTAAGCTGGGGTTAAAACAAAATGATTTTAGTTAAATTGGAGTTGAGTCGTGTATTGGTGTGCGTTTGACTTATTGAAATTAAAAATTATAAAAACTTGAAATGTGTTTGGAAATTTTTTTTTAATAAGGATCTTATTTCATTTGTCTCGAAATTATGTTTAATTAAAAAAATATCTTTTTTGAATTTGTACATGTAAAATTATGAACATCTAAAATTTGAGTTTTTAAGCTACAATTGAAATTGATATATAGTAAAACTAGTTAACTTTTAGAAAAAATATTAAAACTAAATTGATTTTTTTTATACGGTAAACTGCTTAAATATTAAATCTAAAATTGTCCATTGTCCTTTTTTTTTTTTGGTTTTTTGTTTTTTGGTTTTGTTTTTTTGTTTTTCTTTGGGTTGGAAAGTACTTTGCTTTGACATGGTTCACATGCGGTCATAAATATTCCGACTTAAGTATCTTCGCTTGGGTCAACTGACAAATAAAAACAGTTAGCAACAGGAACGGATAACAGTATAACAAATAATATGTACAGCCCAAATAATCAGAAAAACATTTTTTTTACAACTGAAAATTATATAAATAACTTTTCAAATAAACACACACACATATATATATATATATATATATAGGATTTACCTTCCATCAAATACCGGATGATATCTGACAATATGAAATTCGATTATTATAAATGTAAATTTCAATTACTAGAATGAGAATTCATACAGAAAACGTAAAATGAGGACAATTCATATTCACTTTAGTTACATTTTTTTATATATAAATTCACATTTTTAGTAATTGAAGTTCGTATTGACAGTAACTGAAGTTCACATTACTGGATAGCGTACAGTACTAGATATAAGACTTTGTGTGTATATATTTTACAATTTTTAAGTACTTGTTTGGATATTTGACCCTTTGTATTATCTAATTAGAGGTACCAAATTTTTTTTTTTTTTTATAATCAGTATAAGAACTCATAGATATATACTTTCTCAGGGACAATCATACAAATCACTATTTTTCAATCACACTGCTGAACTGCTAAGGCTTATATTTTTGGTAGAAGTGCCAAAGTATTTTGGCCCTATGAGTAGGTACTGTTATTTTAACATTTTGATTTTTTTTTAACCTTCTATTTTGTGAGTATTTATGTTAAAAGTTTACAACAGGAAACAACTGCTTTCAATTAAAAATTATGATCTCATTTGACAATGCGGTTTAAATTGTATTTTTTCATCTCAACTTTTATCTTTTTTTGAAAAAATTTTTGTCTTTTTTTGAAAAAGTTTTTGTCTTTTCTGAAAAGTCAATAAAAATTTCCAACCAAAATTATATTTTTTTAATTTAAACTTATTCACCAAACGGACTCTATATTGTTGAAAAGTTAGTCAACAAAAGTTCGTTTACGATGTTCGTACCATAAACTTTTCCTACCATTTTTAATTTTTTTTAATTTAAAATTTTTAGGAGAGCTGGGCTGAATCCACGGAATGGCAGTCTGAGATGTTCTTCACGGGATGACACATTCACATGTACGTATTAATCCAATCTGACTGTTTAGTTCAAATTTTTTTTTCCTACAAAAAATAATAAAGGAAGTAATATACTAATATATATTGTCAATGGTAAAGTTGGCAACAAAAGTTGGTGAATTATTTTGGCTTTTCATAGGCTCATACTAATGTAGCAAATGTACCCAAATTAGTTGTTCACGCAGGGATGGATGAGTTGACACATGAGATAACCTTAATGATCTCATTGATTGAGAGATTGGAGATTCGAATCCCTTGCTAATTCAAGGAAGTGTAAACCTTACCTGCGTGATATTACAAAATGAAAAATAACGAGACCACCATCAGATCCTTCCTTTTAGTAAAAAATAAAAAAATAAATAAAAAAAGTACCCAAATTACTCAAAAGTTCAAATTCAACGTGCTAAATAAATCCCTACTAGTTCTCATGTTAGATTCAACAAACTGACATAACATAAAAATGAAAAATTATAAAATTATTACAAATTTATAATTTTCAAACGTAACTTTTTGATATCAGTTTTTTGTTTTTTTGTTTTTTCCCATATCATATCATAAAATTCACCTTATTTTCTTAAAGGAATTTCACATTATTTAAGAAGTTACAAAGAAAACTGGTTCCGGTTGTAGCAAATATGAGTGGATGAGAAAGATTCAGTATGGCATAATTATTTTTAATTACTATTCTTGATAAATATTTAACAAGGCATAAAAAAAAGTTTTTACCATAAGTTTTACCTTAGTATATGACTATATGTTTTAAAATTGCTGTTTATGGTAGTGTTCATTACCTCCGGGTTTTGTTTTTTTTTGTTTTTTTGGTGAATATTACCTCCGGTTTATTAGCTAGGTGGATGTGTTATATATCTAGCTTTTTTCTTTTTACTTTTTAAATTTTAATATAGTTGTTTTTTTTTTTTAATTTTAATACACTAAGTATGTGTATAAATTAGTTTTGGCCCCCTTAAATTAATATTTCTCTATATTTTAGAGAGATTTTATTTACACCTATAATATTGATAAATATCACCGCAAAGTCAATAAAGATTTTTTGTGTATTTTTTCCCTATAAGAAAGTTACCTTAAAACCATTAAGAATGCTCATACGTCCACATACCTATAAATAAAAATATTTTTATAAAATAATTAAAAAACACACACCACATAAATCATAAATAGAAATTATATTTAAAAAAATCTTAAGAAATTGTTCTAACTTTAAATTGTTCATTTTATAAACTTTAATTATTCTTCATCAATTTCTTTTTTCTTAAGAAATTTTATAATTAAATGAAAAATTTCAATGGAGGATTCAACTGAAATAAAAAATAAAAAAATATGTCTCTTGAAGATTCAACAACTATTAAAATACTTATTTTTAATTTTTTTATTTCATAAGTATAATGCTTTTTTTTTTCTTTTTTTCTTTTTTTTTTCTTTGAAAGTAATTCTTTGTGATTTTTTATATGATTATTTATTTATTTATTTTTTCTTGCTATGCTCGTTTACATGACTATATATTTATGTATTTTTTTAAATGTAGTATGACATTCCTTTGATTTTGGATTTAGACATTATTTGAGTTATTCTTCTTTAGTATTTCCTCTCTCTTTTTTAAAAGATACTTTATGTTTTCTTTTTGAGAATGAGAATACATCTTTTTTTTCTTATTTAGATTTGTTAATAGATTTTTAATAAAATAAATTAAAAATAAAATAAAAGTGGGTGTGTGAGAAGTTTAAATATGGTATTATATAAAAAGTATCTATAAAATGATAGATTCACTATGTTTATATTAAAAAACATTTTATAGATGGGATATTTATTAATATTATGGGTGCAAATATAACCGCTCATATTTTATTAGGCAATCAATTTGGATTTTAAGAAATAAAACAGTTTTACTAAATTCATAAACATTAGAGGGCCAAGTGGCTTGATCGAAAAACATTTTTTGACCCCCTTATTAATAAATGCTGGCTCTCTCACTGTATAAGACTATATGTGAGACTTTATGGTAAAATGTTTTAGGCTGAGCATTATAATCTTTACAGCTAGTAAAAAATGAACCACATTTGTGGATTTCATGTTATGAGATTTACTTCTACTTGAATAAGTTTTAAATTGGTATATGATCTGTTTATGATCAGTTAAAGAAGTGAGCTGATTACTACAATTTGTAATGTATAATTTCGAAAATTCTAACATCAGGTACGAAAGATTACCCTATACACGAATAAGATTTTATCGATCTGTCTTTTTTTTTTTTTTTTTTTTTTTTTTTTTTTTTTTTCCTTTTAATTTTGATAAGATTTTGAACATATTTCAGGTATTGAAAACTCCATATTAATATTATTGCTTTATATGTTAGTCATCTTTTGTAGTTTGTTTTATGGTATCTAACACCTATACATACATACATACATATATATATATAAGTAAGTTTCTTTCATTAAATTTTTTGTTTTTCTGAGATATATAATTATTTCTTCTTAGTATTTAAGTTTGTGAACTCATTAATGGGAGTGATGGTAACTTTTTTTTTTTTTTTCCTTTCTTATTTTTCATTTTTATTAAGATTACAAAATAGTAGTGGTCGTGATTTATGAATAAAGATAAATGTAATTAAAAGAACTAGAGATATAGGATAAAAGACATTCGGGTCCATTTGGTGAATGAGTTTGAGTTGAAAAAATACAGTTTGAGTTGAAAATTTTTGTTGACTTTTTAAAAAAGACAAAAAGTTTTCAGAAAAAGACAAAAACTTTTTCAGAAAAAAACAAAAACGGATATGAAAAAGTACAATTTGAGTTAAATTGCGAAACGATTCCGTATTTGTGAAAGTGAAGTCAAAATGAAATCCCCAATAGTTCTATGTAAGAATGGGCAATATGTGGGGATGAATAAGATCTCTCTCGGAACCCATATTCATGTATATGGTCCCCTACAAACCAAGAACCTCTCATTTAAAAAAAAATAAATACAAATTTGGAAAGAGCCAAGTTAACGGATAATGGGAATACCTAGTTCGACAAATTGTTATTTGTTTTTGGTAAATATCAAATTATTGTTTTTTTGAGCTCCTATAAAAGCACTTTCCATTTGCTGCAATTAATATTTAGATTTTTCTTTTAATAGAAAATTAATAAATGTGATATATACTTTTGTGAACTTGACTTTTTTTTTTTTTAAATATAATTAATTTTTTGACACACAGGATGACAGGAATGAATAACAACGACGTGGTCACCAGTGTGTTTCCCAATAATAAAAAGGAAAGAAAGCAATAACCGTGCGATTACGTGACAATCAAAAAAAAAGAATACCAAACGATTGGATGACTCTTTCAAAAAGTAATACACAAGTGTAGATATGTGTATATATATATATATATATAGTTTTCTATAGTGTATTATTTCATGCATTGCAGCTGGATATGAAAAGACATTTTGGGCCCACAACACCATCTTCTGAGCTATATCAAGTGGGGTCCCACTTTCTCTTGGATAAGGACATGATTTGAGACTTTTATTCTCTCAGTAATTGAAGAGTGCCCGTTGTTAAGCTCAAAGGCATGTCACTGTAGTCCTTTTCTTGTAGAATAGTCTAATCAGGCACGCATCTGACCTTTTGAGCCTCATGTGGTTGTACCTCTTCAAATAAAAGTTTTCTTATTAATAGGAATGACAATACAGATTACGGCACGATAATATGATCGAAAATGACACGAATTTCACGGATTCAAGTCAGGGAAAATAAGGATTGGATCAATTTTGGATCACCTAAAATTGACACGAAAAAGAACAGATTGTGTTTGGGTTGGACCCGCAGAACTCGAACACGACACGTTTTTTGTGTGTGTCAATTTCATGTCAATTTTTAATTTCGGGTCAATTTTGGGTTGATTTCGTGTCGCGGATTGAATTTCATATCGCGTGTCAATTTTGGGTTGTTCGTGTCATGTGTAAATTTCGTGTCGCGAATCAAGTTCGGTTCGTGTCGTGTCAACCTGTTATGGGTTTGTGTCGTGTTCGTGTTACGATTTTGAGTCATTTTCGGGTCGCGGGTCGTGTTCGGGTCCGAATAAAAAATTTCGACACGGCTCTAACACAATACGAACCCGAGACGCAACACGAATTGCCACCCCTACTTATTAGTAATAAAAAAAGGATGAAACTGTGGTAAAGACTTATCGAGAGTCTCTATTGATATATAATTATTTTTTAAACCACAGATATTGAATCAGATGATTTGTATATTGTTATTCTTACTGATCATTTCAGAAATGTCTTAACAGGTTAAAATCCATTAAAAATGAAAAAATATCATAAAATTGATAATTTTAATTTCAGATTCCGATGGCTCAAAATCCAAATCTTTTCGGTAGTTTCATGTTTTATAATAAAAATTATCTATAAGTTTTCTTATTTGTAAAAAACAAAAGAGCGTTATGCGATGAGGTATTCTATTGTTAGTTTTCATTTCAGATTGTCTTAACTAGTTCAAACCAAGTTAAGAATGAAAAATGTATTGTAAAAATTGACAAATTTTATTTCAGATCCGATGGTTCAAAATCTAAATCTTACTGGCAGTTTCATATCTTATAGTAGAAGTTATCTTTAAAAATCTCGAATAAAGTTTTCTTGTTAGTGATTAAAAAAAAAAAAAAAACTCTACGATGAGGTATTTTATCACTAGTGATCATTTCTGAATGTCTTACCTGGTTAAAATCACATTTGAAATAAAAAAAACATAAATGTAAAATTAACAATTTTTATTTCAGATCCGATGGTTCCAAATCTTAATCTTATTGGCAGTTTCATATCCTAAAATAAAAATTATCTATAAAAAAATTCAAATAAAATTTTCTTGACGCTTATGGCAAGATTACTTAGCAAGGGAAAATTGCATGAGATGGTTACTTAACGAATTAATATTTATTTTCAACTAACTATATAATGTGTTTCTTTTTCATATTTTTCTTGGAAGGAAAGTTAAAGGAGAAGGTTGATTTCATGTGATGCTTGAAAACTTGTATGGGGATGATGTCAGAAGAGGTTTTAAATATGAAGATGAATATTAAGGTTGCTAATTCTCATGGAAATTTATGTTTATCTAGCTGTGACATTATTATATATACATATATGTATATATATCCATAAAAAAGGTCGAGATTTTGAATTAAAATTTATTTATTTTTCCCTCTTGACAATTCACATTCCTTCGAAGAAGAATAATGGTCGTAATGCCATATAAGATGCTTGAAATTTCAATTAATTGGAGAAAGCTTCGGATCAAATGTAATCCTTTTTTATTAATAAGAAAAATATTATTAAATTAAAAGAAAAAAAAATCTTATAATCCTAAAATAAAAAAGCCAAACGAACAACAAAAAAAAAAAAAAAAAAAAAAATCCAAATCAAATAAAACAAGAAAAATAACCCTAGTGAAGACATTAAAATTTTCTCAGTTTAAAACCCGTCCCCTTACGAGCCGATCAACTGTAATTCAATTATGTGGTTTATTTGGTTAGATTGATCTTGAAGGTTGCTCCTTGCTGTTTCCAAAACCATAGGCTTGCCACATGATATCAATTTGATTTATCAATGGAGGTTCAAATCTCTTAAATTTATAGAGAAGATATCCAAGTCGAAGATAGCCTAGCTTTCTTTAGGATTATGTCTCCATGTTCCTTCTAAAGATAGTGTACTCTTGTTTCCTTGACGTGTCTTTTTCCTTTGGGTCTCTCACAAGGAGTAGAGTCAAGTGGTTGGAGAACCCCGGATGTTTGCTTTCTATCGGTTGTACGGTTCAAATTCTCTTGAGTGTATTTTCTTGGAACTATGTCCACATACTTTACCTAAATCTGCATAGGGAAACTTCCGAGAACACTAAACACATGTTTTGTGCGATTAGTCGAGCTCTCATCTCGGATATGCATATTGGTTAACCGAAAAAAAAAAAAAAAAAATTTCAACATGGCATGCTACTTTTTGATGATGATTCAAACCCTTGAACTCTCATCTCGGACTTACTCTCGAGCCTGCATATGTAGGAAAACTTTCAAGGACATGGTGCAAAGGTCTAGTTAGATTAGCCGACCTCTCATCTCAAGTACCCATTTGTTAACCAAAGGGAAAAAAAAAAAAAAAAAAAGGGTTGTAGCGCAGCATTTTTTGACGAAGATTTAGATCGTCGAGGATAATCTAGTCGTTGCTTTGTGATTCTAGTTTTTCAATGTTTGATTTGCCTCTTTGTGGGTTGCCTCTAGATTACTCACGATTGTAAATTTGTAACTCTTGTTGCTTTCTTTTGTCTTGAAGAAATTTAGGCCTTAGTATAAAATATTGTTCCTTCAATAAGTTAATAGGTTATATACCATGCTATCGTGCTTATATAATGTACTTGTATATATACTATCGATATTTTGATGATGTGTAGGCTTTATCCTAATGATCACCTAAATGAGTTAAAATTTGTTAAGAGAGAGAATGGAATTAGAAATTTAGCATAGAGCTAACAATGAAAAATCATTTAAAAATCATTTTTTATTAGACGAAATGTACCATATAAACACGTTATGAATCTTGTCTATTGGATAATTTTTCAATATTGCGATGCACCTACTCAGCAAACTATAATATTTGTAATGTTAACTTGATATTATATTCTTCAAAAAACTTTTTAGATCGAATGCAAGAGATTAGTGGTCACTCTATAAATTAATCTGAGCTCAAATCGGAATCAGCATGCATGCTTTCCACCACCCTTTCATAAATTAATCTTGGTAGGTGCTGCACCAAAGATATTTGTTGACGGGTAAAACTCGCCTAATTAGTCCCATCATGATGGGGATCCTCGAGAACTATCACGGCTGCAAGAATACACAAAAACGGAAGAAAGTAAAGTGCATGCGAAAGTAGTGAACATTGTGATTTATAAAAGTTTACCGCCTAAAAACCAGTTCCGTCCTTTCTTTGCTTGGGGCTTCACTATATTTTTGGAGTTACAAGTGGTGTAATCTGCCAAGTTGTGAGATTGGGTTTTCAAAGACCACTTTACAATGTATTTATAGTCTTCTAAAAGATAAACCTTGGAAACATTTAAAATACAAAAAGATTAAATATTTGAATTTAAACTTATGGATAATCTTCAAAATAGTAGATTTTGACTAGGAAAATCTGACTATCTTTACCAATATTTGAGATTCAAACATCCGAAACAAGTCATTCGAGATACCCCGGCCCCGTTCCCGCTACGAGTGTATCTAGTCACAACCGGGTTTTGAGATTTTCGGAATCTCAACTACCTATCAACAATTGCCCCAAGCCCATTGGATTCGGGACGAGTGCTTTCGACATGGTACCCTAAATTTTTTGATGCTGAGATCTTCGCAGAGCTTGATGGACTTGGCATTTTCGAACTATTTCCCGTTATCGAATACCAACAAATGCAGTATCCCTTGCAAATGATTAAAAAAACAAAGAGGACTTGGTGTATACACACACATAAGTTTTCACGGGACATTTCTAAAGAGTAGTGCATGATTAATATCAATTCACATGTCAAAAGTTGTAATTTTTTTTCATTGTTAGTAAATACAACTTTTAAAAATTTGTAAAATATTAGGAAACATCAGTGATGTTTAACATTACTCACTAATAAAGTATGAGTCCTACAAGATGAGACTCATTAAGGAAACCCACCTTTTTATTAGTGTGACATTTAATACTACTGATATTTTAAAGTATTTTTCTCAAAATTTTAATTGACGTAGCAGTTTTTCAAAAAAGCGTACAAGTAAAAGGTTGACAACTTGTATAGCATTTTATACATTGAAATTAAAATGTTATGATTAGATTCGAGATCTCTATTATTAGTATTTAAATGATATATTACCATTTTCATATCGTCATAATTGTAGTCTATACTTGTAGTTATAAGTATAAAGTAACGATGATTTTATATCTGAATCGATGTTAAAGATTAGTTACACAAAGTTTGTTTTAATATTCTACATGCTAACAAGTGAATGATCAATCAGTGCAGGTAAATGAGGACAGACAGACCAAATAAAACACATGAGTCAATAAAAGCTCCTGATAATGATCTTATCCAACCTTGAATTACCACTCAAAATTGAGTAAACCCAACCCCCCAACTAATTTGAATTATATATATAATTCAAATCTTTCTTTTGTCCTAATATATATTATATTACCTAAAAAAAAGTATATTATAATATTTTGATAAATTTTGCTTAGTGGGAGCTGATTATGCTCCCACGAGGATGATATTTGTGAAGGACAGGAATATTATTATATATTACGTCCAATAAGGAATATAAATTGTGCAAAATTTCCAAGCTTATTATCATTTTTTTTCTTTTTTGCTCCCAAAGGTTTGGATTTTCTTGAGGATATGACTAACAATTGACTAGACAGAGATAGTGAAGAATATAATAAAAAAATAATCTAAAGTCATGCAGAATATCAGGCATGTAGTGGCAAATACCTTTTATTTTATTCACATAAATCCAAAGATAATAATTAATGAAAAAAAATTTAAAAAATTGGCCCCAAACTTTTCTTTAAAAAAAAAAAAAAAAAAGTCCCGTTATAGCTTTAGGTTTTTTTCTGAACAGGCTCATCGAATTTCAAACCTTTCCCTTATATTTTAATGCAGTTGTAAGAGTGTCCTTTACGTCCAATACTGTCCATAATATTTTATGGGGGGAAAAAAAAAACTCCAATAATGTTTTCAAATTTTATATGATTGGTTCATTGGAAACTAAATAAGCTTGTTTAATTGAGAAGAGAAATATTTCTTAATTATTTAATTTTGACTAATTTTGTCTTATGCACAGTGCAACTACGCCACTACCTCCGCATAAAATATACACACACATGGGATATGTACGTATAGCTAGATGACTATAGAGAGAGATATAAATTGACATTTTTATTTGCAATCCATATCTAGCTGCTTTTTTTTTTTTTTTTTTTTTTTTTTTTTTCAAGAAGCAATTCATATCTACCTTGATTCAACAAAGGATAAATATAAAAATCCATGGTTCGTCAATGATTTACTGCTAGTAGTCTCTATGAATCGGAACTTGATTGAAGTTGAAGATTTCGTCAAGATTCTTGATCATCTCATTGAAGTCTTAATCGATAATATCACATGGTATCTAATCAGGTACATTGGATGGGAGGCGTGGGCATTACTAATCTTTCTATCTCTCTCTCTCTCTTTTTTTTTTTTTTTTAATTAGAAATAAATAAATAAATAAACAAACAAAGGGATCACTATATCGTGCTTGCCTTCCCCAGATAATACGAACTTTTCACAACCTTATATGAATATATCTTTTGGAATATCAAAGCATATATATGAATGTGTGTGTGTATGTGTGCATATATCTATATGTGTGTGTGTGTGTGTGTGTAAATGCATATATACAGTATGTTCACATCCGTTTATATGCATGCATACATAGACAAGTATATGCATATTAAGCTGCGTATAATCATAATGGCGATAACATTCCATATAAAAAAAATGTCAATAAAATATTTTTAGAAATAATGGAGATAATTGGCTGAAGCCTACAAGGCACACTATATAGAGATTATAGAAGTTTAATTATTGTTTGTTTGTTTGTTTTTTAGCTGAAAGTTTTAGTAGAATTCAAATGGTAAATGAGAAAGCCACATGTTAAAAGTAATGGCACCGCAAATTTTGATTAATGTATGAAGCACTTGCATTGATTATTCCTTTTGCTTTTTATTTAAAAGGAAAAGAGAAAAGAAAAAGATCGATCGTAACAAAAAGATACCTTTTAAAATTAAAAGACGAATTCTATACTTTATAATGCAGTCGGTGTGAAATTATCACAAAACGAAACCCACAAGCACTCTATTTTTTCTCATAATACATTAACTTCTTCATTCTCCTCCTCCCAACCAAGTTTAAAGAGGGAGGAAATAAGAAAAAAATATAAAAGAAACAGAGAGCAATTAGGTGGAAAGAACAAAATTAAAAAAAAAAAAAACGGAGGAAAAAGAATAGTAAAAAAGCCTTGTTTCATGCATGCTCAAGTAAAAATTTTTCTTTGTTTATTTTATTCTTCTAATTGGATTAATACCGTGATTAATGAGGATGTTTTGCTACGACCTTTTTTAATTTTAGGCGTAAATTACAAAATTATAATAGTAAGTTTAGGAATTATTAGTGACCAAAAAAAAAAAATGATATTGGACTTGGTAGTGGGTCACCTCGGGCTGTACACAATTAAACAAGATAGACAATGTGAGAAGGAATCCCATTGACCTTTGTTTCAAAAACTTGTCTTATCCTCGAGTTCGTAACTTTATAAACCCTACTTGAATTCACGATGTTGCTTCGACCTTGCTAGCTGTATTATTTTTGGGAATATATATATATATATATATTTGTATGTATGTATGTATATAGAAACACACGCACACATTTCATTATTTACCTAGCTTTCCGCTTCAATACATTATCTTCTACTTTTTTATTTATTTTTATTTTTTTTATAAAGTGAATAAAATAATATTTTGAAAATTAATGAATAATTTCAATGTGTGATGAAGATTTAAAATCGGTATGTTACCACATGGATTGGATAAAGCGGCTGATCTTGTGATCGGTGCCCAAAATTACCATTTGAATCGGCTTTATTTTGATAATTTCTTTGTTAAAGTCTTTAAATGATGATTTACGAGTTTAATCAATATATATGTATAAGATCTAGAAGTTGTTCTAATCACATTACTATTGGACGACAACAGACGAGTATCACTTATGAGCTGAGTTAAGGTACTTCAATTAACAAACACGAGATGACTATTACTTTTTTTATTTGGTTAACCAATGAGTATCCAAGAAATAATATAGAAATAAT
This sequence comes from Ficus microcarpa, assembly GCA_025413485.1. Taxonomy (NCBI): domain Eukaryota; kingdom Viridiplantae; phylum Streptophyta; class Magnoliopsida; order Rosales; family Moraceae; genus Ficus; species Ficus microcarpa. Next base: position 11,267,590 of record CM046376.1, read on the forward strand.
AGTATACAGTAGATAATATAGAAATAATAAATACGTTTGGGAATTCAAATATTAATTCAATATTCACATTTCTATGTTGCTACTCTATATCTTCTTTGTTGGAAATCTTTAAGAGAGGGTTAGAAAAGGGAATTAAAGTAATAAAACCTGTGAAATAGAATAATTAGCATGGCCTGTGATCGATATGCTCGTGGGAAGTTATTTGTGTGTACTTGCTGTGTTTAGTAAAATAATAATAATAATACTAATAATAATAATAAAGCATACGTTTAGGGGAGCAATTTAATTCAAAAATTTTTTTTTTGTCTTTTTCTAAAAAAGTGTCATTATTCACAACTGCAACAATAACCTAAACACTCAAATTTTAAAAGTCTACGACTTTGCATACATAAAGCTAAATGAGATGATTTTTCTTTTTAAATTATCTAAAATTTTGAAATGAAAAAAGCAAAGCTCCAATTGATTTTTTGTTTTTTAAATACGTTTCAGATTTTTACTCTTTTTAATTTCAATCAATAAAACACACACATAACGCACAACTTAATTCAACTCCACTCCAATCAAATTTTTGCAGCGTAAATTGTTCTCCAAAATATGCTAAGTAATATCTAAACTAAAAATTCCAACACAATTGATCAAAACTGTCCTTAAGTTAGTGGCGACTATATTTAAAATTATATTTATATATAACGGTCACGCGCGATCATCTTACCATTATAAAAAGACAAGAGCATCAGATTTTGCGACTTAACACTTAAGTAGCTGGCAATAGAAATAAACAAATAACATGAAGCTAACGGATAATTAGAGAATTAAAAGATAATTGGAGAATATGTCAATCATGTTCGTTTGGGTCCATGATGTTATTCAATAATTATGTAATGATATATTTGTTGTTTTGGATAATTTATAATATTGATAATTTTTAGGAGTTGAAATGCTTGGCAAGAATATTTATGTCAAGATAATTAATCAGTAATTTCATATCTAATTTTATCAAAAGATATAAAGTTAAAAAAAGTAAAAATGAAATTCATCCTCATAATATTTTCCTCTTTTAATTACGCACATAGCTAGCTTAATGATAAATTCACATTTCAAATCTTTCATGCATGTTGAAATAAAATAAAAGTAACATTCTCTTCCCTCTAATTTTTTTTTTCTCTAAAACATTTTTTGATTATTTGTTTTCTTTTTTCAGGAAATGATAGATGACATGCAAGTTCATTTGTATTCTTTGACCTAATGAGATCTCATAACATTTCTAATGGAATGGTAAATTAATATACCAATAGTAAATTCTGATATTGGAACCAAAGATGTTCTTTAATAAAGTATTCTCTTTGATATTAATTTACCATGTGCTAAATTTTTTTGACAAAGTTCGTGTCATTAATTATAATCAATGTAAATTTAATATTTAATCGATCACATGATCATTTTAATTTCATCATTTTTTAGATTATTTAAATACTACAACTTTGTTTTACGAGTTCTAAAACTTAAATGATGACAAATGGTAAAAACAATGTTACAAATAATATTATATATCAGAGCACAAATATCAAACATAATATCTTTATTCTTTTATGACAAATATAACATTAATATTACTAAATACATTAGAGCTGATTTCCACAAAAAAAAAAAAAGATTCTTACTAATTAAACACGTCTCTCAATTTTCTTCCTTATAAAGCATACATTATTTATTCCCCCACGTGAAACTTGTTGAGATATATATATACACACGTATTCTTTTCTTACTGATTAAACACTTCTCTTAATTTTGTTCTTTCCTTTGTTAACAGAAGAAAAAATGATTCGTATTCTCACCAACAATTATAAAGACATGATCAAGTGTAAGATTTACAACAATGTCAAGAAAGGAAAAAAAGAAAAGACAAAAGAAAAGTTTATTGTTCTTTGCAAATCTGATTCCAATAAAAAATTTGGTTTGAAAATTTGAAACGTCAGTGGGGATTGAGAGTTTGAGAATAACTTATAATTTATTCTGCAACTTTTGCTTCGATTAGTTTTTTTTTCAATGAATGTTAATTTTAAGGGAACTCATTTGCATCAAGTAACATTTACAATTTCTTCCCAATATAATTTAAAACTATAATTTATATATATATATATGTATATACACGAGAACTCTTCCGTATCTGTTCCGTATGGCACCATCAGACGAGAAAGTTCTCCTTATCTTTCTCTAGCTAATCATACTGCATTCTTCTTGGAGTTGTAGTGATCTCATTAGTAGAAAAAGAGAATTTCACGACTATTTTTAACCATCATGGAAAGTTACCACAACTGTTAAACAACCATCGTGGAATCCTTTGTCATGGAAAGTAAGAAGATTCCACGACGGATTTCAAAACGATCGTGGTAACTTAAGGTTCCATGATTGTTTTTAACAGTCGTGGAATATTTTTACATGATGCCAGTTCTTGTAGGTGCCAAGGATTCCACGACCATTTTTTGCAAAAACTATTGTGGTAGTTTCTCTTTCCACAACTGTTTTTAACAAAAACAATCGTGGTAGCTTCACTTTCCACGACTGTTTTTGCCAAAAACGGTCATGGAATGTATGCGTAAAAAAAACTTCCATGATTTCCAGGATTCATATTGCAAATTGTACCAAACTAAAACAGTTAAGCAAGACACTTATACTAAAACTTGAACAGACAGTACAATTTCCAAAATTGCAAAGAACATATGCAACAGATCAACATGCCAGTTTATCCTAGAAAGGCAGCAAAACAACACTTCAAAAGAGTTATATAAGTCCACTTTCTTAATTGTATGAAAAGGGTAACATCAGGATAATCAAGTCCACATGCAGACACGTTACAAGTTACAAGAATGAGACCATTCGATTTTCGGAACTCATCTAAAACCTTAGTTTTACAACCTGCGACTTTCTAGAACGGATTTCCCTCACATTCATGTTCAATTCACCAAGAAGCTCAGCAACCAGCCATATGACAAACCCCTCAATCGCTTCAGTAATGGAGCAACCAAATGCATCTGCAAGTAATTGGCACGTAACACTGCAAGCTCATCCATTAACTTCCACTCATCCATTAGTTTTGACAAGATACGCCTACCAACAAGAAGTAAACAACTTTTGAGCTCAAAATTTTGAATCCAGCTAAGTTCCGACAGATGACCACAATCTTGTTTTATAAGAATTTATTGAAAACCCACCAATAAAATCTACCAAATCTGAAACCAGAAGTGCAGTTTTTCCCTATTGCATCGCAAAAAATATGCCAAAAGAGATCCTGGGCAAATAATTTGCTTACGCTATTGAAGTGTAGTTTGTTCTCATCATTAGGAGGCAAATAGAAATTTCTGGACAAATATGGTACTTTCCAACAATTTCTATTCTTCAAAAGATTTGTTTCGCATATGTTAATAACAAGATCGACACGTCTTTAATCACATTCATCCTGTATTTTAACCCTAAAAAATTGCACATCTAAATAATTTCATTTATAAATTATAAATTCTAACATTCCCCAAAAAAAAAAAAAAGAAAAGAAAAAGGAAAATTAGGGCAACACCAATCAAGCTTTCATGGAACTTTTTCAAATGAAAAATCAACAAAAATGGGTCATTTTCACTTTTGAGGGAGAAATAAAGAAAGATCTCGCCTGAATGACTCTGTTGTGGTACTTTTGACTAAAAGTATGATCTATTCTATCAAGAACCAAGCCACTAACTCCTCCATTAAAAGATACCCATCATTTGATAACATATTAAATAAATAAAGAAATACAATGATGGACAGAAAACACTATGAAACAACATGAAAAATACTGGAAACATTTTAGTTATGCCATTTCAACGATAAAGAAAATATCATGAATCGATTTCCCTCAAAACTCAATAAAGGCAATGAGGGGGTTTGCGGCGGCGAGATATTGGCGGCGGCGCGAGGAGAAAGTGAGAGAGAGAGAGGGAGGGAGAGAGTGAGTTTGCGGAGAGAGAGAAAGTGTGTGTGTGGGCGACAGAAAGAAAGAGAAAGAGAGTGAGGAAGAGGGAGGGTGGGCGACAACGATGGCAACGGAGGAGCAGAGCAACGGCGATCGTGAAGGAGGGAGTATGACCCGGGCGGGGGGGGGGGGTGGGGTTGCTCGCGAGGGCTTGGAGAGAGAGAGGTAAAAAAAAAAAAAAAAAGGGTTTGCGAGCACAATTCAAATTTCAATAAAAAAATTTTAGAAGATATCGTGACTGTTTTTCAAAAACCGTCGTGACAAAGTATAAGTTTTCATAATGATTTTTAAAAACCGTCATGGAAACATGCGATTCCATAATGAAAATATGCTTTTTCACGTCTGTTTTCATAAATTATGCTCGTGTCATGTTTTTTGATGGCCTTTGGACGATGGTTTTTAACAAACTATCACCTAAAGTCCTTCGTCTAGGGAGTGTTTAGAATACTATTTTAAACTAAAATTTTCATATCAATTTTTATTTTTCCTGAAAAATTTTTTTTATCTTTTTTTAAAAAGTTTTTTGTCTTTTCTGAAAAGTCAACAAAAATTATTATTAAAACTTAAAATTTTCAACTCAATCCCATTCAACAAACGGACCCTTATTCTCATTTTTATAGTAATGTCTTATGCATAAATTATACCACCTGATGATTATTCTGCTAAATGGAAGACCGTTCTTTATATATATATATATATATATATTAACACCTCTTGAATTTTTTGAATAATTCAGGTGATTCTATACCAACACCTTTTGAATTTTTTGAATCTTACAATTTTTTTCTTAATTTTTTTGACCATTAATCTCCTAAAAAAGAAAAGAAAGCGAATGTAGCTCAAGGATTTTTTTTTTTTTTTGAATTAGTTTCATTTTATCTCTGCTGATTTCTCAAGAGAGGATTAAAAACAGGAATAAATAGAAAGTAACTAAAAAAAAAAAACGGCAAAGAACACGTAGGCAACGAAAAATGCACTACGTGCCTAATTTCGAAGCAGCAAACGCCACGTGTAACGCTCTCCAACGTACAAACCCACAGCTGCACACACTTTGTATGATAACGCCACTCACAACCAAATCATCATATCAAGACAATTTTTGACTAAAACCACTCCTCCAGACTTTAGTTTTCATAAAGCCACTCCTAATTTCTTTCGCTATAAATACTCTCCTTCCGCTCTTCACTCTCTCCCACACACAAACAAACCCAAAACCAAAAAAAAAAAAAAAAAAAAACTCTCTTCGTTTCTCTGCGCCGCCTCTGCAACTTGATAGCCGATCCCAAAAAACCTCTGAGAAAAGGAAAAAGAAGAAGGAAATCTCTCTTTGCTTCGATTTTCTCACCAGTTCCCGATCAAATCCCGAGCGAGAAAAGAGAAAAAAAGGTTTTTGTTTCTGTAAATCTAGGTTTGTATAGTCCGTGTTTCGGTTGCTTTTTGTGTTGTTTGATTCGGAATCGATTGGAATTTTAGTCTTTTTTTTTTTTTTTTTTGAAAATTTTCTGGGTCTGTTTGGTTGCAGAGAAAAAGCGTGAATGTTGTAATGGAGACCAAAGGTGGGAAGAAGAAGTCTAGCAGTAGTTGTAGTAATAATAGTAAATCGCAGCAATACGAAGCTCCTCTAGGTTACAGCATTGAAGATATTCGTCCGAACGGTGGAATCGAAAAGTTCAGATCTGCTGCTTACTCCAACGTAAGTTTTTCCATCGTTTTTTTTTTTTCTTTTCCGATCATTCTGTTCAATCCGCCATTTTTGCTCACATTTTCTTCGTTTTTGTTTTTGTTTGTTTGTTTGGCAGTGCGTGAGGAAGCCATCCTGAGACGACCTTCGGAAAATGCCTCCTTCCGTAGACTAGAAATCAATCTCCCTTTCTCTCCTTTCAAATCTTTCTTTCCGTTTTTTTTTTTTTTTTTCAGATTTCAGAATCCAGAAACGACACCATTTTCTCCTGTGAAATACAATCGGAATCTCGAATCTCTCGGCGGCCATGGCTGAGCACCACCAGACGATGACGACGTCTATTTCCCCGATCGGATTCGAAGGCTTTGAGAAACGCCTGGAAATCAAATTCACAAAGCCTTCAATTTTCTCCGACCCGCATGGCCTGGGCCTCCGAGCTTTAACTCGTCCCCAAATCGACTCCATTCTCGAACCGGCCTGCTGCACAATCGTCTCCCACCTCTCCAACTCGGAGCTCGACTCGTACGTCCTCTCCGAGTCGAGCCTCTTCATCTTCCCCTTCAAGATCATCATCAAGACCTGCGGCACTACCAAGCTCCTCTCCTCCATCCCGCCGATCCTCAAACTCGCCGACTCCGTCTCCCTCTCCGTCGCCGCCGTCAAATACTCCCGCGGCAGCTTCATCTTCCCCGAAGCCCAGCCCTCCCCTCACCGGAGCTTCGCCGAGGAAGTCGCCGCTCTGAACGAATTCTTCGGGGAGCTCAACACTAGGGCTTACGTCATGGGCGACCCGGCCGTTCCGAATCGGAACTGGCACGTCTTCTCCGCGGCGGCGGAGGTTGATCGGACGGCGGAGATTAATATCGAGATGTGCATGACCGGGTTGAGCAAGGAAAAGGCGGCGGTGTTTTTTAAAGAGAAAAATGGATATACGGCCGGTGAAATGACGAAAATGTCCCGGATAAACGACATCATCCCGGGTCACGTGATCTGCGACTTTGACTTTGACCCATGCGGGTATTCGATGAACGGGATCGAGGGCGCAGCGTACTCCACCGTGCACGTGACCCCAGAGGATGGCTTCAGCTACGCCAGCTACGAGGCTGGAGGTTTTGATCCCGAGGCGGTCTCTCTCCGCCGTCTGATCGAGAGGGTGCTGACGTGTTTCGGGCCCACCAGATTCTCGGTGGCCATCACGTGCCGAGGGAACGCCAGGAGGTGGGCCCACGCGAGGGCTGACGTGGCGGGATACTCCTGCGAGGACTTTGTGAGGCAGGAGCTGCCACGTGGCGGGTGCGTGGTGTACCGGACTTACTCTGCGAAGGCGAAGCGGTGCGCAGTGCGCCTCTCTCCGGCCGGAGCCCGTGGATTCCTGAAGGCGGTGGCGCGTGAGTATGGGGAGGTGGTGGCGCGTCCGTGTTTGTAGACTGGTTTTTTTATTGGAAGTATCTGTCGTCTTTTGGTGTCTCACAGGCTGTCCGTTTAATTTAGGGGTGTTTTTGCAATAAAAAAAAGCGGTCGTTTTCGTCGGTCGTTTGGTTGGTCGTCGTAGCAATCTCTTTTGGATGTCTATTTGTAGCTGCGTTGAGTTGTATTGTTTAATTTTCTTCTAATGTGTTGATTTGAGAGATTCGAGATTTCTCTTGTGTTTTTCTTTTTTTTTTTTTTTTTTTTTGGAGAAATCTACGGTGTTTTTCGAGAATAAAATATTTGATTGTGTTGTTGGGTTTTAATTATTTTAATTAAAGTTTCTTTCAACAATAAATACCAATTATTGTAAGAAAATTAATCAGATAATGATAATATGGAATGTAGTCGAAAAAGGAATGAATAGATTTGAGTAAACTCTTGTGGCTTAGCATTTAACTATGTTAGTGGTTGGTGCTTCGAGCACAACATTTTCATAGTGGACCCACTTGATTTAATACAGATTTATTTTCTGGCCAAGAAAAATAATAATAATGATAAAAATAATGCGTAAATAATAGGATTTTGAATTGAGAAAAAAAAAAAAAAAAAGGTATCATTTAACCATTAGTGATACATTGCTATTTTAAAAACTCGTGTCCTTTATTTTTGTTTGTCTTCATGTTCATTCAATAATATCAACTAATATTCAATAATATCAACTAATATCATGATATCTTAATTTAAAGATGTATATTTAATTGTAAAATTATATAAAATCAATTAAAAGATTATGTTAATTGCACACGTATTATATTATATCTAATAATATCATGATATCTTAATTTAAATATGTATATTTAATTATAAAATTATATCAAATCAATTAAAATCAATTAAAAGATTATGTTAGTTGTACACGTGTTATATTATTATTAGAGTAACAGAAATGTGGATACAAAAAGGAGATATTTAAACTAAATCACTCTAAATGATAGTGCACGTTTCTAAACTAATGACAGTGAACGTTTCTTTCTTCTTCTTTTTTCCCCCCTTCAAATAAGGTTGTTGGGGACAAAAATCAGAAGGTGCGTCGGACATCTCGATTAAATTGTTACTTCTTTAGTACTCTTATCATTTATCTATCTCTAAAACATTTTATTAAAAGAAAAAATAGCAATAGCTCCAATTTGACATATATAGTATAGACTATCCACAAAAAGAAAATCAACTAAAAAGTAAATGCAGATAAGAAACAAAGTAAAGTAGGTTCTGACGTTAGAAGATATAGCTAAAACTACACATTTGAAAATCTGAATATAGCTATCATAGATCTCATTAAAAACCTTACTAGTAAAACCTAATGAGAAAAATCCTAATAATGAAAAAAAGGAGTGTTTACGTTTTTTATGTAGCAACTTCATAGGAAAAAAGGAAAAACATCCGGAGATCCTATATTGTAGTCTGCTACTAATATCATCTGCAATAATAGAGTAGATAAAATCAAGGGTTGACCACCACCAAGTAGGGAAAACAATACTTGGAGCACGAGACACCAAGGAATCTGCACTTCTATTGCCTTCCTGATAAATGTGTGAGATTATAAACTCTATCTGAAAAATTTGACTTCAACAACGAAGCCAAGCCGATTTCCAAAGCAAAGTCCGATTTCCAACGCCAAGAGACTTTGCAAGATTTAAATGAATAAATGATAAAATATAAGTGAAATCACTCTCCAATTACAATTTCCTCTGAAGAAAAGTCAAAGCATATTCAATGATATGAATGATAGCAACTAACTCCACTTCGAAAGCAAACCGAATGCCAAAGGTGGCAATTTGTTCTAAACGAATCTAATGTCGATAACACGTTGATGTATATTCGATCACTTGTATATAGTTATTCTCATTGTCTTCTAAACTTTCGAAATTTCGTTTTATTTTTTAAATTTTGAATTAGATCTTTAATGTAGTAGTTTATGTTAAGCCAATACAAAAAAGGGGTTGTGCAAGTAGTACATTGGTTTTTCTGTTAAAAATCAATGGAAAAAGATCTTGTGATCGCATTTAACTTTCTTTTTTTCCTTTCCTTTATTTTGAGATTGTTCTCATTTATGTCTCTTAAATTTTAGAGTTACTTTCGCATTACACCTGCACTTTAAAATTTCTCACTTTGTTTCTTGAATTTTGAATTTAGCTTATTTAATCTCTTATGTTTTATAAACATATGAAAAAAAAAAAAAGGAGGAAGCTAAGTAATCACATTGTCTTTTTCACTTTTTTTTTTTTTTTTTTACACGAATTGAGACTAGTTTTGTAATAACATGTGCATTCATTTGGTATGATATTATCTACTTTAAGTCTTGTACTTGCACGGTTTTACTCTTAGACTTACCCCAAAAGACCTCAAACCATGAAGAAGCTGTCTCTTTACTTATAAACTATTACATATATCCATCTCTAAACGATAAAAGACTATATAATTTATCATTTTTCTTTAGGGACTGATGAGATAAATGGTACGGATGAGATTATCAGTACAATCCAAAGGAATATAATTGACAAAATATTTTTTTCATACCACATTTCTATTTTCTGTTAGTGAAAGAGAAACCACAATCGTGCAAAATTTTTGTTTCATTAGACATAATAAATGAGTGCATTCCCGGTGGTTTTGTTGCGCACAGAATGACTAATGAAAGCCCATAGAATTTCTGTTCTCCAATGGGACAAAATTCATTACAGGATTAACGCTATTATTTTGTTTGCTCGAAAAAAAGATTTACTCCACTAAAATGAGGACATCATTACAAAACTTGAATTCCTTATTGGATTAGTTTTTCTTCCATAAGGAAAAAAAAAAAGGTTAGGTGTCCTCAAGCTTTCTATCTCAGCCTTAACGATTATTAAGTGAATCCAATAATTAGAGTCCGTTTGGTGAATGAATTTGAGTTAAAAATTTTTGTTAACTTTTCAGAAAAGATAAAAATTTTTTTCAGAAAAAGACAAAAATATTTTCAGAAAAAGATAAAAATTGATATAAAAAACTACAGTTTGAGTTTAAACACCAAACGAGCCCTTATACTGATTAGATGATAATGGTCAGTTATTTGTGTGATAAAAGAGGGAAGTTTATTGCTAATTAATCACGCGCAAAGAATGCACATTTTTTAACCAGAAAAAGAAAAAAAAAAGGGCAAAAAAGAAATGGTGTTTGTGACTTGATGACTTGCGTGATAAATCAATGATGTGGAGGACGGCTATGCAATGACAGTGAGAGGCAATCTCTTCGTTTGTGATTGATTGGGGGCATGCAATGGAGAAGGGGCTTTTCCCTCATAAATCGACAGAAGTTACATTGGGCCCCATCTCACCCTCAAATATTGTACACACGATAGATGTGCTCTTTATACGATATGTTTTTTTATTTTTTATTTAATTTTTTTTAACTCTTTCTTTAAATTTTCTTTTTAAAGATAAGATATGTTCAGTTTGTTACAAGTAGAAACTGTTTTTGAATCATTGAATTGACATTTTATTGCCTAATCTATAAGCATTTGTTTGGAAGAATTATCCGAACGATAATATTTGGGATGAAAATATTTGAATTATCATCTGAACTGTTTATTTAATATAATACATATTCTTTTTCGTTATCAGTAGAAGCTATTTTCTAATCATTCAATTGATCTTTCATTGGTCTTATCTATAAGTCTTTGTTTGGGAGAACCATCTGGATGATAATTTTTGAGATGAAAATATTTGAGTTTTCATCCAAACTGTACATTTCATATGCAAATTGACCAAAGTTGAGGGGGTAGGTCATTTTCATTTTTATATGTAAATGATGAAATGGACCCTTTAGATGATTTAAATAGTAAAATGAATCATTTAGATGATCATTTAAATCCAACTCAACAAACATGTTTTTAAATGTACCCTTCGGAATTGTCGAAATGGTGGTAAATGACTGCTTCAAATTAAACATAAGTGTTCACATTAAAAATTGAGACACCGCAATTCTAATTATTCCAATCATATATTAAATTATGAAAAAAATAATCTAATAATTAAAATAATAATTTTTATCGCTAATAAAAAAATAGTTGTTCCAATTATAAAAATTCCCACGGTCCTTAATACAATATATTTAGGTTGTCCTGAGTAACTTTTTATCATCAAGTTCAAAGTATCTTTCTTTCTTATTAAGTTCATGTCCCGAGTCACTTTTGCCCAAAAGCCCAATGACAAATGATGGTGAATTTGCCAATAATCCACCAGGCTTTGACTTTTCTATCCCTCGCAAACTTTTTTTTTTTTTTTTTTAAATTTTATTTTTGTGAAAGCTTTTGCACTAAAAGCAGAAAATATTACACACACGAAAAAGATATATATATTTTTTTGCTTAAAAAACGAAAAAGATGTCTATTTTACCGAAATAGGTTCATGGACATTATTTTATGAATTCCCATCGATTTTATTTTTTGATGAATAAAATAAGATTCTAGTGGTGGCCCTCTTATCGCTTCATTTTCAATTCTACAGACGGAATCCACTTTCTTTTTATAGTTATTAATCCAGGTCCTACCTAAAATATCACTAATCCAATGCATCCATAGTTAAAGTTGGAGTGGGGGTCTTATAGAAGTTCCATCAAGAATGAACCTGGGTGGATGAAGGAAGAGACTAAAGAAGGCGCCATTCGTTTTTGCTATCCCATCCACCCCTGTGGCTGTTAATTCCTATCAATTTATTACATCCCATGATTTTATACTTTATAACTTTTAAAACATACTGTTAGAGTTTAATGACCCGAATTCTCTTTAATCCGGTTTGAAAAGTTCGCAGTGCGACAATTATGGTGAAGCTTTAATCATGAAATCCTTTTTTTTGGGGGGGGGGGGGGGAGGCCTATGTGGTGGTAACAGAGGGATTTTTTTTTGTTGGTTTACACCCAGTTTCAGTTTAGGGTTTTGGATATACATATATATGTATATATAATGTAATTTATGATTTCATTGTCATGCTCTTTTAGTATAGCCGCTCCTTTTAAACTAATATTTAATTTAGTTGATTTTCTTTTCCTCTGCCCGTGGTTTTTTCCTGTCTAGTTCCATTTAAATCTCGGTGTTATTTTTCAGTTTTCTTGTTGCCTATTTTCGTTCCTAATTTCCTAACACATAACATTAGTTTTTCTATGATGTTTAGAATTAATTATCTCAAATTTACTTGTTCTTTCGTTTTTTAACTAGAAAGGTGCACGCACTAATGATCATGTAATATTAAAGTCGAGGATATTTTTATAAACAAACTTATTTTGCGTAGTAGATAAATCGTTTGGCTTCCCAATTTACTGTAAAAACACATAATTTCATGGCTTTTTTTTCTTACCAGGGTGCCTAGAACTTATCGCACATTTGCAATTTACACCTTGAATTTTTAATTTTGGCATTTTACATGCCAAACTTATAAATTTGTGGCAATATACCTCTCATAGATAACAATGTTAGTCTTTTTAAGGAAATTGATATGTGATTTATATGTAAGTTGTTAATTAATGAGGGGTAAATTTTCATATAAAAATCAACATTGTAATCAATGAGAGGTAAATTGCAACAAATCTATAAGTTCAGGGTGTAAATTATCAAAATTAAAAGTTGATGGTGTAAATTGCAACTGTGTGATAAGTTTAGGGTGCATCGGTGCAAAAAAAAAAAGCCTAATTTCACTAACATTTGTGGTAATTTCACCCTAACAACAAAAGGTGAGGGAAAAAATTGAAAATTTTTTACAAATATTCGAAGAACATCTTATGAAAAATTAAATTTAGAATTCAAATTTGTATAATAATCTATTATGATATCTTGTGTAATAAGCTCGTTTAGTCTCCGAACTATACACAATTTATTATTCTGGTCACTAGATTTTTAATTTTGATAAATTAATCAATGAACTTTTGATTTTTACATTTTTGGTCCTAAAATTAAAATTAATAAAAGATCTTCAAAATTCAAATTAGATAATGATCATTTGTCAAATTCATGATAACATGAAATTTATAGAAATAATTACTATTATTGTAAAAATTTCCTCTTTCATTTCCAGTGAAAGACATTAAAAGTTAGATCATTTTGCCCTTGATGTAAAAAGTTTCAATTGTTGTATGATAGGAATGTAACTATCATTATTAAATTTCAGAGATCTTTCATCAATTTTAATGTTAAGGACCAAAATTATAGAAAATAATAATAATAATAATAAAAGTTTAGGTATTAATTTTCTAAAATTAAAAGTTCAACGATCAAAGTCATAAAATATTCATTGTTAGGGACTAAATGGACTAAATATCCTTTTTATCTTTTATATTTAATTTTAAGTTTAAGATTATGTTTATATCTTAGTTATCTAGCATATATAGTGAAGATTATCCTATTATTCTATGTATAAGTAGTGATTTTAATTGCAAGGAGAGTTGATGATTGCTTAATTAATATTATGTTTCTAGTTTCCTTCTCTGGAGTTGTTGTTCTTTGTTCTATATTATATTCTTATTTTACTATATATGTCTCTTATATCTAGAGTTCATCTCCTTATTCATATAGGTCACAACTCAATTGGTATCCGAGCTTAATTTGTTCTTGATTATCATTAAAAAAAATTTAAAAAAAAAAAAAACCTAAACTTTTTGCATGATGATGAATAAAAATTGGGAAAAGCCCTCTCAAAGGCTTTTTAGAAAATAAAAACCATTTGGTCGTTAAATTTGTCAATAGTAAAACTACTATGAGTCGGATGGATGTCCAATGAACCTGAATGACTGATCGACTTGCTCAAATTGTTGATAAGATAATTAAGTTATGACCGATTTGCTCAAATTGTTGATAAAATAATTAAGTTATCTAACAACTTTAGTGAATCCCCCTAAAGAAACTGGAAATCCGATATTTTAGCAAGGACTCCATTGTCGGTACACAACTTGTTCAACCACAAGCTCCACCTCCACGAACATATTTGTTATCTATCCTTAATTCCTCCAAATTATGTTAGCTACTTTAGAATCCAGTGTTAAAAATGAAAACTTTCTTGCATTTTAGATTGTTACTTTACAATTCTTTTCAGTTTAAACTCGTTGGAGTCGACTCTTTGGAAGAAGCTGAACCTATCCTCTTTGATATCCAGAACGGATTGAATCAGGTTTCTAGTTGTGTGAGTTGCTGTCATATTCCTTGTGAGGGGAATATGGTGGTCCACCTGTTAGCCAATTCTATTTTTACTTCAACGTGTTATTTGTAATTAAAGGTGGCAATTCGTGTCATGTGTCGGGTTTGTATCGTGTTAAAGCCATGTTGATTTTTTTTTCCCCAACCCGAACACGACCCGTAACACAAAAATTGACACGATCCGCAACACCGAATACAACACGGACTCATAATGGATTGACACAACACGAACCTAAACTTGACACGCGATACAAAAATGATACGAAATTGACACTTATTTCAGGTCATGTTCGGACCCGAAATTGCCACAAAATTGACTCACATAAAAAATACGGGTTCGTGTTCGGGTTTGACGGTTCTAACCCGAACATGATCAGTTTTTTCCCATGTCCTATTCAGGTGAGTCAAATTTGACCTGACCACTATTTTTCTTAATCCAAAACCGCGAAATTCGTGTCGTTTTAGAATCATGTCATCGTGTTGCAACCCTTATTGTCAGCCCTATTTGTAATGGTGTGGATGCTATTCCCATCTTTATTGGGAAAACTACTTTCGCCTGATTTGACTTAATAAAATTCCAACTTTTCCTCAAAAAAAAAAAAAAAAAACAAAACAAAACGAAACAAACAAAAAAAAAAAAAACAAATTTTAAGTCAATTTTTTATAATTATCTACTCAGATTTTTTAATCTTTAATATTCAATTTGAATTTAAGATAATGTTTATCTCTCTGGATTATTTAAAAATATTTAGAACTTATCTTACAGCTGTAATTCTTTATAAGTAATTGAGTGATTGTAATTTGAGGTAGGGAATTGATGATTAAATAATGAGTATTGCATTTCTAGTTTTGTTTGTCTGAGTTCTTGTTCTAAGTTCTGTTTATCTCTATAATTCGATTTATACCTTTAGTAGTTCTATTCTCTTCTTGATTATCTATATCTTTTTTATCTGATTTTTGTATCTCCTATCTTAATCCTTCTTCAATATCACTTACATCAAGGCATACCTTCGAATGTTTTTTTACTCTTATTTCTTGTTTCTTAGACGTTACAACAGAACTTTGGTGAAGTGACAATTTGAGGTTGTTTTTCCTAGGAAATTAATGAACATAAATATGACATTACTTACATCTATATATATATATTTATTATTTTATTTACCTAACTATTATTAACTTTATTCTAGCTAATTAGTATATGACAAATTTAATTCTATATTGGAATAAAATAATATATATCCATATTTGAAAGAATTTTCAATTTTCAATTTATTTTATTAGAGTTCTTACAATCTATTTTTTATTTCTACGAAAGAATATTACACAACTTTGACGTATTGTTTTCTCTATATCTAATTAACATGACAAACCGTTTTTCTATATGTTTTCACATAGACTGGATTTCGAAAATAGCTTTCGAACTCCCTCAATTTTGCTTTTATATAATTATACATATATATATATATATAATATATAAAGTATGAGTCTACGACTCATACTTGTTAAAATAAAGAAAAACACTTTTAAGAGAAAAATAGATATAATAGAAGGAGCTAAGCAAACTAGTTTGGTACGAGAACCAATGAGACAAGGAGTTTTACCAAAAGGTTGTATTATTTTATTATTTTTTTTTTTTTTGCTAAAAATATTTCAACCAGTCTTCTTAAATTTGGTGATTGGTCTGTTTGCTTAAGAGAAAATTGCTTCAGATGAGGTTTCCCTGTTCTTCATCTATGACATGTCCTTTGTAAAATACATATATAAATGGATATATACATACATAAATATAAACATAAAACAAATAACTCGTCAGGTGCATGAATATATATATATATATATATATATATATGTATAGACACACACATACACGCAACGTACAACTCGTCCAATTATATTGCACCCATCCAACATGAAAATGACTGATTGATGGAAACCCTTTGATTAGCCTTCTCACAAAGATTAACGGTTGAGATTTCTGGATGCTGACAATGCCATGCATAATTTGGTGGTTGAACCTTGCACCATGGATTTAAATGTGGTAGAATTAATTGAGAGTCACAAGATGACATTGATATCAGTATTATTGTTGTTGTTGTTGTTGTTTTTGAAAGAAAGAACTGTATTCAACTGAACATATCTTACAAATATCAACACGAATGGTCTTGCAGTATACAAAATAAATCCTTACATGAGATCGAATCTATCAATAAAATCTAATGAAGGTCACTCAATGTGAGAAAATTTCTTAGGATACCAATATTTGAGAACGTGTAAGCTCGTCTCAAAAAGATCTCTACAAATTGATGGAATCTTTTAATTGATCAAGAGCCAATAACCTGATCTTTCTCTTTTGTATAACTATCACGTCGAATTCTTTTCTAGTTCTAATTAATTTTTATAATTATATATTCTAAATTTAATAATATGACAGTCATCAATCCCTTTAAGAAAAAAAGTAAAGTTGTGCAGTTTCACATTATTTGAGAATAGATATATATAATGGTTCGTTAAGTAAAGAAACCAATTCTAATGGTACGAGACCTTTTGGGGTAAAATCTAAAAGCAAAACCGTGTAGACACGAGGTCCAAAATGGTTAATATCATATCAAAAAAAAAAAGCATCGGTCGTTACAAAGTATTTCTCAATTTTTCTTTTTGTTTTTAGAAACTACAAAGGTATCTTTTTAATTTAAAAACCTAATTTATTAATTCCATCCCTCGCGCATTTTGTGAATGAATAAAAAGAAGGGTGAAATGATAAAATACCCTTATTAAAGTTAGAGGAAAAAAATATTTCATGCATTTAAAAAAACAAAACGGTTTGTGACAGGTATCGATAGTGTATCTAGTTAATTCAGAGCATATGCATTCCTCACATTGTCTATACATCTCATTTATTATTGTGGGACTAATTCAAACCCAAGACCTTATTAAGAAAAATCAATAATCGGCAGTACGATGTTAATTACTTGGCAAATATATATACATTTGTATTGACAACTTACAAATCATATAGTTGGTCATGTTAATTATTATTATGATTTTTTTTCCCCACTTTTGGCCGCAATGTTGAAGTAGGTCAAAATAACATACCTAAACAAACTTCATGTCGCTGTAAGGCATGAGATATCATATAATAGCAGACATGATTTTTCTCAAAGGAATGCGTTCAACTTGAAAAGAATATTGATTGTCTTTGACACCACTCTAAAGTTGTTCTAACAACTTATCCAAGCCATTAAAATAACCATGCAAAACATGTCGTTTTCTATTTAGAAAAAAACTATTATTATAACTTCTCCACCTAATTAACCTAAAATGCAAAAAAAAAAAAAAAAAAAAAACCTTTTCCTCAGCTCTATATATATCAAGTGCCTCAAAGCTTTGAACAACACACACACTCAAGGTGTAGTACTTCTCTATACACAAGAATATATACATATACATATACATATATATATATATATATATATAGAAAACATGGGTGTTCCTAATAATCTTTTTTCACCAATAGTTATTCTCATTTATTTCATGATTATGCTAGCCATTCCTGAGCATGCATTTGCAGGCATAACCAGGAGCTACAAGTTTGATGTATGTCTCAACCAACATTTTGCATATATTAAGCTCATTTATTTACATACTTTTTCAAGTTTAGAACATTTTTCTTTGATTGTATATATTTATTTATTGTATTTTTTTGTAGATCAAACTACAAAATGTGACAAGACTATGCCACACAAAGAGCATTGTGACGGTTAACGGGCAATTTCCTGGACCTCGCATCGTAGCTAGGGAGGGCGATCGCGTCCTCATCAAAGTCGTCAACCATGTCCAAAACAACATTTCCATCCATTGGTAACTAGGGGGGAGAAAAAGGCATTTAATTTCTTAATTCAAAACCATTATTTACTTGAATAATATCAATTAACGATCATTTTTTCCAAATAGGCACGGAATTCGACAGCTTCAGACGGGATGGGCTGATGGTCCGGCCTATGTGACTCAATGTCCCATACAAACAGGGCAGAGTTATGTGTACAATTTCACCATTGTAGGCCAAAGAGGCACCCTCTTTTGGCATGCTCACATTTCATGGCTAAGATCTACTATTTATGGTCCTATTGTCATTCTTCCTAAGCTTGGCATTCCTTATCCATTTACCAAACCTTACAAAGAAGTTCCTATTATCTTTGGTAATTGCCTAAACATGATTTATATATACAAATAATATATATATGTATACTTTTGTACTCTCTCTAGTTCATTTTGTAGACAGAAACTATATGTATGGAAATAAAAATATATATATATATATATATTTGTATGTATGTATAGGTGAGTGGTGGAATGCTGATACTGAGGCAGTCATTAGCCAGGCCTTGCAAACTGGTGGAGGCCCAAATGTTTCAGATGCTTATACCATTAATGGGCTCCCAGGCCCATTGTATAATTGCTCTACCAAAGGTATTGCATTACAAGATTTTATGGTGAAAGAAGTAAATAGCTTTTAAACCGTAAAAAATTCAAGTAAATAAAAATTTAAACAAATATTTAAAGTAAATAACAGTGAATAACAAATTTACTAGGTAATAAGGTATTTACTTCTAGTAAATAGATTATTTACCTAGTGAATTTGATATTTGATGTTATTTACTTCAAATTTGTTAGATTAATCTTGCTATTTACTTTCTTTAGTTTTGTAAAAATGCTGTTAGCTACAAATTCTGTAAGAGGGAACATGCGGAACCTTATACAAAAAAACCAATGACTCTAGTAAATAAAGTATTTTAAATATAATACCGGTTTTGATTATTTTCTTTTCTATCATTTTCACATCATATTTTTTTTACTAGTGTATAATTATCTATATCTAACTGGTTATAAATATGATAATTACTTATTGTGATTATTTTTGTGGTAGTGGCATAAAAGAAAAATATCAAAACACATGCTATATGTAAAGTATCTTATTATCATTATTTTTTTATTAAGTAGCTAAACAAATTATTAGCACTAATACTCTAATCAAAGCATATGAAACTACTTGACATAATGGTTATATTTTGAGCTTTGCAGACACATTCAAGCTAAAGGTGAAGCCAGGGAAGACCTACCTTCTCCGGCTGATCAACGCCGCGCTAAACGACGAACTCTTTTTCAGCGTCGCAAACCACACTCTAAAAGTGGTTGAAGCCGACGCCGTTTATGTTAAACCATTTGTTACGGACACCATTCTCATAGCCCCTGGACAGACCACAAATGTTCTTTTGAAGACCAAACCTAACTTCCCTAATGCCACATTCTTCATGACTGCTAGACCGTATGTGACCGGCCTAGGCACCTTTGACAACTCCACCGTTGCCGGAATATTAGAGTACGAATTTCCATCCAAAACCCTCATTCAACCCTCCCAATTAAGAATCTTCAACTCTTCAAGCCAATTTTGCCCGCTTTAAACGATACTTCTTTCGCAACAAAATTTTCGAACAAGCTTCGTAGCTTAGCCAACGCTCAATTCCCCGCGAATGTCCCTCAAAAAATCGACAAGCGGTTTTTCTTCACCGTAGGATTGGGAACTAGCCCATGCCAACATAACAAAACATGCCAAGGGCCTACTAATAGCACAAAATTTGCAGCCTCAATTAACAACATTTC
Organism: Ficus microcarpa; assembly: GCA_025413485.1. Classification (NCBI taxonomy): domain Eukaryota; kingdom Viridiplantae; phylum Streptophyta; class Magnoliopsida; order Rosales; family Moraceae; genus Ficus; species Ficus microcarpa. Next base: position 11,287,558 of record CM046376.1, read on the forward strand.
TTTTGCACTTCCAAACACTGCTCTTCTCCAAGCTCACTTCTTTGGACAATCAAATGGGGTTTACACTCCAAACTTTCCAACCCGCCCTCTAGTTCCGTTCAACTATACCGGAACACCGCCGAATAACACAATAGTGAGCAATGGAACAAAGATTGTGGTTCTTCCATTTAACGCAAGTGTAGAGTTGGTCATGCAGGATACAAGCATTCTTGGTGCCGAAAGCCACCCTCTTCATTTGCATGGATTCAATTTTTTTGTGGTTGGCCAAGGTTTCGGAAATTTTGATCCTAGTAAAGACCCCGCGAAGTTCAATCTCGTCGACCCTGTTGAAAGAAACACCTATCGGCGTGCCTTCAGGTGGTTGGGTCGCTATTCGGTTTTTAGCAGATAATCCAGGTGAGTTTATTTTATTATACGATTAAAAATTTTCTTTGTGTCACTGTCACGACAGATTATTCTATTAATTACCAACAATCATTGTAGGGCATATCAAAACGACCTAAGAAAATCATGATAAAAAATATTATGTATGCAGAAATTACTGACGTGACAGTGACACAAAAGAAATTAATGCTAAAAAATCGCTAATTGTAATTCAATGACTGACGATCGGTATTTGAGCAGGTGTTTGGTTCATGCATTGTCATTTGGAGATTCACACAAGTTGGGGATTGAGGATGGCTTGGTTGGTCTTGGATGGAAAGTTGCCCAATCAAAAGTTGCTTCCCCCACCAGCAGATCTTCCCAAATGTTGATTTTATTTTATTTTTCATTTTTACCCACATTAAGATTTGCTCTAACAATTGAAATTTATCCCTGTTAATTTTGTGATCACTGTAATTTTATTCCTTGCATTCTTATTCTTTTTCTTATTCTTTTTTTTTTTTTTCGCGGCTTTGGTATTTTGAGTGTTCAATAAACAAAAATGTAGTCTTCATTCGCATATGTAAGTTGAGGAAAAGAAAAGGAGTGACAAAATTTGTTTAATGGTGATATTTATCCAAATTCAAACTTATTGTCAAACTTTTATTTATGCATTTTCTTTTCGTTTTAGTTTGCCACAATTATGTGAAAAGTTTTTAGATCTTGTTTTATTGTAATCCAAATAATAAACTTTAATTTTTGGCCAAATGATAAAACAAATAATAAACTTCGATGGTACTATTTTGATCTGACACGGGCACCGGTCACCGAATATGAAGAGTATTCTTATAGATTACTTTTGATAATCTACCATATTAACTTTCATTTTCAACGTATGTCGACCATCTTACAATTCAATCGTCAAAAAAAATACTCCAGTAGATTACTTTTGATAATCTGTCATTTTATTTTTCATTTTCACCACAAAATAGTTGGACGTCTCATGCTCCAATCACCCAAAAAAAAAAATTATTGTAGATTACTTTTGATAGTATATCATATTAATATATATATATATATATATATTCATAAAAGAAATCCGGTAATCTCCGGATTACGGGAGAGTAATCTGGTCGATTATTGTTTAATAATTTACTAGATTATAGTTTTAAGTAATTTTTTAATGTATGTCTTACCAAATTATTTTATAACGTACTAATATTCTTGTTGAAAACGTTTCAAATTCAGCAGATACTGAGTCTATATTAGCTTAATTGAGCAGATCCACTAGTTCATAGCAATATAGAAAATTAAATCCATAGAACTAGTTTAGCTTCAAAACAGCTTAACCAATAAACATATGGCAGATGTTTTGCTTGGATGTAAAAAAATCTCTAAATCCGGAAAATTTCCTGGCAATCAAAATAGTTTAAGTTCATAGCATTATAACACAAATCATCATGAAATTGTAGTCATGTTTGGGCCTCACATGAAATTATTTTAGTATTGAGATTTGTATCTAATACATACAGACATATAAATATTTTAGGTTTTGATAAGCTTCTCTATGTATTTTATTTCAATGTTTATCATATCTTAAAATATAAATATTTGAGCTAATATTCATATCCACAGTTTACATAAACTTTTGAAGATATTTTCACTAATATAGGTAAATTATATTTTTCGAAATCTTTTTAAATTTACATTTTTGTGGTGCCGATATTTTCATCTGAGGGCACAACAAAAGATATGTTTGATTAGTGGAGGTTAGGCATCACGAAGAGCGTGACAAACAGGAAGAAAACCAAACATGCAAATAACAATGTTATGTCATAATTCATCATTTTGGGCGAAAATTGAGAGAGATAGAGATCGGAGACCTCCCTAGGGGGTAATTTTCGTGTCCGCAAAAATTGGGTGCCGGACACAAGACCCCTCTATATTTATATGTATATCATGACTTAATATATTCATTTGGTTTGTCAATTTGAGTTAAAATTTTTTAATTTAGTTTAAAAATAAGTTGAATTGATGTTTTGAGTTGAGACTTTGGTGTTCAAGTAGGAATTTCAAAATTTTTATCTTGAATTAAGTATGAGAACACTATTCAAGACTTTAACTGAAAGTTGGAATTGAGTGATTCAACTAAATGCACGGTTGATAATTGAGAATGAACTTTTTAAATTAAAACCAGTCATCCAAACAAATGTACTGTTCAAGACTTGAACTGGAAGTTAGAACTGAGTGATTCAACTAAATTCATGGTTAACAATGAGAATAAAATTTTTAAATTGAAACCGGTCATCCAAACAAACGCTTAAAAACATTACTCGATTAGTAATGCGGTTTTTCAAATCCTAATATATATACATATACATATATATATATAAATATATATAGGCTTTTTCTGTTGTCCCACACTCTGATTTTTGTGGAGTTTTACAACAATGCAAATTGACAAGTGGTCGGTTGGCATCAAATTTCGAGTTAATCTTTAACCTGCTGAATGACTGTACCCGGTTTAATTGGAGTTGTGCTGGAAAATAGTGCAAGGGGAAGGTAAAAACAGTAGAAAGTTTGGACGAAAGCGTAATTTGAAGTTAATTAATATTGATTGCCAGTACAAAAGTTGACTGCTGAAGGTTAGTACCGTAAATGCACTGGTGGCAATAATGTAATTGTAACTTCTGTTATTCTGTTCAAGGACTGAAAAGATATTAACGTGGTAGCGAGGGATGGTGAATAAGCCTCCGTTTGACAAATCATCTTAAGCTTAAATTTTTCATCTCAGTTTTTATTTTTTCTAAAAAATCAATAAAAATTATAACTAATTTTTAAAAAGTCAACTAACTCAAACTTAAAAATTTCAACTCAAACCGTTTCACCAAACGGACCCTAAACTGAAGTAATGGAACAATGGATTGTGAATAGGCCGAAGTAATAAGCCAAAGTGGTGAAAATGCTAGATTATATGCTAATGAATTGTTTAGTTAAACATTATATTTTCGGCTTAAACAGAAAACATATCGTTTACATTAAATCTTATCAAATATCTATCAAAATATCGTAAATGTGTATATAAAATTCATATATGAAATGGACGAATTCAATTTTAACAACTATAATTAAAAAAAAAAAAACATTAAAATATGACTTTTTTGTTTAAAAAAAACCCCCAAATTAACAAAAACAAAGAAAAGCGTCTTTATAAATATAAAATTTCTTTATTTTGGACTTTTAATAAACATTTACAAGAAATTTGCGAGGATTTTTTTTTTAAATTGTTTTAGTCAATTAAGAACGTTGACCTTTTTTTAAAAAAATGGATTTGAAACACAATTAAGATGTACTGGTGCATGTTTGATGAGTTTCAAAATAATAACATAATTTCTGACTAAACTTAAAATACAAGATACACTTGTATATTGATATTAGATTAGGTGCATTATCTCCAAATGTAGTGATGTCCAACTCGGATCGTCTAAATATCAAGAATTAGGGGCCGTTTGAGGGGACTTTTGGAGACGGAGTTTTGAGAGTTGGCTTGAAAATGTGTGTTTGATTAAAATATGAATTAAAAATGAACTATGATATAGAAAGCAATGGAAAATTTTAAAATGAGTTCGGAAAAAAAAAAATATACATATATATATATGATGGATCTTATTCATTCATGTCATCGTTGTGATTATTTTGACATAAGAATTATTTCAGTCGATTTAAAATAAAAATGTTATGTACTTTAAAAGTTTAAATTTTTTGAAAATGAAAAAAAGAGAAAGTGAATTGTAAATTTTGGAGTTTTTGAGTTAAAACGGAAAAACACTATCTGGAGGCATTTCCCCAAACGGGGGTTTTTAGTCCATATACAACTGTTACAACATTGTCAAATAACAAGAAAGATCGATTATGGTTGATTGACAATATACAACTATTACTTGTGCACGATAACTATATTGTACCTCAACTAATAATATCATATATTTAAAAAATAAAAATTCAAAAAAAAAAAAAAACTAGTTTCTTAACCAGTCAACCGACAACCGCCCCGATGTTGGCAAAGACGTTGAGGAGCCCCCCTCCCTAGACGCCGACGCACCCTCTCCCCCTAAAAAAGCGACCAGATCTGGCTTTAGGGTAGGGGCTTGTCGATGTTTGGGGGGCGGGGCTAGTTGACGTCGGGGGATGGGGACACTTGGGCTCTAGCACCAGGTGGGTGGGGGGGCCTCATCGGCGTCGGGTAAGGGGCGCACCTGGGCTCGAGAGTCGGAGGGGCTTTGACTCGTTGGAGGGGGTCGTCAGCTAGGGAGTGTCGTTGGTAGTGGAGGATGGAATGAGTGTTTTACTCATTTCTTTTTAATTTATTTTTTATATATTATTTTTAAAATTTTTAGTTTATGCTAGTATGAAGTAAGATATATAAACGATTTAAAAATGTCATCCAGTTGATTATATCTAAATGGTTTAAAGATGAATTTTATCAATAAGGTATCTAAACGAGACTTTACCACGTATTTAAAAAAAATCAGCCTTGGGCCACTACCCCTGCCTTCCCTGTCATCGCCTATGCAACCTCAGAGATCGTGCACCACATCCACCCTATGGCCGCCTCTGCTACTCCTTCGTCTCCTCTGTTTGGTTTGGGCCACTCCACCTCGTGGGCCATCGAGCCCCTTCCATTGCATGACCATTTAGCCCCCTTCGCTGTCAAGACTCCCCGCAAGCCGTCAAGCTTCCAGAGCCGTTGAGTCCCTTTTGCACTGGTGAGTCAAAGCCCGAAAGAGATCTTGCCCTCACCATAGCGGCAGTGGCTTGTCCAAATCTGGTCCCTCATGACCTCCGTCGTGGATCAAACCTTGTTGATGAGCTTGCGATTGGCGTGGGGGTTAGAGGGTTCATGCGACTGAGGGAGCTGAACTGTTTGCACAATGGAAGGGCTCGCAAACTAAAAAATTAAAAAAAGAAAGAAAAGGCCGTCGGGAGGGGGGGGAGGTCATGATAATTATAATGTACCTTAACCCAAAATATTATGTACCAAAAATTAAAAAATAGAAATTCAAAAAAACTAAAAAAAAAAAAAAAAGAACTAGCCTTGCAACTGTCCACCGGCCACCCCCTCTATGCCAACAACAATGCCTCCCAAACGCCGACCAAATCTGGCTTCAAGGGGGGCGCTTGGGCTCAAGCGTCGGGGGGACGGGGGGAGGTAGGGCAAATCTGGCCACGGGGAAGGGGTTGGTCTTTTTTTAAAATTTTTTTATTTATTAATCTAAACTAATATAAGATAAGATGTATTAAAATTATTATTTATGAACAACATTTTACCCATTCAATTACATCTTAACGGTTTAAAAATGAGCTTTACCAAAAGAGTTTATAAAAGGGGCTCTACCACAGCCATTTCTCTGTTAAAATTCATCGAAAGGTTTATAAAATAAACTTTACCGGTATGATTTCTAAATGAAACTCTGTCACAGTCTTATCTTTTAAAAAAAAAAAAAAAATCCAAAAAAGTTTTCTTGTAGAAAAATCCAAATAAAAAATGAAAAAAAAGTCATAACATTCTATCTACCGGTTGTAACCAGTAAACATTTTTCCTTGTCCTACAATGCCCTTAAATGTCCTTGATCACTCTAAACCGTTGGATTGCTTTGTGTTTATTAAAAAATCCTTACTAACTGATCTAGTGGTAGAAATTTAGTGGGGGAAATTTCCCTCCTTTTGAAAGTGATGGTCTGTAGAAGATCCCACATATATATATATAAATATATAACATATATACATATAGAAATGTCTGAAGTTTTTTTTTTAATTCTTTTTTCTTTTTACTTGTCATCTTCAAAGCTTAATTGAATGTAAATAAAACTAGTTAAAGTTAGTGCTACTATTGATGTCAAAAACTTATACAATAGAGTTATGAGGTTTAGAAGGGACAGTCTAAAAGCAATTCAGAGCATAAAGCACCACCTTTTCTTTTTCCCCTGCATCTTTTAGTAGCCTTTTACCAGAAAAGAAAGTTAAATATTTTTGGGACCTTAATATTAATTTTTGACCCACATTTATGCATGTGGCCACCACTGAAAAATATATAGGACCAATAGGCTAGCTTTCAAAAAAAAAAAAATTATTCACCAAAAAAAAAAAAAAGAAAAAAACCAACTTTTCTCTCTTTGGGCTAACCTCTACTCGGACGTGGTCAAATACGCACTTGACACGTAATAAAAAGAGGTAAAAATAAAAAGGTAAAAGCGAGAAAAAAAAATTAAAGAAAAAAAAAGGTCCCATTTTCCCATACAACGTGGTCTCATCATAACAAAATCATCCTTTTAATAATTATTAAAAAAAAAAAAAAAAAAAAGACAACAAATAATCAGCCCTTTCCATCTTTTTATTTTGGGCTCTGTTTTTGTTCTGTCAGTCAGAAAAATTCGGCTGCCAATTCGTCCTAATAACCATGCAGGTTGGTGTCCGAAACTTTAATATTGGTGGGTCGGTGAAGGCTTTAATATTATTATTATTATTATTATGATTATCATCAGAATTAATAATCGGGAACAATTCATAATTATCACCATTATTTTACTTAATATTATTTATCTTTACAATTCTCTTATTCAAACAATAAATTCATGTATATATATTACCAATTTTTCAAGCATATCCCTTTTTTTTTTAAACATAGAATGAGAAATTCAAACTCTACGTCTTATTAAAAAAAAAAAAAAAAAACTTAATGGGGTGTTTGAGATTTGAGTTTAAACTCAAAATTTTCACATCAATTTTTATTTTTTTCTGAAAAAGTTTTTTGTTTTTTTCTGAAATTTTTTTTTATCTTTTCTGAAAATCAACAAAAATTACTATTAAAACTTAAAATTTCCAACTCAAACTCATTCACCAAACATTTCTTAAGATTTCGTACATATCTTCATGATTCTTATTTGTGAAAAATAACTTTATTTATTTTGTCCAAAGAGACCTAAAACAATTATAAGCAATTGATTTATAAATTTTCGCTCTTACCTTGAATTCGAGTGAGCATTGTTATGTTCAAACAAATTAAAATTAGTAATAAAAATACACGTATCCTACCTAGATAGAATTTTTGTAACTTGCAATCCTATGATCTAGTAGGAAAGATTGCGGACATTCACTTCGTAAAATATTCTATATTCGTTGTAGGAACAAGAGACGGAGTCAGATTTATCTTTATCTATTGATAAGTTGTGAAGAGTTTAACTCCAAATAATCTCTTACTCATCATTCTTGTTTCCGCTTCTTCTACCACTGTTCACGTGGGTGCTTCCTGTACTGGAGGAGAAGCAGCAATAAAAGCGATAACTCACCTTCATTTAACTTTCTTAAGATATTGTTAGAAGATCAAATTAATCAACAAGTTCTAATTTATTTTTGCATAGAATTGAAGCCGTTTAATTGGGATGAATTCTAACTTAATTATGATGGAGAATTGAAGCCGCTTCAAAAACAAACTCAATAGATGAAAAATTAACTAGGTTTTAGAATCCATCATAATTTTTTAGTACTCCGGTTAACAATTAATTCACAAATAAAATTGATAACTTGAAACTAATCTATTATCATGACTTAACAATTAAGTCCTAATTAAATAAACCGTCCATCCTCACTTAACAAATATTTCCCAAGAATTCTACGTATCAAATTCCAACGATAAGAAATAAAACATGAGATTACATCAATTTTTAAAAAAACCAAGCATAGATGAGTAAACTATAATTTATAATATATATATATGTATATGTATATGTATATGTATACACTAAATAGTGATGATCATGAGAAAGATCTCAACTTAATTATCTTGTAAAAAAAAAAAAAAAAAGCACATAAGCAATAATTAGGATCACATGAAGGAAAAATCCAATAAAAAGTCGAATGCATAATCGAATAGGGTTTCATCCTCAATCTCTTAATAAAAAAAGATTAGAAAGACATAATTGAATTCAAAGTCATAAAACTAATAGACTCAGTTATATATGGACAAGAAATTAGTTGGTTGTCTTTTCTTTAATCCTATTCCTAGTTGTATTCTCTTCCTCATCTTTAGCTTGTCTACTCTCTTCTCTATTTGTAAAGGATTTTACCGTCATCAATGTCCTTTAGTTGGGTTGATAAGACACATGTCCTTCTCGTTAAATGCTTAAAAATGAATCGTTCCCATCCATTAGTCAGGATATATTAAGCATCTATTTCATAAGAGATCTATATATTATGCGAGGAGGTATCCACCTCCAAAATTATCTAGGTATGCCAATCTTTATCCCTATAACAACCAAAAATAAAAAATAAAAATTGCTGTCCTATTTTCGTCTTTTTGTAGTCACTCGTCAGCAAAGTTATGGACACTGGGTTAGTTTTCAAATTGGGAGAAACTTGTGCATTTTTGTTGACCTTTATAATTGTGATAAGTATTTTTTTTCTTGAAAAATTATAATAATAATAATAGTATTATTACGAACAATAATTGAAGTAATTAGTAAATTTATTTGGTAAATAAAAATTATTAGATAATTTACAAAACTTACTTAGTGAATGGCATATTCATGAAAAATAAATAAATTATTTATATTTATATTTATTGTTATTTGCTCCAAATATTTTAAAAACTAATTATTTACTTCAACTATTTATATAAAATTATTATTTACTCCCCATTCACAGACACACACACACACACACACACACACTGTCCTTTATTTTCTTTATTTAATCCTTAGACTCCAAATTATAACCTATAGAAAAGACGAAAAAAAATAAAATTAGTAAATAAAAACAAAAAGTAAGGAGAATAAAGGAAAAATAAATAAATAAATAAATAACTTCAATTATGCGCATTATTTCTCCCACTTTTTAGCGAATCTAGAAGTTGCATATATATATATGTCCATATATATATATATGGACTATGAAATAACCTTCTTCGCGTAGTCCATTATTAAGTTTGACATGCACAACACTCCATGCCAAAACCACGACGATTTCTTTCTTTAAAAAAATGACGATTTCTTCTTTAAAAAAAAAAAAAAAAAGCCTTTTGCTGATTTATTTATTTTTCTTGACAAGCCTTTTGATGATTTGATCGTAACAATTTTTCCGTTGATGTCTCTCTGTTTTCACCCTTTTAACCAGACAGTACATGTACATCATTACCTAACTTCTTCATGGCAAAGCAAAACATGACTTGAATTGATATATATATTTTTCTTTCTGATTTTTACCGCATTGTGCTTTTTGCTTCCTTTTTTTTGGGGGGGGGGGGGGGGTGTTGAATTTTACTGCATTGTGCATTAATTCATAGTACACACTTACATTTTTTCTTCTGTACGTGCCAAAAATATCCCGATAACCATCCACCATTGATCCGAGCCATATTTTTGAAGTTTCAGTGCCTCAATGAAATCTGTGAGACACCCTCAATCAACTAATAATAATCCATGTCAAATTTACGCTTAATATGTTTTAGTTGGAATATAATTATAACCATCTTTTTTTTTTTTTTTTAATTTTAGTGCCCTAATATTATGATAATTTTTCTATAGTTAATGTTAATATCATTATAATAAGTATACAATTATTGATATCTTGATTTTTCATACAATGTAAGTGGGTCCAGAAAAGACTAATCCAATCTTTTAATTCAACAAAAAGTACTACCAGTGTGATAGAATGCGATTCCGAGTGATAAGACCTAGGATAGAAGATAGAGAAAATTTCCATTTTCAAGCACATACTTTACTTTGTTTTTTCACATTGAATCATGCTTTTAGGCGTTGGCTAAGAGTTTTTTTTAACCCTTGTCTGAACGAGAGTGAGAGATATACAACAAAGACATAGAAAGAGTAAGTTATGTGTCCTTTTGCCTGGTAAGATGAGTTTCTCGCTGTTCCATATAGATTACTCTTTAAGGTCTTGATTTGATAGTAGGTTGACTGAACAGCTATTTATGATTCCCTTCGGTAAGAACAATGAACACGGATCTACCAGCATTTTCAAGACACGAAGTGGCCATGTCTGGGTGGATTGCGGTGCTACCATTCCTTTAGGATACCTTTTGGCTTCAGTAAAAACTCTCACCCCTTAGTTTTTATAGAGAATTTTTTTTTACGGTAACTCAACTTTGAGTATGGAATTGACTTTGTAATTAAGCAGCATCCTTTGACCTTCAAGGATAGAAGGTAGAGGAAATTTCCATTTTCAAGCACATACTTTACTTTGTTTGAGAAAGTGACATTCACGCTGAATCATGCTAGTGGGCGTTGGCTAAGAGCTCTTTTTAACCCCTGTCTGAACGAGAGTGAGAGACAAAGATATAGGAAGAGTAAGTTATAAGCCCTTTCGCCCGGTAAGATGAGTTTACCACTGTTCCATATAGATTACTCTTTAAGGTCTTGATTTGATAGGAGTTTGAATGGACGACTATTTATGATTCCCTCTGATAAGAACAATGAACACGGATCTACCAGCATTTGCAAGACAAGAAGTGACCACGTCTAGGTGGATTGTGGTGCTACCATTCCTTTAGGATACCTTTCAGCTTCAGTAAAAACTCTTTCCCCTTTGTTTTTATAGAGATTTTTTTTTTACGGTAACTCAACTTTGAGTATGGAATTAACTTTGTAATTAAGTAGCATCCTTCGACCTTCAAGGTCTATCCCCCGCCCCCCCTCTCTTTTTTTTTTTTTTTTTTTTGGCTTATAAGGTACTTTTCACAATTCATGAGTTGTAGATCTGAACTTTGATTTCATGATCACAATCAAGGTTTTGCATTTTCAAAGTTATATTTAAAAAAAAAAAAAAGGGGGAAATTTTATAGTAAGAACTGTACTTTTATCATAATTATTTTATTTTACCATCTGATTAATTTTTTAATAATAAGATATTTGAATATATATGTGAATAATTTATAACTAGATACTCATAATGACTTCTAATCATAGATTATATTATTAAAGAGTAAATGTGATGACTAAATTATATGTTTATTGATAAGATAAAAACACAGTTTTCTTTAAATTAAAAAAAAAAATTCTAACAGTAGAGACTCTAGAAAGAATTGAATATGGGTGGATGGGGTCACAGTGTTGTCACCTGCTTTCTCATTAAAAGCCTATAAAACTCACTGCCCTTTATGATTTAATTATCATTTTTCCACAGACACCCTTTTACAGACAACATAATTATAAAAAAAAAAAAAGAAAAAAGAAAAAAGAAAAACCAAAACAATAAATAAAAACAAAAAGCTTATATAAGCTTTTGCTCAGCTGAGTCTGAATTTCGACTGTGAAAAAGAGAAGCTAGAACAGAAAACCCCATCTTTCTGCCTTTTATTTATTTATTTATTTTTAATTTTTCCGAATTTGTTAAAGAAAAAAAAAAAAAAAAAAAAACAAAGGATTTTAATATGATTTTACAATACAAAACATGTCGGGTGCTTTTATAAATGTCTTCACTATTTTATTCCTTCTTTTGCTTTGAAAGAGCTGGCTGGTCTCTCCTCCAAAGTATTTTTTTTTCAAGCCAGAGGAATGGATTCGGTTTAAGGAAAACTTTGCTCTTTTCAGCTGAGGAAAACACCAAGGTATGTCTCTCTTATTTACAGTTATTTTCTGTTTATAAACTCTATAGTTTTGCAGTACCCACATATATATATATATGTGTGTGTGTGTATATATATATATATATTGGTGCTGTTAAATGTTAAGATATGATGATATTGGGGTGGAAAATGAAAGAGATATTTGTGTAACCTTTCGGCTCAACGTTTGATCAGAGCTTAAATATTTTCAATTCAAGTATTCTCTGCCTTTTGTTCGTCATTTCTTCATTAATCTTCCATGAGAGATCTCAGAATCTCCAAATTTCAGACTCTCTCTCTCTCTCTATATATATATACACACACACACGTATGTATATCTTCCTTTCAAGTTTATTATGTTCTTTTTTTTTTTTTCCTGGTAATGTATAAGAGATTTAGGTGTGGTTTGGGGACATCTTCAGACGGATTTTTTCAAGTTTTTTTCTTTTTTTTTTCCCTAAAAAATAAACACAAATTTATTATTTATATATCTAAATTTCTCTTGAAAATTCAAATTTTAAAAGTACATAAATTTATTATTATAAGTAAAAATAAGATTTTTTTAATGAATTACATGGAATTTGAGAAAAATGAAATAAAATTTTGTGTTTTTTTTCTTCCGAACATATTTTAGTTTTTATACTTTTAATTAGCGTCAAACTGTTTATTTTCAACTACATATATATTTACAAAGATCAGCTCCAGTTAATGTATTTCCAAAACTCTAACTTTCAGTGGAATAACCAAACGGGTCTTAATATGTGTTGCTTTGTTTTGTTTTGTTTTGTTTTGTTTTTTTTTTTTCAAGTTTTTGTCTGCTTGTTTCTGATAGTGTGTAACGAGATTTAATGTGGACCGTCAGATTGTACTATTGATAATGATGATCCACTGAGTCTTCGGTTTATGAGCTGCCAAACTTTTCCATTCAGGTACACATTCACTTTCTCTCTCTTTCTCTTTGATTTTCCTTCTCTCTTTGCCTGAAAAAATCCATCGCTCTTTTCTCTGTGCGTACCGGACTTTTTCCTCAGACATTCTGTCTCTTGCTGTTCTTCTTTTTCTTTTTCTTTTTCTTTTCTTTTCTTTTTTTTAAGAGATCTAGCTTTGCTACTCCTTGTGTACTTTGCCGGAAATGCAACCTACTTCTAATCACCGTACACGTGTCCCATCACATCATCATAAAATCAGTCCCATCACCATCATCATAAAATCAATCTCCAATTTCCAATCCCCCAAAAAAAAATATTTTTTTTTATTTCTTTAGTTTTCTTCGGATTTTGACCTTCACATGCCATTATAACCCTACATGTCCTTAGAAACATGAGTGAGAATTCCATGGTGCCCTATGGACGTACTTTCATGCCGTTAGATTTCGAAAATATTACATGCTATTTCTATTGTGATTTTTTTTTTTACATGGAATTATCAGAAACACGAACTATAAATAATAATAATAATAATAATAATAATAACAGTTCAAAAACCGGAAACAAGAATTTATTAATATAATAATAAGAATTCTATGATAAGTTATGAAAATAAAAGTAATCGATATAATATAATATTGTATGATATGACAATAGGACTAGTTTGAAGAGGGTTGGTTTTCTTGTCAATCCATCGTGTAAATACAAGTACTCTCATACCCGCCTACCCCATAACCCATTTGAAATTAGCGGAGATCGGGCTGTTTTCCTGTTGTGGATTCAAGGTATCCATGAGATATCCCGTTTACCTGATTAGTTATTTTCATCTCATAAATAATGTCAAACATAAAATATATACATATTTATGATTTCAATCTAAATTCAATGAACCATAGTTTTTAATTTTTCATATGTCAAAAATATTAAAGTTTAATTCTTAAATTTACACATATTATACAATATCATGTATAGTATATTGAATACAAAAGTAATATATAGTTAAACGGGGCATGCAAACACAAAATTGACTTGGGGACCTCTAAACCTGTCTCATATTTTTAACCTATGATGGGTGAATTTTTAAATGATTGATAGTATGAATCGTTTAAATCATATTTTTCTCATCTTATTTACGACGGGTCCTCACAGATTAATGGGTTAACAGAAAAAAAAAATCAACATAACATAATGTTAATATTGAAATTCAACTGATTAATATAGCAATGAAAATTTTCTGACAAATTATCGAAGAAAAAGTAATCGACATACCATAATCTATATTAATATTTAAAGAGTAAAGTTTCCTAAAAATACTATTCAAAAATTTGGTTAAGTTATTTTGTCCTTTTGTGATGATGTCTTTTTTTTTTTTTTTCCTTGATTTCAAATTTTTTTCCTTAAGTAACTTTTTTAAATATCCTTTTTTATTCTCTTATTTTTATCATAAAATATTATTAAAGACTTTGACATATATGTTTATAAAATCGATATTCAATAATTTTAATACCGGTGCATTTCATACTTGTAAAGCACGTGATTTTAACTAGTATTAAATTATTACATCACAATAGAAATATATCATATTGAAACAACATAATTTGAAAAAAATCACAATAGAAATATATCATATTGAAACAACATAATTTGAAAAACTTGATGGAGTAGAAAAGTACAATGGAGAGAAATTTTTGTTCACAAATGTGGCCTGCAGAGAAATCCCACAGAGAGGAAAATCCACACCACTTTTGCCAAAACATCATACGTGAAACCCGGGGTACTTTTAACCCATCTGCAAGTCAAAATGACCAAAATACCCTTTGGGGTGGGTTTCAGAAGTGGACCCCCCTTCGTTCTTGCTTTTTTTTTTGCCCTTTTTTGTTTTTTTTGGCTAAAAAAAGTGGCATTATTATAGAACCAAAGGGTAAAGTGGGTCAAACCCCATTTTTCTTCAACAAAGAAATTAGAGGCTAAGCAAGCTAGTTTGTAATACTTTTAGCATTGGCTTTGCTGCCTTGCGACTAACCATGACATATACTCATATATACATATATGTGTGTGTGTGTGTGTGTGTATACACACACACACCCTAGAATCCATAAAAGAATGTTAGGTCGAGAACCACACTGGTGTAGAGGGTTTTGTTGGCCGTCTCGATAAAAAGTTTTTGCCTCGGCCTTGGTGCTTGTTTTGTCAGGAAGAGTCAGCCTCAACATCAATTTCAATATCAATTAAAACTGAGGAAAAAACTTATTATAGTTTGACGATTTGGATTTTAAAAATATATATTGCATGAAAATAAATAATTTAAAATGAAAAAAATTTAAAATATATTTAGAAAAAAAAAAATTAAACACTAAGGGTCCGTTTGGTTCACCAGTTTGAGTTGGAATTTTAAGTTTAAATAGTAATTTTTGTTGACTTTTCAGAAAAGACAAAAAACTTTTTCAGAAAAGACAAAAAATTTTTTCAGAAAAAGACAAAAACTGAGATGAAAAGTTTGAAACGAACCAATGAAATAAACGGGGGCTAATAGATCATATCCTTAAAATTTTAATTCCAACCATTGTATTTACCAATATAACAAAAGTACAGTTAATTTATATCACAAATTTAATCTAAAATATAAAATAATGTCATTTATTATGGTATGAAAATGTTTCTTAGTCAAACCATTATGCTTATAAGATAATTTTAATATAGATTTAGTGGTTGAAAAACCAAATCCTACCAACAATGTATTTCAATTCTTACCATGAAAAATCTCCATAAAAAAACAGTCTTTTGTGTGCCATTATTTTAAATAGTTAGATTTTTATCAGCCAATTTTGAAGCATACTTTTTAGTTTGTTCGCTTATATGTGATTCCATTCATATTTATGCTTTGTTTGATAACAAAATTTAACTCCAACTAAACTGTATTTTTTCATCTCAATTTTTATTTTATTTTTTAAAAAGTCAACAAAATTTATAACTATTTTTTTAAAAGTCAACTCAACTCAAATTTAAAAATATCATCTCAACTCAAACTCAATTTATTCACCAAACGGACCCTTAATGTTTAGAAAATTAATAACGATTGCCTGCATATTATAGCTACAAATCCACATTAATCTAATAAGTTAAGATTTTTTTGTTCAAAACCCATCGCTAATTTAAAAAAAAGAGCATAGACCTGCATAAAAAGCCCTGCAATAAAATGAAAAAGGATTATTCTCCCTTGAACTTTAAAATCATTCTCACTTTTGTTGATGAAATTCTAAAAATTTTTATTTTACTCCATGGGCTTTGAACTTGACCTCACCTCATCCCGTCCGAATTGTAGTTAAAAACTATAAAAAGTAATAATTAAAGTGCAGTAGTATGATCTTCTCCGTTTATTTAAAATAAGTTTAATAAAATTAATTACCTTTTTTTGTATGTTTTTAACTACAATTCTGATAGAAGAGGTAAAATGAGATTAAATTTAAAACTCAAAGAGTAAAATGAACGGATTTAAAATTCAGAAGATAAAATAGTAATAAACTTTGGTGAAAATAATCCAAGGAAAATCACGTACATTACTATTATGTTGTGGGGTTATCCCACAAACTTTTAGAGAGGGCATAAGTGGGATTTTGAAGGTGGATGAAGGGTATGCATGGAAAAGAGAAAGGAAAAAGGGGACAGAGATTGCTTGCGCAAATCTAGCTAATCTGATGCTTCTGGATCAATCGCCAAGCAGTTTGCAAAGAGAGTTAAGAAGGCAAAAAAAACATATATATATATATATATATTAATATATAAAATAAAATAAATAAATAATAATAATAAAAAACCATTTTTAATTCGTGCTAACACAAATCAATTCCATTTCTTTTCCACTTTCTTCATTTCCCACATTTCCTTGGCCTCACTTTGCCAAGCCAGAGAAACAACAGTCTTCCACACTAGGCAAGCCAGAAAAAAAAAAAAAAAAAAAAAAACAAAAAAAAAAAAAAAAACCTCCTCATTTCCATCTAAACCTTCAAGCTTGAGCTTCTTTCTCTCAACACCCACCAAAAAAAAAAAAAAAAAAAA
Organism: Ficus microcarpa; assembly: GCA_025413485.1. Lineage (NCBI taxonomy): Eukaryota > Viridiplantae > Streptophyta > Magnoliopsida > Rosales > Moraceae > Ficus > Ficus microcarpa. Next base: position 11,304,517 of record CM046376.1, read on the forward strand.
AACCATCTTTAAACATAAATAGCTTCTATTTCTTTTCCACGACAGGACAAGAAAAGAAAATCCCATCAAAAGGAGAGGCTTCTCAAAGGAAAGAAGAAGAAGAAGAAAGTGAAGAGGGAGAGAAACGTACGACAACACTCCACCATTATATTCCCATGTTTCATTGTCCCTTATCTTCTCTTGTTTTTCATATTTCATGTTAAATCCCCAATGATTTCTTTTTGTTTCACTTATGCCCTTTTATTTACTCTTTATTTTGTTCATCTTTGAAGAGAAACAAAACCCATCTTCGTTTTCTTATCCTTTCAACAACGATCTCATTCTTATGTGATATTTCATGCTATGTACAGGTCTTTTGGAACGACACTGCGTTTAGCAACGAAGTTTTTGATGGGAGTAGCATGGTGGGAGCTTTGGAAACGACAATAAGTTGGATTAGTAGTACAAGTTACAATACTAATAATAATGTTGAAGAAGAAGAAGAAGAAGAAGAAGAAGATGAAGATGAAGGAGAAGAACACTCTCAATATTATTATTCTTCTTCCATGAGGCAAATCTTGTTTGGGTCACCAAACGACAAGGCGTTTTGGTCTGGCTATTGTAGAAGGAAGTTCTTCTCCATTTCCAAGCTCAAAACTTTCTTCTTCTTCTTCTTCTTCTTCTTCTTCTGATGATGATGATTATGATGATGATGATGATGATGATATGGTGATATGGTGGTGGAGGTGGTGGTGGTGGGGGTGATATTGGCGGGACGGCTCAATCTTTTTTTTTTTTTTTTTTTCTTTCTTCTCATAATACATTTTCTTAAATTATTACTATTATCTTGTTAAATTTTACTCAAAAGAAACTCTCTTAACATTTTTTTTTCTTAATTTTTGGTTTTTTTTTTTTTTTGTGTGCTTTTTGTGTTCATATGGAAAATGGGGTATGCAGAGAGTTTCTTTTTCTATCTATTGATACTTTTTTCTATGTGGGCTTCTCTCTCTTTTTTTTTGTTTTTGTTTTTTTGGGGGTGGCCTTTTGTGCCTCTCTCTTTCCCCAAGCAAAAACTCTATCTGTTGTGAAAGAACGAAGAAGACGAACATTGCCCATTTTGGTCCCAAAGTCACATCTCATTCGGACAGCAAGGTTGGTGAGTAAATTAAATTAAATTAAATTTCAAGTTTTTTTTTTCTTTTTTGGGTTTTTGAAAAAAAAAAAAGGTTTTAATTTTCTGCAGAGACTTCAATGCATGAACCGCAAGAAATCACTGTTTTATCATGGATTCAAATTAACTGTCAGCCTTTTGCTTTCTGTTCCTTTTTATCCTAACTATAATTTAATGTTATTTTTTTTTTATTTTTCTTATTTATTTTCTTGGTTCTCGAGAAATGTGGGGGGTTTTCCATGGAGTATGTTCACATGTTTCAAATCCCACTAGGGAATTTTTTTTTTTTTTTGGGTCAATTTCCAATTTTTTTTTTTTCCTCTTCCATGGTCTAATCTTGTGTTATAGGATCCAATATACACGTTTCAAAGTGCTCAAATGTCAAAAGATTTTAGCTAAATACTTGGGTTGTGCTCTTTTTCAGTTTTGTCTTTTGGGTTTAGGGTTAGAGTGAGGTGACAATGCAGTGGATAAATGGGGTCCAGATTTTGCTGAAACTACTGGCCTATTGGGTCCCCTTTATTGTTAGGGATTCTTTAGTGGGCATGAAAAAAAAAAATCCCCAATATAGTTTTTGAGCAGCGAATTTTCATTAAATTCCATTAATTTAACCATGTTTAGGGCCGTTTGGATTTAAAGTTTAAACTTAAATTTTTGTTTTTTTTTCTCAAAAGTTTTTTATCTTTTCTAAAAAATAATAAAAGTAATTATTCAAACTTAAAAATTTCAACTAAAACTCATTCACCAAACGAGCCTTTAGTGTAACGATTTGGATATTAAAATTACAATCTAATTTTTTTCCCTTCAGTTTCACTTTCATAGTTACTATTCATAATTCTCTAATTCAAATTTTAAAAATTTATTACTTTTTATTTACAAATCTAAAGGAGGAGATTGCTTTTTTTAAATTACATAAAATTTATAGACAAACGAAACAAGTTCTGTATTGATTTTTTTTTCAAATACATTTTAAGTTTTTACACTTTTTTACTTTAGTAATTTAAACACTACACTAAGCGTATAATTCAATTCAAATCCAAATTCTATAATCCAAACACTTACACCAAACGCATGTTATTTAATCCAACATGATTTTGATCATATCTGTTAAAAACTATTTCAAATTTAATTGACATAGATTATAAAAAGTTGCTGCCATATGGTTATTTTTAATTGTGGGATATCCGTATTGCTTTGTCAATAGGAATTGTTGCTTTAGAGGTTAAATTAAATTTGTACCGATATGATTTATGATCAGAGTAGTTCTGTATCATGTATTTTAAATTTTTAAGAAAGACATTCGTAAATCAGATTGTTAAAAAAAATAATAATAAATGTTTAACAAATATCTAAACGCATTTTACAATTATAATCTTATATACTTTAATAGATGATGATAGACTAAGATCAAGATAAGTAGTTATCCACATTTACTTTATAAAAAATTTTCCATTCATTCTTCTTTTCAAAATTGGAAGGATTTAAAAAGTGACGGAGTACAAGAATTTTTAATTTTCCTTCTCAATTTTTACCCTACCAAACGGCCAAACCAAATAGCCAATATTCAGGTGACTTTTCATAAAATGACAATAACTATAATGGAAATCTTTATTCAATACCTGAGTTCTAAACACGTTATAAATACCTTTCTCTTTCTTTTCCACTCTATCATATCGAGGGTAAAAGTCTTAAAAATATTGGGGGGGGGGGGGATATACACTAAACCATAGTGACTAGTGGCTTATTCAGGAATTGAATCATTATTAATTCCTTTCTCTTTCTTTTCCACTCTATCATATAGAGGGTAAGAGTCCTAAAAATATGGGGGGGGGGCATTTACTTCCATTTTTATTTTCTAATATAAACATTTCTGGGGGGTAGGGGCCCAAAGTCGGGGATATACACTAAACACACAGTGACTAGTGGCTTTTTCAGGAATTGAATCATTATAAATTCCTTTCTCTTTCTTTTCCACTCTATCATATAGAGGGTAAGAGTCCTAAAAATATGGGGGGGGGGGGGGGGTAAAAGTCGGGGATATACACTAAACACACAGTGACTAGTGGCTTTTTCAGGAATTGAATCATTATAAATTCCTTTCTCTTTCTTTTCCACTCAATCATATAGAGGGTAAAAGTCCTAAAAATATGGGGGGGGATATACACTAAACACATAGTGACTAGTGGCTTATCCAGGAATTGAATCATCATAAATTCCTTTCTCTTTCTTTTCCACTCTATCATATAGAGGGTAAAAGTCCTAAAAATATTTTTTTTGGGGGGGGGGGGGGTGGATATACACTAAACACATAGTGACTAGTGGCTTATTCAGGAATTGAATCAAATATGCCCTTTTAACTCAGTGGTAGAGTAACGCCATGGTAAGGCGTAAGTCATCGGTTCAAATCCGATAAGGGGCTTTAGTTTTTTCATAAAACTCCCGCGGTAGTATTCATATTTGAAGGGAGAATAAAAATATTATTAATATTTTATTACTTAGGGGGTGTTTGGTTGAATGGTTCAAATTATTTAACTCAAACTTTTTTTTGTCTTTTTTCCCAAAAATTTTTATCTTTTTCCTAAAAAGTTTTTTGTCTTTTCTGAAAATTCAAAAAAAATTTACTATTGAAATTTAAAAATCTCAACTCAAACTACTCTACCAAACAGGTCCTTCGTAAATAAGTAGGAATTAATAAATAAATAAGAAATCTTATTAATTTATATATATATTAATTAGAATTAATTATATTATACTAAAAGAAAAAAAGAAAAGAAAGATAAGTTGAGGGAGAGAGAAAGGAAGTTAAGGTATGAATGACGAAAGGAAGTTGAGGGAGACTCTCATTGTCCTTGGAAGCGTCCTATCAAATGGGCAGCTCTGCAAATTTGGGATTTTCTTGCTTTGGTTTTTGTACGCACGTGAAATCTTTTAGCTTTTGTTTTAAGTATATAACCCAAACCTTATTTTCCTTTCTAGGCTTTCTTTCATGCCACGCCCTTCCTTTCCTTCCTTTTCTTCTTGTGGGCCCCCCTCCGCGGCAATGATTTTTGCAATTTCTTGAAAAGGAGTTTGGATTTGGCATTTCTCTTGTTTGTAAATGTTGGATGTTCTTTTTATCCACAAAAAAATAAAATGGACAAATTTCAATTTTTGCTCCGTAAATTTTGATGCTTTCTTAAAATTGCTATCTAAATTTTAAAAAATTCATGGAGATACTCTTTAAATTATGAAATAGTTTTATCTTTATTCGTTCCGTTAGTTAAATGAATGAAATTATTAATAAAAATGTCCCCTCAAGCTTTAAATTATTAGTAAAATCATCTCTTATTTCATATTTTGACCATTTGTAATCTTATACCTTTCGACTTTTAAATTATTAACAAAATTAATTTATATTTCATCCACTTACAACTGGTGTAGCACTAATATTATAAAGTTAATTTAAATTTAAACTTTTATAATTACATAAATAAGCTTAAAATCTACCCAAAGAGATGAAGGTGACACTTTGTTCTGATTTAAATCCATTCAATATTAAATTAAAAAAAACAAATGAAACAATAGGACTTTCTTTGAAATCTCTATACAAATTCACAATATAAGACAAATTAGATATATTTTTCGTTCATATATGCCAAATTATTTTCTCACTACATCGCTTTAGCTCCTTTCTTTTTTATAAAGAACTTTGCTTGGCATTTTCTGATCTTGATTAGGCGTTCATTGGCACTTTCTTAGCCTTGATTTACGCTAGGGTCAGGCCTCAGTGACTTCTCTTTCATTGTTTATCATCTGGGCTTTTTCTACACGTTTGCTTTTTTGTTTTTTTTTTTTTGTTTTGTTTTTGTTTTTGTTTTTGTTTCTTTCTTTTCTTTTGTATAGCTGTAAATCTAGCATTTACTGCTTGGTGATTAGATGCAGATTTTGAAGCAAGGGAGTAATTTATAATGGTAAAACAGACGTAAGGGAAGAGTAATTTTTTACCACCTAAGATGCATGCAGTAATGTGATAAAATGTCACTGCGTATCTGAGAATTATTCTCTAATCCAAAGCTAATATTAAGAAGTTATAAGAGAAATTTTTACCCTACTGATTTTTTTTTTTTTTTTACCATTAAAACGTTGTCAGCTTTACTTAATTAGCTACCTTTCTTTAGGACCCCAAAAATAAAAAAAATAAAAAAATAATAAAAAGCCACCTTCTTTGAAAAGAAGGCTAAATTATTCATTTGGTCCCCATATTTATATATTTTTTTAGGAGTTACCTTTGGTGAATAAGTTTGAGTTAAGGTTTTTAAGTTTTAATAGTAATTTTTATTCACTTTTCAGCAAAGATAAAAATTTTTTTTTTCAAAAAAAGACAAAAAAAGTACAGTTCAACTTAAGTTAAACTTGAGTGCCAAACACCTAAATCTTTTTTTAATTAAAAGGTTCCTAAACTCTTTAAAATTGTGCAAAAAGATTCAAGTTTAATGAAAAGTGTCATGTCAATCACACATAATTACTAGTAAATGGTAATTAAGAAAAAAAAATTCACACGATTCAACTTACAAATATCAAATGTGAATTATTGCAACCGGTTTTTAATCCTTTTTTTTAGTAAAAAGGATGAAATTGTACTGTTTTAAAAAAGTTTAAGGACCTTTTAATCGAAAAAAGGGGAGGGGGAGGGGGCAAATTTCATAACTTCGTAAAAAGATTAAGGACCAAAAAGAACAATAATTAACCCTTAGAAAAAAAAAAAAAAAAAAAAAGAGATAAAAAATTGACAACTTTTTTCCGATCGGAAGGCCATTTTTGCTACCGGAAGTGAAGGCAATTTTAGTAATTTCATTAATTTTTCGACAATTCCATCAATGAGTATCACGTTGAGAATTTGGCATACGACACTAATTCATTTGTTAAGATTTTACTACTATTGGTGAATATTTCTAGAAAGTTTGTTTTTGTTTCTTTTTTTTTTTTTCCAGAGCAAAAAAAAAAAAAAAAAAAAATCTTTCTAGACCGTAAGATTTCGTTAAAATCATTCTAAAGTAATAAGATGCTCAAAACTGGATTTAAATAGGACAATTGCTTCCCTTTTTATTTTTTTATTTTTTATTTTTTAAATTTTAATATCTTACCATTTGATTTTATTAATGATATATACTACCACAGAATTTTGTTAGGAAGTTTTTCTAATATTTGTTTTCATTTTTTTTTAAGGATTGATAAATCAAATTTGATCATCTAAGTTTCCCATCTTCATCTCTAGTTTAAGGCACCGTTTAGTTGGAGGGATGGAATGGTGGAAGAATGGATAGAATAATACGAGGGAATTAGGAGAGTGCGGAGGAAGGATAGATTGATAATTTTCTATTTATTTTTTCAAATCGAAATGAGATCTTTTTTTTAATCATATAAAATGACGAGAGAAATAAAATAAAATTTATTAGTAAAATTATATAGAATCAATTTTAGGGAAATAAATTCTATTTATTTGTTTTGTATTGGTATTAGAAGGAAATGAAGAATGACGATTTAGTTATATTACTGGAATTTACAAAACTCACACTTCTTGGAAAGAGAACCAAGTCAAATATCTTATTGACATTTGGAAAATTCTTAAATTTATAAAGGTCAAAATTGGTAGAAATAATTCGTTTATTTATTTTCATTCAACTCCATCCCATTCCTTCCATAAGTTTGTGGGACCAAGGAATTCTAAATCCCTCCAACCAAACAACATCAACTTGAGCTTATATTTGGTTGGTCCACTTCAATCAAACTTTTCCAAAAGTTTTTTTTTTTTTTTTTTTCCTTCCAAAAATAAATCAACTTCATGATTTATATCTTTAAATCTCTTTTAAAAACTCAACCATTGAAAGTCCATAATTTCATTATTTCAAATTGAAATAATATATATTTTTTTAATTACATAAAATGACAAGCGAACAAAATAAAATTTATATTGTTATTTTTTTCAAACACATTTCAGGTTTCTATGTTTTTTTTTTTTTAAACTCTCAGCGTTTCATTTTCAATACAGTAAATGATTCAAAACATTTCAATTCAATTACAATCAAAATATCTATAAAACTCTAACTCAGTGCAATCCCTCTATCCTTCCATCCCTACGCACCCTAAGCTAGGAATCGAATTCCAAATAATGCTTAATTGCAAACCTAGAATATAATAATAACAATAATAATTATACATAATCATTATAATTATAATTATATAATTGTAACAAAGTTAAATGAAAAAATAGCTGAAGTTGGAAATGAAAAAGCAGCACCGCAACTAGTGGCAGCACCGGAACTTCTGATTTTGAGTGCTCATTATGGTATCTGGACTAATATCTTTTATTTAATTTTGATATCTAAAATAATGTCTAATTAATTGTATTTTGACATATTCTTGAATGAAATTAAATTATAAGGTATTAAATATCGGTTATAAAATATTTTAAATTTTTTAAACTAATATTATATGAATTATTATTTGTTAGAAATAATTTGAGACATTAAAAATTAGACAAAAAAAATTTCAACCCTAGGCTGTCTTAAACCAGATTCAAGCTCTTTCAATTAATGAATTTAGATTTCTATTCTGATTATGTTTTTTTTTTTTCTTAGATTTCTTTTTCAGATTGCAAATTCATAAAAGTGCCCCTCATTTTATTTGCATTTTTTTACGTTTTTCAACAAATGAACTTTCTAAAATAAAAAAAAGGTCTAACAACTTTCAATTTCGAACCAAAAACAAGGAGACCGAGAATTAAATAGCAGCAGAGAGTAAAACCAGATAATTGGCAGGGAAAGAGTAGTTACCATTAATGTAGTTATCTAATTATCAATAAAAAAAAAAAAAAAAAACCAATGCACTTAATTTGGTTATTTTCTATTGCAACTGCATTAAGAAAAACAGAGGGCAAAAAAAAAAAAATATATATATATATATATATATACACACACACATACATACAAGTAAACATTAAAGGAGTGTTTGGCATCCCCATTCAAACCACTCAACTCAAACTTTTTTTTTATCTTTTTCTTAAAAAGTTTTTTTCTTTTTCCCAAAAATTTTTTTGTCTTTTCTAAAAATTCAAAAAAATTTTGTTTCCTAGCAATTCCTACGAGTCCCTCTACAAAGTTATGTATTTTTTTTTTTTTTTTTGATTCGAAAGGTTATTAAGATCCGAATATATGTGCATTTTTAATTTGGAATAATAAAATATGCGCCATCGGTTTGTCTTTTCAAATTGATTTTGTTTTTCGAATATTTTGTTTCTAACTTTTTTTTTTAATTTATTTTTAAAGAGAAGCCAAATAGTACATTTAGATTGCAAATTCATAAAAGAGAAACTCTACCTTAAAATTATAATACAATTTTCAAAGACTAGTGATAAACAGCAAATTTATCTTAATTAGGGAACGTTTATTGATACCTCTCGGCCTTTTTTTCACCCCTTTTTAAATTAATCTTCAATTAAGTTTAAATATTAATTATTACCTATTACACCACCTCTACTAATATTCCAAAAAAGTGCCTATAATAAAGTTCTAAATTTAATTTAATTTAATTTAATTTTTTTCACCCACTCACCAACAAATAGCACTCTATTTCTCTAAATAATTTGTTAATCAGCTTGGCTACTTTTCTCAAAAAATTTTGTTTCTATAGGACATTAATTTCTCTAAAGAGTTGATGTGATCAAAAAATTGTTTATGATCATTTTCTTTGTTTATGATCAAAAAATTGTTTCTATAGGTCAACCCCCGAGTCGTCATTTTCTTCCCATGGGTTCTTTGCCTTTTCTAATCAAAGCTTTGAAAGGGAATTTATGGGTTGTGCCCAAAACTTCCTACTTCACATCAAATTACGTATATGTGTTTATGTGAGTGTCTATATATATACACACGCGCGCGATAAATTACTAGATTGATTACTGAATTTTTAACTTTATATAACTTTAGTTATTGAACTTTTTTCGTAGTTGAAATATACCTAAACAATTAATATGTTGCTACAATAGTTATTTACGTTAATTTTTAAGCAAAATCTGTTAATTATCATCACTTTTTGATCAAACTACTATCAGATGCTTGTTTAAAAATTAATAAAAATAACTCTTGTAGTAATATTTTAATAGTTTAGGGTATTTTCTTTTTTTTGTTTCCGTAGCTGTAATTATGATAAATTATTAAAAATGTTGCTGTAGTGGCACTTTCCGTTACCTTTTGACGGAATTCACAAGTAGCATCAATTGTTGATCAAATTATTAATAGATTTCATCTAAAAAGTAATGGAAAAGGACTATTGTATTCCATATTTTAATAGTTTCAGGGCATTCCAACTATGAAAAAAGTTTTGGGATCAAAGTTGCATGAAGTTAAAAGTTTGGAGACTAAATGAGCAATTTCACCTGTATATAAATTTATTAAAGGCTGGCTGTACATACTGATCACTGTTTTGAACCTCCAATAAGATTTCCCAGGGAAAAAAGAAAAGAAGAAGAAGAAAAGCAACTAAATTGATTTTAAAAAATATTGTTCACCAAATAGAGGGTTATTATTGATGGGTGGGTGGAAAAAAAGGATTAAAAGTAGAGCATTATTGAAGGATTTTTCTGGAATATTAAGAGGTGTGTAACAAGTAGTAAGTTGATGTTTAAAATTTAATTTATGGCCGATTTAAAAATGGGTGGGAAAAGTTGATTAAATGATATCAATAGGCGCTCTCTATTAATTATATACGAAAATATCGAAATTCTCTGACAACTCCTCCGCTATCTCTCTCTCTATTGTGACAAGTTCTCCTTGATATTCGACGGTACCATCGTAAGAGCCTATTATTGTTTATTTGTAAATATATTATTTACTAAAAGAAATCCAAATATTTACAAGAAAATCCAAAGATTTGTAAGAAAATCGAAGGGTTCACAAAAAAAAAAAAAAAAAATATATATATATATATATATATATAAGGATTCACCAATAAAAATATGCTATAATTTATCATTTTTAAAAAAGCTGTTATAATTTTCAAAAGTGCTTATTAAATTTATCTTTCTTTTTCTCTTTTTTCCCTCCCTTCGAAAATGGATATTTCTTTCATTTCTCAAATGATATGGTAAATAATAATAAATGTAGATCATAATAGGAAACGAAATCTACACCTTAGGTTCATAAAATAATTTAATGCTTGACGCCCAACTACAAGATAAATGACCTGGCTTCATTTTACACTCATTTGCCATTTTGGAGATATGCATTCCATTAGGTTGGCTTAATTTGGATAATTGTTCATTCCATTTTATTGTTTAATTAAAAGTTGGAAACCTATATTGATATTGATTTGATAGAGTAACTAAAAATTGAATAAATTAAGTGAATCGCTAAGTATTAAAGAATTAAAAACCAATTCTTTTTTCTTAGTAATTAAATTGTAATTGCCTTCTAGAATAGCATATACATAAATATATTTGTTTATTTATAAAACAGAAGACGAAAATGATATGATCATATACAAAAATTTCATCTAAATCGTTTTTGTTTTCGATTTCAAAAATGAATATGTTTGTAATATATGTATTTGGAGATTTCAAAAATTTAGTGTAACGACCCAACTTTTCAGATCGTTAACTTTCTTACTTATTTTTAATTAATATCATCTTAACACAGTTGTTTATATTTGATTTCAAAAATACAGAACTTTTTTTTTTTAAACAAATCAAATTTGTACTCGAAGAGTTAAATAAACTAAAATTTTAATTGAGAAAATTAAAGTATATAGATAATAAATATCACGACGAAATTCATACTTAGATAATATTTAAGAAGTTATAAAATCAGGTGAGTAAAAAGGGAAAGACCCTAAAGTATTTTTCTCATGAAGTACTCATACCAGCTTAATGATATCGAAATATTTAAACATAGTTATAAAAGATAATCGATACAACATAATTTAAAAAGTCTAATGTGGAAAATTAAATTTGTAGTGGTATCCCACTTTCTTCCTTCATTCGTTTCCTCACCGCTTCACCAGTCTAGAAGACATCTAAGTTACGGGCTGCTTACTCTTGTTACCTACAGCACAAACACACATACATATGTGTTTTTGCTTAGCAAGTACAAACTATATTTTACAAAATATTTTCATAAGTCATATCATCGCACGTCATATGTGACACAACATGAATGTTTGAATGCATATGATATATGTGTGTTTAATTATATATTATTATATATCTTGTCTACTTAAGGGCTCTTGTATACGTACTCATATGCATACGACCAATGAGGAGTTGGGGGGGTGATCCTCCAACAACCTTTAAGGTCATAGCATATAACTTTTATTATTATCATATCCTATCAACTAATTAGAGGTTGGTACGACACTTTATCCTATCTTTTCATTAGTCTCGTTCTTATTAATTGTGATAATGTGTAGATTTATATGTCATTATGCATCTATCATTATGATATTAGGACGTCCTAGAAATTCATAAACTTGATTTCATGAATTATTATCATGGATTTCCTTCATTAATATGCTTCTAATAAATTATTTTGACAAAATATCAAATTTTAAGATCATGAATGATTTTATATGTATCATCAGTATGATGATGTTGACGATCTAACAATGTTAAGTTTTTCTATTTAAATGAGAAATTATAGATGCATAAAAAATGAGTCAAATGACATATAAATTTATACGAAAATTTTATTATGTCGTATTGGGGGGATATATGTTAATTTTTGAAAAGGAACCCTAATTATTATTAATAGGTCAATTTAATAACCTTAGTATATATTTTGGTTGTATCAATATTTAAATATTGAGAGTATGATTGGGAAAATTAATGAGTCACATAAATAGGAGATGAATGGTTAAGATTGATTAGGAGTAAATCTGAAGGTGGAGGATTGATTAAGAATTGGGATTAGATTAGAAATTAACGGTGTAGATTTCATATGAAAGGATCCTAAGCAAATCAACGGCCAAGTTTTGAATACCAAGTGACCAATGAGAGGTTAGGTCAAGGATTGGCATGGTGGATGATCAAATGAGTGAGATCAAAGATGAAAACCATTGATCAATAGCTAGAAAATTGGAAGAAAGAGAAATAAAAATAAAAATGGGAGAGTTAGAGGGAGAATCAAATATTGCTAGTCCAAAAGCAAGGAGAGGTTTGAATTAAGGTGGAAGTGGTGTGTTGTGCATGCATGCAAACAAAAGTAAGAATTGGTATGGTTAATTTAGGCAAAAATGACAAGAAGCAAGTACTTGAAAATGACCTAGAGGTAAAAGTTGAAGGGGACCATTTGTCTCCATTTTGTACAACAAAAATACCACGTCAAAAACCCCTTCAAAGTGGTGCTATTTCAAGCTGGAAATCAAAAAGTATTTTTCACTTTTACCCCTTAAAAGATAGCCCCATTTAAGATACATATTGGCCGAAAATAAACCACAACATCTTATTTCATTCTCACATAAGTTAAGCTCAAAAATCTAGTTTCTCTAGCCACCACCAAGCTCAAAACCACCAACACTATTTGCCAGCCCCAACACCCCTCTAGCACTCTCCTTCCTCCAATTTAAAGCTCCAAGCAACTCCATTACCAGGTTTAAAGAAGTGTGAAGTGGAGTTAGAGGATGTGTTACTAGAGGTAACCTAGTAATTCTCTTTGTTTTTTGGTCATTTTTAGAGAACTAAAGCATTTTATGTAGTTATAATCTTAATGTTAGACTCCTTACCTAGGCAAAAATTTTGAGAAGAATTTTGGAGGTCTGATGTCTTAGAGAATTCACGGAGCATTTCAGTAAGGTCTACGAACTTTGTAAGAGCTTGTGATTGTTGTGGTAATATGGCATATGCTAGAAACTTTGGTATAAAAAATAAATTATATGATAATATTCTACGGAGGATAAGCTTCATTTTATACTTTGAAATCACTTGATTTGCTTATTTATGTCTAAAGTTATATACATTTGAAATTATGACACAAAAGTAGAAGGACAAGGAAACTTTAGGGTATGGTCTAGCCACGGTGTTTTATGAAATCTGAACCCCTTAATCTCCAAATTTTGGATTATAAGTTAAAGATCTAAATACTAGATTCTTTAAGATTTCTAACAATGTATATTACACCTTAAATTGATAAATATGCAATTTTTGGTGTGTTTTACAATTTAATATTACGAACTGAGAGGTTTTGCTGGAATCTTGTACCAACCACGGATTTTATATGTTTTGGGTTAGTAAATTATAAGTTTTTGTAAAACTGTTTTCGAAACAATAAACTAGACATTACAAGTTTTCAATGATGTATCTTTTGCCGTTTTTGGACTCGTAAGTAAATTGTTGTGATTTTTTTAAATTTAACCACAAATCTAGGCATATGGTACATATGTGAGACCAATAGTAACAGAATCTCATTATACGGCATATAAAACTCCAAACATAAGAACCTAACTTTATGATTATAAAGTAGATATCTTAAGCTTTGAAATGAGCTATTATATGTTTAAAATGAATAGGTACATTATTTTTAATAAATCATACAACATTAGAATAAAATATGATAAATTAAGATTTTACTATGGGACACAAAAGAAAACATCCAAACTAAGATTTAAAAACTCTGAGATTTTGGAAAATAATTATAAGGACTGAAATTAGATATTTAAGTAAGTTAGTTAACAGTCCGAAAAGTCAGGTCATTACAGACATAATTAGCTGTGAAGCATGTTGATCATATTAGTATAAGAGAAATTTTGCACGTTTAATGCTTAATCAAGCAATACATATCACTCATATATTCACCATATCATCAAGACAATTCATAGCAAAGATATAACATCAACAAGAAAACATTTTATTCCATACTGTGGGTAACGCTTGTACTTACTTGTTGTATGCGCTTAAACTTTCAAAATTGTAACTCCTATTATGTAAGTTCAGGAAATTGTCTTAATTTAACAATCATCGTCATTAGTGGGAATCATGGTTATGTATATATATATATGTATTTAAAATTAAAGTGAGCTTAAATTACTTACATCGTAACTAACCTTAATAAATAGTTCATATTAATTATTAAGTGTTAAACAAATTTCTACTGATTGTTATTTACTTAATTTAATTGATTAATTAATTAATTAACTAATTAATTGATTAACTTATTACTTTATATTGCAACAAAAAAATAATTACTTTGTTTAGTTAATTAATAATAAATAAATTACATAATTTTAATTGACTAATTAATGATTATATCATTAATAATTAATTATGTTACTTAAATCTTTCTCATAGGATAATTATCAATTCTTAATTCTTATATTAATAATTAATTATGTTACTTAAATTTTTCTCACATGATAATTATCAATTATTAATTCTTATATTAATAATTAATAATTAATAATTAATAATTAATAATTAAATTGTACTAATAACTAACTTTTAATTAATCTCTAATTAATTATTCATAATTATATTAATAATTATATCAATAATTAATGATTAATTAATCATGCATTTTAGTATGTAGTTACTCAATATAATAATTTTGCTTACACAACTAGTAATCATTTATTAGCTCTTATCATTAATTAATTATTAATTGACTTTCTTAATATAATTATACTTTGTTCTATTTTATTAATTTATTAGTTTATTAATTCATTTCTTAATTAATTAATCAACCTATATCACCTTGGTGACAAAGAGTCACCTAAGTGTGCATCTCTAAATGGGCTTCTTCATAGATTATTAGGCTTCTAAGGCCCAATTCCACTAGCTCTTATCATTACTTTGGGTTAAGATAGTCTCTTGGTTTATGTCTTGTAATCCTATAGTTTACATTGTCTTGGCTCGCCTAAAAGCTTGTGCTTCAACTTTATTAAGTTAGGGGTTTTTACACTTAGTTGATCATACACTTAATACAAACTCATTTCACCAATAAATATGTTCATACGTTATGACTTACTGTTATGCCACATTTTTAATGTTTAATCGTTTTGTCGGTGTGAGATTTTAATTTGTAAGATTTATTTAAATTTGAGAATAATTCAGTTTTAGATACTTGATCACTTGTTGGAAAGCTTGGAGTATCTAGTTTCTGTTCTTATAATTTGTTTTCCAAGATTTCAAGGGTTTCAAACATTAAAGTGGACGTATTCCTAAGTATCTCATAGTAAAATCTCTATTTACCAGTTTGCAATCTAATATTGTATGATTTATTAAATATTATGTACATATCCGTTTCAAACGTATGATAGCTCATTGTAAAGCGTTGGATGTCTACTTTACAATCATAAAATTATTTTCTTTAGTGTTTATGTGTTTTGTTAAAAGATGATGTATTTTAAAACAGAATCCTGATTATGAACTTTTTGTGTAGTTATTTCTCACGCAGATATAACAAGTAACTAAAGCTTAGTATATGAACATATAAAGATATTATGGAAAATAATTTCACTAAATATTCTATAAAAATTACGTAATATATAAAAACTACTTGAAAATATTCACATAATGTATATTAAAGAGGGATAAATTTCTTACCAAAACAAATTGAACAAAAGAAATACATGAATTAGGAATCAAATCCTAATTGACTAAAACTTTATGATGATTTTGCAAGTATGGATAGATAGAAACACTCTCGGAGAGTTTATCCATTATTGTTGAGTTATTTCATTAATTATTATGATAAATTTTTCATGATGTTCATTAATTAATTTTAAAACAAGCAATAAATTTTTCGTTCTCATCCTTCACAAAATCAATGCGTTGATTTCTCTCAACCAAAAACATAGTACAATATATGAATCTCTTCATAAATTCCACCAAGTAATTACTAACACTCCATAATTAGCATCAAACACTTTGTTTTAATATTAACAAAAATTGATTTTGCATTTATTTAGTTTTCATTGCCATGAAATTTTTTAGTGTAATTTATCCTTTAAGACACCCACAAACGACCTACCATAGAAAAGGCTTTGTAATAAAACATATTACAAAATTACAAAAAAAATGAGAAACAAACTTTTGGCCTATATATATTACCCTTTCTCTAACCCTCAAATTCATCGACCATCTTTCTATTGAAAACTCTTCGTCACTGGTCCCAGATCTCGAAAACCTTAAACCGCAAACCTTGGATCTCGTCTTCTTCTTGTGAACTCATCAAAAACAATGGTGGACTACGATACGAACCTAGGCCATAGATAGAATAGTGCTCACCGACGACCTTCGCCTTGTTGTCGTGAGCAACTGACTTGTCGTTTATGTGGTTGTGTGATGTCGTCTACACAAGCCATGACAACCCGCATAGAGATTCACTTGGCGCAAGAAGAGGCCTCAAGAGCAAGGCCAAACCAACTATATCCTCCTATTAACCAACCACCAAACTTACTCAATAGTATTCGACCTAGACCAAGTAACAATCCCATTTTTCCTAACCCTAGCTTTCCTCCGCCGCCACCGCGGCCATATTTTCCCCGGCCAGTCGTAGTGCAACTCCCCATGGCAATGCAACCAGGAAATAATAGTATTTCTCTGACTCTTGGTGCCGGATCAACTCAGATCAATATCATTTCTTGTCCGCCAAATATGGTGCCACCACAGGTTTCTCCGCCGCCAAATCTTGCGGCACAAGCGCCGCAAGGTTTGGTGGCGGAGACTCGTGGTGTTGATGTCAGCAGGCCGTTTCTGAGGCTGTTGGAGGGCCCTACTCCGAAGGTAGTAGGGTACGTGAACATAGAAAAGGAAAATCGTGGCGACAACCTAGATTTGACTTTGAAACTGTGAAAACCTAAAAATATACCTGCAAAGTTGTGTGTTTGTCATGAAAATTCTGAATTGGGATTTCTTAATTTTCTTGATAATTTTGATTTTTGTTTTGTTCAATTGGATGTCAACTTTTTGTCTTGTTTTTCTTTCTGTAGAGTGTTTATAGCTTTTCGTGTCTTCGTTTATTTCATCTAGTGGAATGAATATTCCTTGCTGTCGTAGGGTTGCTGTTGCTTTCTTTTCTTGTCTTAATTTTTCAAATAAATTATTATGTTTATCTCGTATATTGGAGTCCAATATATATATATATATATTTTATCGTTAGATATAATTGTAATTAAATTTCTTTTTTCAGATTAGTTGATAGCATTAATGCAGGAAATGAGAGAAGTAATATTACTTGCGAATATTATTAAATTCATTTTTGTGTTTTCTCATAACGAATTTCGTTTAACAGGAAATTTCATTAAAATCCCTTTAATACATGAGCTCATTAATAAAAATGGTTCCATCAATAAAATATGATGACATTTAATGAGATCAAAGAGACATACATGTGCTTGAGACCCAATAATAGATATATATTTGCACAAGGAAATCTACCACTTGTGAGTGTCATTTTAACAAAATCCCAAAAAACGTAGAATTTTTAAATCGATTATGGGCCAAGACTCAATAGCACTAAGGTCACTACTAACTCCACATGAAAGTAATTCTAGCGAGACCAAAACATTGTCAAGGCTCATATTTGATGGCCAAACAACCAATATGGAAGGTGGGGAAACCACACATGTTATTAAAATTAGAAAACATATATGCAACATGTAGATAAATGACGACAAAAATATTGCCCTTATTACACACAAAGCTACATACTAAAAAATAAAAAAAAAAAAAAAAAAAACTCACACAAAATGAGTCATTGACAAAATGATCCTCTTTGACGAACTTGACTGTCGAATCCAAACTATTGCAGGGCCTCCTCGATGCAGGATGCCCACGCACTACTTTCAACTAACACATGTGTGGTTAGACAAATTGCCGCGCTACCAAGAAAGACAAATATAAATATGTGAAACGTTGTTAACTTCTAATCTACGTTTTGTTCAAAAAAAAAAAAAAACTCTCTTTTTATGAGCATCCTTACATGCTTCTCTTTTCTATAGTTTTTTTTTTTTCTTGAAAAACTTTTATTTGGTAGAGCCATTTAAATGATAATATTTTGAATGGAAACATTTAGATGGAAATATTTGAATAAAATAAATGGTGGTTGGATGCTCATAATACAAAAAGAAATTTTTATTTGAATGTGTATTTGCATAGATATTGATAATAATTCTATTAAATTTTATAAAACCTTAATGTCCATGACCAATTTTAATAGGACATTGATGGGACTTGTTTGTCGCTTCGCTTTGAACGCATACAATAAATAAATAAAATAAAATAAAGAATCATCTTAATCGGATTTGAAACAAAAAAGTTATAACATTTTGATACTTAAATAAAAAGAGAGAAAAATATTTTGATTAAAAAAACCTAAATGTTACTGTGAAATATATACACAAATAGAGTCAAATTTAAGGGGTGGCCTACACTTCATTTTTCTTCTTATTTCAAAAGGACCATTTGACACAATACGAGTGGCATTTAAAATATGATGTTCCAAAAGACCATTTCAGCGGCCAACCTAAATGAAATGACGCAAATATTGTTAAATAATTGAAACAAACAGAAGGAACTAAGTAAATGAACCTAAAAAGTCTTTTAACAAGTGAGGTGGTCTCAGTCTTCGAGACGTAGGCCGTTAATTTAGGATAATCAGGACGTAAAGTTCAAATTTCCAATTATGAAGTTTCATATATATATATATATATATATATTATTTCTTGTCCAATAATTGACTTTTTTATTTAGAATTATGTAACAACTAATTGATTTACGTATAATTTTATATAAAATTAAGAAAGGTACGTAGTGCGTTCGATTAGTTAAAGACGCTTTTTCAAATTAGTACAATAAATTATGGAGAGTGTAATAGTTGTAAATGGAGAGCAATCTAGTATTTATGAAACTTTGGCTCCGGCAACCTCCAACGACTGCTCCGGCGACCCAAATCTAGTCCTAAACATTCACGCGTCTCTCCTTTCTCTCTCAACAACTCTCCCATTCAACTCCATATTTGTTTGTTTCTTTGTTTTTGTTTTTGTTTTTTTTAACCCCTTTTGCTAAACAAGTCCATCTTCTTTTTCTTAGATTTCAAAATTAGAGCTTTTTTTTTTTTTTTTTTGTATTTATTTTTTATTTTTGCTGAGTGGAAACTTCATCTAACCGAGTGGGAAAGTAGCGGAAATAATGGTTTTTTTCCAACCCAAATTTTAGGACCCATTTGGGCAGACTCTTCGCATGGAGTTTTGAAGATTAGTTTGGAAATATATATTTAGTTGAACTATAAAATGAATTGTGATATAAAAAATGATACAAAAATTTAAATATATCTGAAAAAAAAATGCAAAATAAATTTTGTTTTGTTTTTCTCGTTGTTGTGATTATTTTGACACAATAATTATCTCATTTTGATTCGAAATAATAAAATTATAGATTTTTAAAGTTTAAGATTTCTAAAAATGAAAGAGAGTGAGAGTGAGATGTAGATTTGAGAATTTACAAATTAAGTTGTCAAAATTCCTTTTGGATACGTAACCCCTAAACACGCTAAAGGCCTCTTTGGCCAACACACTCAATCAACTCAACTCAAACTTTTTTTTGTCTTTTTCCCAAAAAAAATTTTGTCTTTTCTGAAAATTCAAAAAAATTTACTATTCAAACTTAAAAATCTCAACTCAAACTACTCCACCAAAATGAGTTTGGAATTGGCTTTGCCTTTGTTACCATCTATATTCAGATCTAAAGAAAGAGAGATGGTAAAGTACCTACCCTTCTCTTCCTCTTTAGAGTTCATAAAACCATCTATTAGAGAAGTCAGTAAAACACAAAAAACAAAAAACAAAATCCTATTTAAACTCAACTTGAAAAGAAAAATCTAGAATATTCTTTAATAATAAACGAAATTTGCGGTTGTAGTGTGTTTTGACATCTCCTGTCTAATTTTGGTGTCCTAAATGATATCTAACCAATTATGTTTTAACACATCATTGAAAATGAGTTAGATTTTAAGATATAAAAAATCAGTTATAAAATATTTTAGATTTTTTCAGATGATATGACATAATATTAATAGTTAAAGGTACTATTTGAGACAATAAAAATCGGAGAGAAGATGAGGGTTTGATGACAGTTATGGAGGGAGAAGAAGTTGCAGTAGAAATATAAACTTTTATAATTGGTATTAAAAGAAAAAGAAAAAAGAAAAAGCTGAAGGAACTGGCTACCATGAACGAGAACTGGAGTGAAAAGGAATTGTCTTCGAAGACGGAGGAGAAAACCCATAGTAAACTGCAAAAATTTTTCCTTCTGGCGAGTCCCAGAAACTGTCAACTATAGCCCACACTCAATAACATTATGGTTATCGGTCTATTATTATTTTTATATTTTGAAGACGTAAGACTCACCGATTAGACTTTCATATTAGGATTATATACAAGAATATCATAAATTTGGCACCTCCTTATATTGATGTCCACGTAATATTAAAATTGATAAGTTTATTATTTTATTGTACTAAAATGATCAGCTTTAATATTAGAATGAACAAAATTATAAAAAAGTATTTAAAATATATCTCTCCACCTAATTTTGTCTTTATTTCTTAATAAATCAACATATTAAATAAAGTGATTTAATACCGTTACACAACACCCTTTTGGTCTGTTATTGATGTACTTGTTTACAATGTGGGAATATATAATGATATACTCGGCAGCAAGAGTAACACAAAAGAAAATACATGCACATAAAAAACGGTTTAGAATGAATTATGATCATTAACAATTATGAAAGTGAATTTAATGTTAGGATGTTCCCAATAAAACAGTGAATTTAATCAGCGTTTAAGTTTCAATCATGGCAGAAAATGATCCTAGACACCTAATTATTTTTTTTTTTCCCGTTTTTCACGTTAAGCAAGTCTCGACGACACATGACAAACGGGATCTAATTCAAACAGCACATGACAAACAAATGGCATCAGTCAAAATGAAAAAATATCTGTTTCAACTAAGGATGAGAATTTTACCAATGTGAAACCCCTCGATCCTAACAGGATCGGTCAAATCCGAGCTCCGAAAGTTTTCCGGGTTCCGGTTTACCACCCACCCATCCCAACCTGTTTTTATGAATACTAGTTCCACGCTTTCCAAAGTTGCATGTTATTGTCTAATAATTTGAATATAAGAAATCTTAATTGTCACTCATATCTCGTGTGATTGTTTGTTTGTATTTTTGTTGTCTATTTAGACAATATTAGATTCCCCCTCTTTCTTCTTTTTAGGGATGGCAATGGACATGATGGAACAGGACAGGGGTGGGTATGCTTCCACTACCCCCGTACCAACCACTCTTAATGAGACAGAACGAGATGGGACTGGGATGGATATGCTTCCCCTACCTCCATATCTGCCACTCTTTTTACCCCCATACCCACCTAATTTAATACGGTGCGGATAATCCTCACTGGGTGATTTATTTATTTACTCATTAAGAATTTTTTAAAAAAACTCAAAATAAATTTCATCAGAGTTTTCACAAATTTTGACAATTTATAATCACAAATGTAACTTAAAATAGAAAAGAAATCTTAAAAACAAATCCAAAATTCAGAAAATTATAAATAAATTCATAACAAACCTAAAACACTAAAAATTTAAATTATGTATATTTAATGCATAAATACATTTGTGTGAATATAAGTGGGACGAGTGCGGATATAGGGGGACTTCTCCCACCCACATACCACACCCCCGTGGCGGGTTAAACTTAACCCCCCATACCCATATATTATTCCCCGTACCTACCCCCAATGGGGTGGGTGCCCGTACCTATGCGTAAAAATGTATCTCTAACTTTTTTTTTTTTTAATATATTGTAAACAGATAACCCGCGATGGTTGGATGGCAAGAAGAGTAACTCATCCCGAACTTGACCAGACCTGTTGTCATCCCTACTTTGGACTTACAATGAGCAAATACCCGTCCAAAATGTTTTCGAGGAAAATCGATATCCCAAATTCTTGCAAATTATCATTATTTGGATATTTTCCAACAAATAGTTTCGCAGGCAAGACAACTATATAGATCTATCAACCATCAAACAGTTAAAGCTTACTCACTCTACTAAATTCTACAGAGGATGTTTAAAGAATAAACATAGGAATATAATTCCAAAACAATATCAACGACTAAAAAAGCCTAGAAAACCCAACAATAAATTATAAACAGAGTTTAAGAGCAATGAACACGACAGTTTCATCGGTCAGGGTCTTCGGGAGTGTTATCCTACCCCAAGATAGCAAACATTCAAGCCGTCAAAGGCGTTCTTAACCAGAAGATCCAGAGTACCATGGAGAAGTTTAAACATCAAAGAAGCACAAGGAGTATCAAGTAGGTCAAGCACTGCGAAGATAACCGGAAAATCACACGAACAAGAGGGGACAAAGGATAGGATGAAATTAGTTTTTGCAAATTTTACGAGAAACACCACAGCACCGTAGCATATAACGGCGATAAAGAACACCTTTTTAGTCATGTCCTCCTAGATCTCATATCATCCCTATTAGGTGGCTTGTTTATGAGGAAGTTATCCAATGGTACATAACTGGAATAAAATAGGATCAGATATTGTTACGGAAAGACTATGCACATGTAGAATAGATCATATCAATGCAGCTCGGTTCGACCAACAATTACGCTAGCAAATAGACAGAAGAATAGTCGTATTAGCAAGCACTCTTAGCAGAGAAATGGAAATAGAATATAGCGCAGAAAAAGCAGGAAACTTGTTATAAGAAACTCGAAGTTCAGTGATGCTTTTCCGCAGTTAAACACAACAAACCCAAAAATAAGTGGTAAGTCGCGTAATGTGGGTGTCCAATTATACCAAATGGCAAAACCTGATCAACTCCTTCAAAAATAGCTCGTTTTGGATCTTATTCTCTTCTACATGTACCTCTTACCATATCAAAGATTAATTACTCAACTAAACGCCGTACATGATTAACAACGATAAAATGGAATGAATAGTTCTTACAACGTAAACTAAATACCTTTATAGAGGATAAGGCAGTTGTCTAATAGAACAAAATGGCACAACCTGTTTCGATTCCCTCAAGAACAGCTCACTTGGTTGTTACACTGCTCTTGTCAAAGATCTATTTCCCACCACATCTTAGATAAATTTTGCCGCATTAGTTCAGTACCAATTCCATTTCCTTCCAATAATGGATTATGCAGCATATATTTTGACAACAATTATCGATTAACTTCAACAAACAAGAATGCAGCTACATAACATCAACGAAACGAATTTGATAGAATCACTTGATAATCATAATAAATTATTCCGCATAAATTTTGTTACACAAATAATGTTCTGATGTTCCAATCACTTGGTAATCAAAACTCAATAACGACAAGGTATCAACTTCCACAGAACAACATTGTAACAATATATCATTGAGAAAATTCGTTTGAAGCATAATCACCTGACAAAAGCATCATTGCTTGACATATTCCAAGTACCACTTGTAGGTATCGACAAGCCCCTCCTTAAGAGAGATCTTTGGCGTCCAACCCAAACCTGCCAACTTCGAACTATCCATGAGCTTTCTTGGAGTTCCGTCAGGCTTGGTTCTGTCCCAAACAAGCTCACCCTCAAACCCTACAACCTCCTTAACCAACTCAGCCAACTCCTTAATCGTCACCTCTTTTCCACTCCCGACATTTACGTGCTCTAAACCACTATACTTCTCCAACAAAAACACACAAGCACCAGCCAGATCATCAACGTGCAAGAACTCCCTCAATGGGCTCCCACTCCCCCAAACGACAACCTCCTTGTCGCCCCTCACTTTGGCCTCGTGAAATCTCCTCATCAAGGCAGGCAAAACATGGGAATTCTCTGGATGAAAGTTGTCATTTGGACCATATAGATTAGTTGGCATGCCCGAAATCGCATCCCAACTATGCTGGATCCGATAAGCCTGACTTAAGGAGAAGACAGGGAATCAAAATGATAAGGATGGCACTAGAATGAACTACTGAATTGATTGTATAATATAGTCACAATGAACGGTGGAGATTATATCTCACAATCACATTGAAACTTAATATAATGCAATGCTAACTCTAAGTCTCTAATGCAATTCCATGTCAAAGCCACCTCTTATGCAATGCTATTTTTCGTGCTAATTTGACATAGGCTGTACAAGATGCCAAATATAACACAAAGTACAATATATGCCAAATTTTGATATTTGGTTGATATTAATTGATATGTTAACTTTTTCATCTTATAATTAAAACATTACAATTTTCAAATTATCTACAAGTTTACAACTTAAAATTCATGACAGAAATAGATATAGCATTTCATTTAGCATCATACATTTGACATTGAAGCACAAAGTAGATTAAAATTTCAAACATGCTATTTTTATGTGTTTCTTTTTTTGTGTCAAATACGACATTGGCATTGATATTTACATTTGGAGATGGCCTCATCGTCTTGCTTAATTACAGTTAAACAAACACAACTCTAAATCATGACATAAAGCATCATTTCAAGTCCAGACAACTACACTTGGGCACAATTCTAAAAGTCATCTACCGTGTTTTCACTCACACAAATTTATATTTATATTTTTAGACCAATCATCCAAATAGACATTAAATCATGACTACCGTGTTTTCACTCACAAAAATTTTAATTTATATTTTTTACACCAATCATCCAAATAGACACTAAATCATGACAGAAAGTGGGCTTCCGACCCAGAAAACTTTTTTTTTTTTTTTTTTAGCATTAAAAAGTTTACATTTATCTCATTTTGCGCACTAAAAAATCCATTATTCCTATATGAATCCCCTCAAAAACTTTATCCTAACGCCCATACTGAAACAATACACTGACATACCTGGCACATCTTGATGCCGGCGATCTTGGCGACGGCGTACCACTCGTTGGTGGGCTCCAACGTGCCGGTGAGCAGGGCGTGCTCGGGAATGGGCTGAGGAGCGAATTTGGGGTAAATGCAAGACGAGCCCAAGAACAAGAGCTTCTTGACGCCATGGCGGTAGGAGGAGTTGATGACGTTGGTCTGGATTTGGAGGTTGACAGTGATGAAATCCGCCGGATACGTGTTGTTGGCGTGGATTCCGCCGACCTTCGCGGCGGCGAGGATCACGAATCGCGGCCTCTCGGCGGCGAAGAACGATTCGACGTCGCTTTGGCGCGTCAGGTCGAGCTCGGCGTGGGTGCGGAGGATGAGGTTCGTGAACCCTACGGCTTCGAGCTTCCGTACAATGGCGGAGCCGACTAGCCCGCGGTGGCCGGCGACGAAGATCTTCGCCGATTTGTCGGCGAGGAACGAGTTTGACGCGGAATCATCTGCAACCAGAAGAGAAAAAGATAGAAAGAGATCTAGTTTTGTGTGTGAGCGTGTGTGTTTGGTTGCCGAGAAAATGAGGGGAAGGAGATGGAAAGTTGGAGTTTTGGGAGCGAATTTTTACAATTTTTTTTTTCTCTGAGATTTTCTTAGTAACCAAACAAAGAGAGAGAGCGAGAAAATACCATTGTTGATGTCTCCCATTTAGTTGAATGGAGAGAAGCTGTGTGGTTATGTTGCGGTTAACTGTCGGCCAAGCTTTCGTTACCGGAAATGAGAGAGAGAGAGAGAAGTGAAACTGCCTAAACTGAGACTTTAAACTGATTTTCCTTCCCCTCTCTCCCCTTCTTTCTCTATTATATAATTTTAGGATTTTTTTTTTTTTTCATGTTTGTCCCTCAATTTTTAGCATTTTTGTGTTTTTTAAAGTTTTTTTGGGTATCCGTATGTAAGAAAGAACATGTCCAATTACACGAATCAAATCGACCATAAGGATTTTTAGGAGAAAAAAATTTAATAGACTCATAAATATACGATATTAAGTTACAACGTTACAGTAATCGTTGATTGAGAGAAAACTCGCTATATATGTAAGCCGTTGAAAGTCTTAAAATTAATTTGGAGAAGAAAATTTTGAATTTAGAAAGTTTTTCATTGTAAAAACTATCTTTTTCACTACCGGAGTACAAGTAATTGTCCTATTACATTACCAAAAAAATGTTTAAAGAACGAGTCAAATGATATGTCAATAATTTAGGGGTACAAGAGCTAAAAAATTATTTATATTTACCTTTTTAGTTGATTTCAAAATCAAAGTGTTTAAAAGAGTTTATGGTTTGATTTTTCTTTGGATTAATTACAAAAATTCTCTCTGCTTTATAACTTATGTAACACTTTGCTCACGAATTTCTACATTAAGGCTCCGTTTGATTCATCAGTTTGAGTTGAAAATTTTAAATTTCAATAGTAATTTTTGTTGACTTTTCAGAAAAAACAAAAAAAATTTTCAGAAAAAGACAAAAACTGAGATGAAAAGTTTAAGTTAAAATGGTGACCCAAACGTCCCCTATAATTCATGTCGCACTTTACTTATCGAATTTCAATTCAAAACGTAATATCGTATCCCTCCAAATTATGTTCTAGTAACAGATTCCGTAATGTGTGGATTATATTGTTGTTTAGTTAATGTGTAGCTTATCGAGGGTGCCTTCATCCTCCTTTATTCAGCAATCAAGCTCACAAATCCTAAAAACTTCGTTTCAAATTTTAAAAGAGGAGAGAGAGGGAGGGAGAAATTGCATACCTTTCACCTCTAGAGAGAGATTATTGTTGACAAAGTCAATTATCCACTTTAAGCCTCTTACTTAAGATGTTTGTATATATTTTCATATATTTTAGTGTTCTGTAATACTAGTAAAAAAGTATTTTATATATAATGCTGGTTATGATTTTTTTTTTTTTTACTAACATGTCACGTTTTTTCATAATAGTCAGCACAATAATGATAGTTAGAAAAACTAATTACAATAATTACTCATGATAATTGTTAACATAGAGGTGGAAAAATAAAATAACGAAAAGTTAGTGCTAGTTTATGTAATTTTTTTTATTGATATTTAATACTAAGGCCTTGTTTGGTGAGTTATCTAATCTCAAATTAAAATTTAGGTGATGTTTAGTATTTCATCTCATTTTAAACTAAATTGTACTTTTTCATCTCAGTTTTTGTTTTTTTCTGAAAAATTTTTGTCTTTCTTAAAAGTCAATAAAAATTACTATTGAAACTTAAAAATCTTAACTCAAACTCATTTACCGAACACCCCCTTACTTTTTTTTATCTTAATTTTTGTCTTTTTCTGAAAAAGTTTTTGTCTTTACTGAAAAGTCAACAAAATTTTTCAACTTAAACTGCATTTTTTCAACTCAAACTCATTTACCAAACGGATCCAGAAAAAATTAAACTTATACACAGGTCATAAAAATTGTAGCTCCTTTATTACTTTGTTTATATAGTTGTAGCGATGAGCACTTGCCGCGCACGTGTGTTAAGCAAAGAATGAATTTTATTACAATCCCTTTTGAAAAAATAAATCGGAAACTTTAATTAAAATGAATTGTTTTGGTTAAAGGTAGAAATGTCCTTCGGATTATTGACAATGAAATGTTTTGGTTGAGAGAGACAATGAAAAACTACTTACATATGAAAGTCATATTTTCAAAAGATTATAACATAAATATTTAATTAGTAACGTTTTTTTAAATATATATTTTAGGGAAGAAGCTATTTGAACATTATTTTAGTGGAGAAAAATTAGAAAAGAAATAGATCTTGTTTAAAACATAAATATAAGGTATTAGGGGTATATAAAAAGAATTGAAAACATTTAATGTCTCAAGAACCAAAAAGTTAAAAAAAAGGAGGGACCCCAGAAAAATAAGTTAAAGAGATTTATGCTCCGTTTGGAACTCAAGTTTAAACTTAAAGTTTAAACTCAAATTTTTATCTTTTTCTGAAAAAGTTTTTTGTATTTTCTGAAAAAGTTTTTTATTTTTTCTAAAAAACCAACAAAAGTTAATATTCAAACTTAAAAATTTCAACTCAACTCAAACACCAAACACGAGTCCTGTAAAACGGTTTGAGTTAAAATTTTTAAGTTTGAATTGGTTGACTTTTTAAAAAATTAATTATAATTTTTATTGATTTTTCAGAAAAAGATAAAAACTAAGATGAAAAATTTGAATTTAAGATGGTTTGTCAAACAGAAACTAAAACAAAAAGAAAAAGAACGATTTTTTTTTAAAGATAATTAAAATGCATGTTTCAACCAAAAGGTGTTAAATTCAATGAACAGATCCCTTTTTTGGCCATTCTATGTTATGTATGTTACATATATATTTATATATATATATACATGTGGACAGATAGATTTGAGTTTGAAGTTTATAATTGCAAGGGAATCTAGTATTCATTTTGGAAGCTTCCTTTTGTGATTAGGAAACTTCCTATGCCTCCTTCCACGCCAAACACCAAAACAGAATGGAATGGAGTTTGCTTTTGTTCTTTCTGTGTTGAACCAGCTTCCACTGACCAACTGCCAAAAAAAAAAAAAAAAAAAAAAAAAAAAAAAAAAAGGTGTCATGGGCTACGTTGCCTTATTAGGCCCACTTGTTGTCTGCTTTGAAGGCCCACTAACTGTTTAACCCAAAAATGGTTTGGTGCTAGAACTTCACGAGAGAGAAGTAAATAACAGATTTTCATAAAAAAGAATAATTAAAATAAATAGTCGGATTTTAGAACTTTTGAAGTAAATAATAGATTTATCCGGTAAATAATAATTTTATTTACCTATTTATAAGATATAAATAAATTATTTATTTGATAAATCTGATATAAATGAATCATTTATCTGTTAAATTTGTTATTTATTTCAAATATTTTTAAAAACCTTACTACTTATTTTAATTATTTTATAATAATATTGTTTACTACAATTTCGTTTTGGAACTTATTATAACTCATCACATAACTGAAAATATATCTATATATATATAGAAACCGTAGTAAATAGTATCTTTACGAAATTTAGTAAAGTAAATAACAAATTAAAATATATAATAGTAAATAGTAAATTTATAAAATAAATAACTTATTTATTCAGTAAATTTTTTTATTTATTATTATTTACTTACTATATTTTTAAAACTTGCTATTACTTCAATTACTTATTGTAAATATTTACTTCTTTTTACTTAAAAAAATGGAATGAAAAGTGTTGAATTTGAACTACTGGCTCCAAGGAATGGTTTTTAAGCCAGTGATCTTCAAAGCTATAAGTAATAATATAAATAAAACACAAATAAAAGTTGATTAAAAAGGATCTAAACCTAAAGAGAAATATCACAACTGCTGCATAACAATGTATTACATTCTTTTTTTTTTTTTTTTTTTTTTTGTCTTTACTATAAAACATGTGATAATTATAAAAATTAGCACTTCGTATTTTTTTTTTCTTTTATTGGTATGCACCCATGTGTCAATTTAACTCCACTATTATTCTATTACTAATATTATATGCATACTCAAGTTTAAACTTAGGATTAAGACATTTTAAGCTGTTGACCGACCTCATATTTACCACTAAGCAAGCCCTAGTGGCTTTTAGTACTAGATACATTATGAATAGCTGTGTGTGTATATATATATGTGTGTGTGTATATATATGTATGTATAAGTATATATAACTTCTTTTCCTACTATTTTCCACTCCATTTTTTGGGGATTGCAAAACGCAAAAAGCTATGGAAAAGTAGTATTTATAAATAAGCTTTTTTCCAAAAGTTATTTTGTTATTCAGATCAAACTCATAATATCTCCCTTTTTTTTTTTTTTTTTTTTTAACTCTATGTTTGGATTACATATCTAATTTTCAAAATTGAAAAATTTTTGTAAAAAAATTATTTATCTTAACTTTTTTCATCATTATCTTTTTTTGAAAACAAAAAATCATTTTTAAACCTATTTTGTACAATGCCTTATTCTTAAAACTAAAAAGACAATTCATTTAAAATAAGAAAATTTTTATTTTTTAAAACGGATGTACAATCCAAACGGATTCTTAAATATGCAAACTTTTCTTTTACTATTCGAATATATTTGTAATATTAGCTAATTTACCCAAAAATAAATAAATAAATAAATACTTTAACGGGAATGCACAATTCACAATTTAATCCGTAATTCCTAAATTGTGAATTGTGCATACTTCTTCGAGCTTTATTATTTTTTTATTTTTTTTGGTAAAAAAAGTTAAACTTATAGGGTGTGTGATGGAGTAGTTTGAGTTGAGATTTTTAAGTTTTAATAATAATTTTTTTAAAATTTTTAAAAAAGATAAAAAAATTTTTGAGAAAAAGATAAAAATTAAAAAAAAAGGTAAAAAAAAATTTTAAATTGAGTGGTTTAATATATATATATATATATATATATATAGAGAGAGAGAGAGAGAGAGAGATCGCTTCGTCTCTAAGCATTCCCCTTCAAATTTGAAGCTTGAAGCTTTTTTCTAGGGTTTGGTTCTTCGATGGCGTTGGTGTCGTGCAATTGGAAATCTCAGGCGATAGGGGAGGGCTGCAAATTTTCTTGGGACATAATGGAAGAGATCCTGGTGAGATTGGATGCAAAATCTGTGAGTCGTTGCAAGTGCGTCTCCAAGTCCTGGCTGTCTCTGATAAGCAGCCCAAGTTTCATGAATCGCCACCACAAACAACAGGTACCTCGTACTCTCCTCCTCCTAGACGATCCCGAAACTGGTGATTTTTTACAGCAAGAGGTCCTGTTCTCGGTTCGAAATTCGGAAAATTTCGATCAGATTTCGGCTCATGTTTTTCGCCCCCTCGTTATCAACAACATCGTTTGGAGGAGGTATCCTCTGGATCTAGCCTTGGTAGGTAGTCAGAATGGCGTTCTTTGTTTGTTTGACCAACGTTATCATGCTGTCTACTTGTGGAACCCTGCAATCAAAAAGCTCAAGAAACTCCCTCCATCTCCTATATCAGATACAAATCCGGTTGATATTAATTCTATTTATGGATTTGGGTACGAACCGACGACGAATGATTTCAAAGTGGTGGGGGTCTCTGCACGTGGACAACGGCGGAGTCATAATTTCTTTAGAGGAGGTGAGCAAGTTGGAGTATATAGTTTGGGAAGCAATTCTTGGACAAGTATGGAGATGCCTGATCTATTTCCATGTTTGGTTGATTCTTCTGCTCTGATTACTCATCTGTGTCAGATGCTTTCCGTTGTTCTTTGCGGCTCTATTCATTGGCTACTCGCTCTTGGAGGACAATGGAAGGTAGAATCTATTGCGATAGTTGCGTTTGATCTAAGCACTGAGGAGTTTAAGCTCATTGACGCACCTATGTCTGTAGCAGCAAATAAGGTTCAAAGTATTTCAGTCTTGTCTGGGTGCCTGTCTCTGCTCACTTTCGATAGACCTGGATTGATTGAGATATGGGTAATGGAGAAATATGGTGCCGCGGATTCTTGGACCAAGCATTTGTGTGTCGACTTGTTTAGGCTCGGCGTTCCGTCGTTTCAAAGTAAGTTCTTCAGACCGAGAGGTGTTTCGCATAATGGTAACCTGTTACTTGACTCAGGTGAGAGATCTAAGCATTTGTCTTTTTATAATAAGAAGAGTAATAGGGTCCTGTATTTATGTCCTTGGAAGTCTGTAAAGGGCTTTGCTACTTATGCCGAGAGTATCTTTCTAAGTTAAAAAAAAGAAAAGAGAATATTTATGAAGGTACTTTGATTTCTATTGTATTGTTTAAGGCTTTACCATGTTTCCTCCTTTTGCGTATTGCTTGTTGCTTGTTATTCAATGTTGTTGTGGAGATATCTGCTTGCAGGTTGAATGAGAGAACGAGAACAGAAACCACAGGCATTTTTTTTTTTTTTTTTTTGGCTCCAAAGTCTCTTAGGAAAAAGAAAAAAATAACAAAGACCGACATAGATTTGATATACAAACAAATAATCTGTGTTCGAGTACTCGACTCTTCTCAAAAGATTATAAGATAAATATTTAATTGGTAATGTTTTTTAAATATATATTTCAGGGAAGAAGATATGCAAACATTATTTTAGTGGAGAAAAATTAGAAAAGAAATAGATCTCGTTTAAAATATACATATAAGGTATTAGGGGCATATAAAAAAAATTGAAAACATTAAGAAATGTCTCAAGAACCAAAAAGTTAAAAAAAGGAGGGACCCCAAAAAAACAAGTTAAAGAGATTAAAACAAGAGAAAAAGAACGATTTTTTTTTTTTTAAAGATAATTAAAATGCATGTTTCAACCAAAAAGGTGTCAACTCAATGAACAGAGTCCTTTTTTGGCCATTCTATATCATGTAAGTTACATATATATATATATATATATATATATATATATGTTTGTGGACAGATAGATATATTTGAGTTTTAAGTTTATAATTGCAAGGGAATCTAGTATTCACTTTGGAAGCTTCCTTTTGTGATTAGGAAACTTCCTATGCCTCCTTCCACGCCAAACACCAAAACAGAATGGAATGAAGTTTCCTTTTGTTCTTTCTGTATTGAGCCAGCTTCCACTGACCAAATGCAAAAAAAAAAAAAAAAAAAAAAACTAAAACTAAAACTAAGCTGTCGTGGGCTACCTTGCCTTACTAGGCCCACTTGTTGTCGCCTTCGAACGCCCACTTGCGGTTTAACCCAAGAATGGTTTGGTGCTAGAACTTCACGAGAAAGAAGTAAATAACAGATTTTCATAAAAAATAATTAAAGTAAATATTAGGATTTTAGAACATTTGAAGTAAATAATAGATTTATCAGCTAAACAACAATTTTATTTATCTATTTATAAGATATAAATAAATTATTTACTTGATAATATGATATAACTGAATTATTTATCTGTTAAATTTGTTATTTACTTCAAACATTTTTTTTTTGGTAAGAAAACATTTTTAAAACCTTACTACTTAGTTTAATTATTTTTATAATAACACTGTTTACTACAATTTCGTTTTGGAACTTATTATAACTCATGACATAACTGAAAATATATCTACATATATATATGTATCAGAAACCGTGGTAAATAGTATCTTTACGAAATTTAGTAAAGTAAATAACAAATTAAAATATATAATAGTAAATAGTAAATTTATTAAGTAAATAACTTATTTATTCAGTAAATTTTTTTTATTTATTATTATTTACTTACTATATTTTTAAAACTTGCTATTACTTCAATTACTTATTGTAAATATTTACTTCTTTTTACTTAAAAAAATGGAATGAAAAGTGTTGAATTTGAACTACTGGCTCCAAGAAATGGTTTTTAAGCCAGTGATCTTCAAAGCTATAAGTAATAATATAAATAAAACACAAATAAAAGTTGATTAAAAAGGATCTAAACCTAAAGAGAAATATCACAACTACTGCATAACAATGTATTACATTCTTTTTTTTTTTGTTTTTTGTTTTTTGTCTTTACTATAAAACATGTGATAATTATAAAAATTAGCACTTTGTATTTTTTTCTTTTATTGGTATGCACCCATGTATCAATTTAACTCCACTATTATTCTATTACTAATATTATATGCATACTCAAGTTTAAACTTAGGATTAAGACATTTTAAGCTGTTGACCGACCTCATATTTACCACTAAGCAAGCCCTAGTGGCTTTTAGTACTAGATACATTATGAATAGCTGTGTGTATATATATATATATATGTGTGTGTATATATATGTATGTATAAGTATATATAACTTCTTTTCCTACTATTTTCCACTCCATTTTTTGGGGATTGCAAAACGCAAAAAGCTATGGAAAAGTAGTATTTATAAATAAGCTTTTTTCCAAAAGTTAGGGGGTGTTTGGTATGTTAGTTTGAGTTGAAATATTTTAGTTGTAATAGTAAATTTTTTTGAATTTTCAGAAAAAACAAAAAACTTTTTGGGAAAAAGACAAAAACTTTTTAGGAAAAAGACAAAAAAAAGTTTGAAATGAGTTGAAGTTGGAATGATTGTCAAACTTAGCCTTATTTTGTTATTCAGATCAAACTCATAATATCTCCCTTTTTTTTTTTTTTTAACTCTATGTTTGGATTACATATCTAATTTTCAAAATTGAAAAATTTTGTAAAAAAATTATTTATCTTAACTTTTTTCATCATTATCTTTTTTTGAAAACAAAAAATCATTTTTAAACCTATTTTGTACAATGCCTTATTCTTAAAACTAAAAAGACAATTCATTTAAAATAAGAAAATTTTTATTTTTTAAAACGGATGTACAATCCAAACGGATTCTTAAATACGCAAACTTTTCTTTTACTATTCGAATATATTTGTAATATTAGCTAATTTACCCAAAAATAAATAAATAAATAAATACTTTAAGGGGAATGCACAATTCACAATTTAATCCGTAATTCCTAAATTGTGAATTGTGCATACTTCTTCGAGCTTTATTATTTTTTTTATTTTTTTTGGTAAAAAAAGTTAAACTTATAGGGTGTGTGATGGAGTAGTTTGAGTTGAGATTTTTAAGTTTTAATAATAATTTTTTTAAAATTTTTAAAAAAGATAAAAAAATTTTTGAGAAAAAGATAAAAATTAAAAAAAAAAGGTAAAAAAAAATTTTAAATTGAGTGGTTTAATATATATATATATATATATAGAGAGAGAGAGAGAGAGAGAGAGATCGCTTTGTCTCTAAGCATTCCCCTTCAAATTTGAAGCTTGAAGCTTGAAGCTTTTTTCTAGGGTTTGGTTCTTCGATGGCGTTGGTGTCGTGCAATTGGAAATCTCAGGCGATAGGGGAGGGCTGCAAATTTTCTTGGGACATAATGGAAGAGATCCTGGTGAGATTGGATGCAAAATCTGTGAGTCGTTGCAAGTGCGTCTCCAAGTCCTGGCTGTCTCTGATAAGCAGCCCAAGTTTCATGAATCGCCACCACAAACAACAGGTACCTCGTACTCTCCTCCACGTTGACGATCCCGAAACTGGTGGTCTTTGGCGGCAAGAGGGCCTGTTCTGGGTTCGAAATTCGGAAAATTTCGATCAGATTTCGGCTCATGTTTTTCGCCCCCTCGTTATCAACAACATCGTTTTTAAGCCGTTAACCGACCTCATATTTACCACTAAGCAAGCCCTACTGGCTTTTAGTACCAGATACGTTATGAATAGCTGTGTGTGTATATGTGTGTGTGTATATATATGTATGTATAAGTATATATAACCTTTTTTTCCTACTAGTTTCCACTCCATTTTTTGGGGATTGCAAAACGCAAAAAGCTATGAAAAAGTAGTATTTATAAATAAGCTTTTTTCCAAAAGATATTTTGTTGTTCGGATCAAACTCATAATATCCCTCTTTTTTTTTTTTTTTTAACCTACGTTTGGATCACATATCTAATTTTCAAAATTGAAAAATTTTTGCAAAAAATTATTTATCTTAACTTTTTTCATCATTATCTTTTTCTAAAAAAAAAAAAATCATTTTTAAACCTATTTTGTATAGTGCCTTATTCTCAAAATAAAAAGATAATTCATTTAAAATAAGAAAATTTTTATTTTTTAAAACGATGTAGGGTTCAAACGGAACCTTAAATAAGTAAACTTTCCTTTTACAATTCGAATATATTTGCAATATTAGCTAATTTACCAAAAAAAAAAAATTTAAATAAATACTTTATGGGGAATGCACAATTCACAATTTATCCGTAATTCCTAAACTGTGAATTGTGCATACTTCTTCGAGCTTTATTCTTTTTTTTTTATTTTTGGTAAAAAAAGTTAAACTTATCTTTTCAATTCAAATATATATATATATATATATAGAGAGAGAGAGAGAGAGAGAGAGATCCCTTCATCTCTAAGCATTCCCCTTCAAATTTGAAGCTTGAAGCTTGAAGCTTTTTTCTAGGGTTCGGTTCTTCGATGGCGTTGGTGTCGTGCAATTGGAAATCTGAGGCGACAGGGGAGGGCTGCAAATTTTCTTGGGACATAATGGAAGAGATCCTTGTGAGATTGGATGCAAAATCTGTGGGTCGGTGCAAGTGCGTCTCCAAGTTCTGGCTGTCTCTGATAAGCAGCCCAAGTTTCATGAATCGCCACCACAAACAACAGGTACCTCGTACTCTCCTCCACGTTGACGATCCCGAAACTGGTGGTCTTTGGCGGCAAGAGGGCCTGTTCTGGGTTCGAAATTCGGAAAATTTTGATCAGATTTCGGCTCATGTTTTTCCCCCCGTCGTTGTTGACAACATCGTTTGGGGTAGGTATCCTCTGGCTCTAGCCTTGGTAGGTAGTCAGAATGGCGTTCTTTGTTTGTTTGACCTACGTTATCATTCTGTCTACTTATGGAATCCTGCTATCAAAAAGCTCAAGAAACTCCCTCCATCTCCTATATCAGATACAAATCCGGTTGATATTAATTCTATTTATGGATTTGGGTACGAACCGACGACGAATGATTTCAAAGTGGTGGTGGTCTCTGCACGTCGACAATGGGGGAGTCTTAATTTCTTTAGAGCAGGTGAGCAAGTTGGAGTTTACAGTTTGGGAACCAATTCTTGGACAAGTATGGAGATGCCTGATCTATTTTCATGTTTGGTTGATTCTTCTGCTCTGATTGGTCATATGTGGAAGATGTTTTCCGTTGTTCTTTGCGGCTCTATTCATTGGCTACTCGCTCTTGGAAGACAATGGAAGGTAGAATCTATTGCGATAGTTGCGTTTGATCTAAGCACTGAGGAGTTTAAGCTCATTGACGCACCTATGTCTGTAGCAGCAAATAAGGTTCAAAGTATTTCAGTCTTGTCTGGGTGCCTATCTGTGCTCACTTTCGATAAACCTGGATTGATTGAGATATGGGTAATGGAGAAATACGGTGCCGCGGATTCTTGGACTAAACATTTGTGTGTCGACTTGGTTAGGCACCCCGTGCCGTCCTTTCGAAGTAATTTCTTCAGACCGAGAGGTGTTTCGCATAATGGTAACCTGTTACTTGACTCAGGTGAGGGATCTAAGTATTTGTGTTTTTATAATAAGAAGAGTAATAGGGTCCTGTATTTATGTCCTTGCAAGTCTGTAATGGACGTTGCTCCTTATGCCGAGAGTATCTTTCTAAGTTAAAAAAAGAAAAGAAAAGAAAAAAGAGAAAAAAAGGAGAATATTTATATGTGAACTCAGAAATGTGTTTTTTCAAAGCAAATTAATTATTTCGGTTCTTATTTCGTGGTAAAACAAAAGTCCTTCCAAACAGCAGCGTCTTTCCTGAGACACAATTGAAATAAAGAATGGCATAAAAAGATATAATTTTGTGGTGGCTATAGGAATAACTAGTTATCCGCGTGATGTTTGATTGTCACCTTTGACTTGGGAGTCCAGAATTCTATAAGCTATATTCCAGTAGTGCTTCGACAAGGAATTCATGAGTGACTGACCATCCAGCCTTTCCTTCGTATGAGACCAGACATGCCAGCGAATCGAATAGCGTAGGAAGTAAACAAGTCTTAATGGTGGAAAGCTAGTAAGGGAAAAAGCATCAGTTTCAGGTGAGCGAAGGAGAAAAAGTTTGTTGGTTGAAATAGGGTTTTCCACCACGATAGTGGAAAGCGCACCCTTGCCTGGTCTGGTCGGGCCTAATTGTTCTCCAAAAGCTTTTGACGTTATTAAGAATGTCCTCTGTTGTTGGCTCAGCCTTGAAAGTCCCAGAATTCAGTGGAGTTGTGACTATTTCTTCTACTATAACAGCTACCACTCGTTCTCTCCTTAATAATCAGTTTAGCTCTGCTGGGAAGTTTTCCATAATTCCCAAAACTGCCAATTTTTCAGCGCACGATAATTTTAATTATTTTGGTTGCATTCACTTCCCTCTGTTTTTTCTAATGACTTGGACGGTTTGTGCGTTCTTAGGTCTCTGTTTCTTGTTCCTTCTTTTTGGGTGCCCGCCTCTGCTGTGCCTTCTGATTTTTTCTTTTTCTTTTTGTTGGAAATCTCACCTCATCCAAAAGAAGAAGAAGAAGAGATATGCAACAATGTGTCACAGCTTTAGAACAGAATGGATCTTGTTTCATTTTCATGAGGAAGGTAAATTGTGATCAACAATATAGTAATCCTATAAAAGCACAAAAGTGAAGAAAAAGGAAATTAATAAACAACCAAAAAAAAAAAAGGGTAGAATCAAAGACTACTACATAGATTCCGAAAACAAATCTAGGAGACTAGGAAGCTACACGAGGCATGATGAATAAATGCCCTTTCGGAATATCAATAGTTTTTCTGAGTGCCAAAAACTAATAAAAATAATAATAACCACCAAAAAAAAAAAAAAAAATCAATGCTTTCAGGAAGATATCTTAGAGGCCAACTCCCAAGTCCTCCATCTATAACTGCACTGACATTAAGCATGGGCTGATGGGCTGCAAGAAAGAAAAATAATAAAGAAATAGTCAACTTCGTCATCCAAGGCTTTTCATGCTTTGAACCCTGACTTGGCTGCAATAAAGATAGAAAAAGCTTGCCAGGAATATGTCTAAGTGAGCTTCTTAATAATTCCCTCGTCAATTTTTTCCTTCTTAGCTAAAGATTTGGACTCTTTGATGACAAGCATCCTTTACAGCCTTCACTTTGGTTCTTCAATACATGTCCCTTTCCTTTGGACCACGTAAGACTTTTTATTTGTGAATATAATGTTACGTGCGCTAATTCTAATCCAAACTTTTAAACACTAACCTAAGTGATATATGAATTGTCATTTTTTTTATTAATATATGTTTAAAAGATTGTCACATCAGATGAAATTAAAATATTGCATGTATCAATAAAATGACGACAACTCACCGCCGTATAAGTTGGTACTTAAAAGTTAAGATCATAATTGACATCCCTAGCATCACTCTTTTATTTATTATTGTTTTTGTTTTTGAGTGCTTGACATGGTAGACTTTAAGTACACCAGCAAAGACCTTTAAATACTTGCATTCTACATGAGAGAGACAACCTTCCAGTGTTCCACCGGTGTAACTGAATATTTCAAGGGAGGATTCCGAATCAAAAAATCGGAAACTTGTTTGTTTCGCAATCCTGAGTTTCCACGGGATTTTTAGCCCGCTATATAGAGAGATAGGCAGCTGAAGTATAATCTTTATAAAGATTTCCTCTGGTAATGGCCCTTCTTAATGTCTTCTTGTTTCCATTACAACCTACTGTTGAAAAATAATAATGATAAAAAGAGGAAAAAAAAAAAAAAAAAAGCATGCCAATCATGAAGCCATTGTTTGCGGCCGAGCTCTGAAACACCAGTAATAGAGCAGTAGCCACAACGGGGGCTATTTCCGAGTACAAAAAACTCCCTAAATTCCCCAAAGATAAAGCCCACTGTGCAAGCTCATGGGAGGCACCATTACAAACTCTAGGACCCAAATAAACTCTTCATAGATAAATGAACGTGCTAAATTCAAAACTAGAAATCAACCAATTAGGGAATCTGGCAACATCCACAATCCCCTCCATAACAGGCTTGGAATCTCCTTCGATTCAATCTCCAAGAACCCGTTTTTGCATCAGTTTACGGCTTACGTCTGAAGATGGATCTTGAATAACGGCAGCAATTGCAACTCCATGTTGGTTAACCAAACCTTGACCCTATTGTTGTCGATTGTCCACCCAATAAGCAAGCACACTTGACCATGACCCTTATCAGCTTTCAGGTTAGTCTATCCGATAGACGCGCCTCGATAGAAATCTGACTTTGGCCTCCTGATCAGCAAAATGTGCACCAAAGGTCTCCTCGAGCACCTTTCTATTCCAAGCACGCATTCGTAATGTCATCAACTCCACCACACTAATCAGAAGGCTGTTGCCATTTACTTGTCTACTTGTACTCTCCCAAAGCACCCAATGGGCTGTCCAAACGCCAACGTTCATGCTTGAACCGTTCAGCACACAGCTTCCTTGTCCCAACACCTCTCTATTAGATAAGATTGCATGCCAAACAATCAAGTTTCCGGTGACCAATCACCACTCAATAAATCTTTATTGTCGAAATGCTTTGCCCAAAGGCAATCTGCCCATAATCTCCCTTCCCAACTGCCACTGACCACCCCAACTTACTCAGCAAGTCTGTGTTTATGTTTGTGAACCTGCGGATACTTAAACCCCCACAAGCTTTAGGCTTGCACATTTTGTCTCTGCTGGGGAATTTCTCCAAAAAAAATTCAACAAGTTATAAATCACTATGAATAGTAAATATTATTATTTATTCTACAAATTAAAAACTTGCCATCTACTAGGTTTATTAAGGGACGATAAAGAATATGATGAATCAATAAAAGAAGCATCAATTTTGATCAACATCTGCCCAACTTTATCAACTTTTTACTAAAATACTATTATTTTATAATATTTCTGACCTAATAAAATTTTTACGAAAACATTAGAAATTAATGTGTGACGATATTTCATACAAAATAAAAATTTTTATTTAATACCCCAAAATTTTGAAATTCCCAAAAATAAATTATATAATTTCGTATTATAGAAGTAAAAATATTACTAAATTTAA
Organism: Ficus microcarpa; assembly: GCA_025413485.1. Lineage (NCBI taxonomy): Eukaryota > Viridiplantae > Streptophyta > Magnoliopsida > Rosales > Moraceae > Ficus > Ficus microcarpa. The sequence continues at coordinate 11,345,146 of CM046376.1, forward strand.
ATTCATCTGCTTTATTATATTATAATCTTCCGCTTCCAACTGGAGCATTAATTGAAGATTTAAATAATAATCTTTTGAGAGAAGAACTCAATTACGATAAATACAAATTGAAAGAAGAAAATTTAAATTTAGTATGAAATTTAAATCAAGAACAATAATTTATTTACAATCAAATTTTAGAAGCGATAGAAAAAAAATAATAACTTATTTTTCATATGCAGTTATGATGGTACATGAAAAATATATTTATAGACTGCCATTATTAGTAAAATTAGATCAAACGTTGAAATTATATTAGCGTCGCATCATCTGGAATAGCATCATTATTATTATCAAAAGGTCGAGCTGCACATTCAAGATTTCGTATACCACTTTCAATTGACAAATTCTCAACTTACCAAGATCAAAAAACCTACTCAACTAGCGAAATTGATTGGAAAAACAATATTAATTTTATAGAAATGAAGCACATATAACTAATAAATGTTGTTTTGAAGTTTTAGATAAAACAATGCAAAACCTAAGAAATGATTCTAATCATCCATTTGGAGGAATGTCAGTTATATTAGGTGGTGACTTTAGACAAATATTACTTGTTATTCTAAACGGTACAAAAGAAAATATTATTGATGTAACTATAAATAATTCTCATCTTTGGCCATATTTTTGTACACTTATTTTAACAAAAAACATGCGATTAAAAAAAATCTAACTATTATATTGATGAACAAATAAAAATTGCTAACTTATCTGAATGGATTTTAAATGTCGGTAATAAAACAACAAATGGAACAAAAGATTCCGAAAATGAAGATGTTAGTTGGATCAAAATACCTGAAAAATACATAATACTATATAATAAAAATTCTATTCAATATATTTCTACCACAAATATACAAAAATTTCTGTAATAATTTTCACAATATTGATTATTTAAAACAACACGTAATTGTTACACCTAAAAATAAAACAACTAATGAAGCAAATAAATATTTGTTATCTTTAGTACCTATAGAAACAAAAATTTATTATAGTGATGATACTATTTTTTCATCATCTGAAAATCTCAATGAATTTAATCTTTTGTATCTCCTGAATTTTTATACACGCTTAATTTTAATGGACTACCACCACATGAATTAGAATTAAAAGTTGGAGTTCCTATAATATTGATGCGAAATCTTAATCAATCGATGGGTTTATGCAATGGTACGAGACTTATTATTACACAATTAATAAATAGAATTATTGAATGACGTATTATATTAATTTTGATGGCATGACTGAAAAAGTTTATATACCAAGAATAGAAATAATAATAAATGAATCTAAATGACCTTTTGTTTTAAAAAGACGACAATTCTCTTTAAAAATATACTATGCAATGACAATAAATAAAAGTTAAGGTCAATCACTAATTAAAGTTGGACTACACTTAGAATATGAAATTTTTAGCCATAGACAACTTTTCGTTGCTTTATCTAGACAAACATCACCAAAATATTTACATATTTTAATACACAATTCAATTAATACATACCCAAATCATATAAAAATATAGTTTATAAAGAAATACTACATAATATTAACCAAAAATAGTAATTTGCTAGGAAAAAAAAACTACAAAAAAACAATATTTTTGCCCTTACTAATTATATTAAAAAATAATTGTTATAATCTTCAAAATTCAAATTCTATTTATAAAGTTTTAAACAAATGTATTTATATCTTTCTACTATCTGTAGAAAATGTACAATCCACTTTGAGTAGTTAAACAAGAGAAAGCACATCAAACTATTTGTGCTCGAGTACTTCACTTACGGAAAAACACGGATTATAATATTGGTTGTCTAATAAGTATTGACTGCTTATTAGTAAACGAACAGATAATTGATTTTTTTTTTTTACATATGTATTTATTAAAAAAATTACAATATTATTAAATATATAAATAACAATAAATTAATAAATATACATTTTTTTTCCAAGATGAGGCAATATATGGGTTTGTCCATGCAAAAAATGCAAATTTCATTACAAATAAAATACAAGTAGGCAGTATGTATGAAATTAGTAACTTTTTTATCATGCACAATACACAAAAAAACAAAATATTTCCCCATAGAGTAGTGTTACAATTTGTATGGTCCATAATTTTCAAAGATGTTGAAGAAGATATACTTGAAATACCCCAATATAAATTTAATTTTGTGGAGTACGACCAGCTAACGTTAAAGGTTGATATCAACGACTTCCTTTCAGGTAAATCACATATGATTTTCACATTTATTAACCAAAAATTCATAAATTTATAATATAAATATCAATAAATAATAACTTTATATTTGTTATATCATATCAGATGCAATTGGTCGCCTCATATCTGTCAAAGGTATTGAAGAATCCAATATAGACGACAGACTAGTAAAAAGGCGAAATCTAACAATCAAAATATCAAGTAATTATGAATAAAATATTATTATAAATATATTTGTGAAAAGATTTACAATCAAATATTAATAAATTATTTATTTAAATTTATTATATTTTACATAGAAGAAACACTTAACATAACTCTTTGGGGAGAAATTGGAAAAAAGTTTGATGAAAATGTAGTTCAAAAAATATCCAAACCAGTTGTAATTGTCTTTACAGTCATGATAGCCAAACAATACCTCGATAACTACATATACAATAAAAATTAATACTATTTTCTCTAAAATAATATTAATAAACATTTTCAAACATTAATTTTCATAATTATAAATAAACAGGCGGACTCTATGTTATAAGTATTTCTGAAATTTCATATTATTTTGATCCAGACATTGTCGAATAAAAAAAAATCAAAAAAATGTATTACAAATCTTTACCACGAAATAATTATAATTATTTATATTTTTTTGATTTTCTGACAAAAAATACTTTACTTAATATATTATCTATTTCTAAGTTCAATCATTCTACCCAAAGAATTGATTTTATTGCTACATCAACAACAAAACCATTATCATTCGAAGAACAGAAGACTATGAATAGAGTTACAATAGCTAAACTCCGAACTTTAGATCCATATAAAAATCAAGTAAATACTCATTTATTGCTGTTTAATTATAAAATATAATTTATTAAACAATATTTATTCATACAACAGGACACAAAATTTACTATAAAAGCAAGCATTAGTGAACTTGATGCACGCCAAGGTTGGTTCTATAATGCCTATCCAAGATGCTACAACAGGTCATACAATCAGAGACTTCATGGTGGTGCGATACTCACGAGAACTTAACTTCAATGCCGATCATTTGGTAATATTCATCACCTTTATTACAAAAACGAAAAAGAAAAAATAGTTCCATACAATTAAAAATTAAATAAATTTACAATATTTACAATAGGTAAAAAATCAATGCACGGATCGAGGATAGCACTGGAGAAATGAATATTGTCATGTTTGGAAAAACCATTCAATAACTAATAGACAAACCTTGCTCCATATCGACAATCCAAGAAGGATACATTGATCCAAATATCATTGCTCCTATTCTTGATCAACTTAAAGGCATCTCAAAAATATTTCTGATTCAATTTCGTCGTAGAGGTGTTTTAATTGATGCAACAGTTATAAAAACCTTTGACAATAATGAATCACCAATGTTACTACATGCACTACTAACTGAATCCCCCAAAGAAATCCCACCACTGTTAGCTTCTTTTCATCCAGAGACACCACAACCAAAAAGCAAAAAAACAGTTAAAAAAAAACAACTCAGTTTCAATGAACCAACCATCGAAGAAGTTGAATCCAGGTACATAACTACCTAAAATTTATCTTAAATTTTCATAACTACCTTACTTAACTTATATATTCATAAATTATTTACTATCATCTAATTGTATTTATTATTATTTCAGCCCCTCTAACAGAAATCCAAACATCTCCAAGTGACTCATCTAAAAAATGAAAAGTGGCTAGGTACTATTATCTTTTCCATATAATTACATATTACATATTACATAACCATATTCATCTCAATTTTAATTACAAAAATCAAATAACTAATAGATTTATTTTGTTTTCCATTATGACAAGTCAGAAGAAAAAAGGAAGAAAATCAAACATGCGTAACAACAGTTTAAAGAATTACAAAAAGTTTCATCCACCAAGATTATATAAATATGAACTTGAATGTACAAAACAAAAAAAAAATCTAAATTTTCATACCTATTGTAATTATATTATTTGTGTTAATCAACTGCTTTTAATGTATGTTATTTATCTTTATCACTAATCCTTACCATTTCTAAATTTTTTACTACTGCCGTGCAACGCACAGGTATTAAAGTTAATACTAAAATTAAACATTTATTTGGCCTATTTTATATAAATGACCCCTAAACTTTTTAAATTTAATAATTTAATCATCAACCCTTGAACTTTATTGGAGAGAATGATCAAATAGGAGTATTGGAGCCATTATTTTGGAGATTCAATGGGATATCTTTTTCCTATTCTTGGTATTGTTTTTTTGTTCTCAGATCTGTCATCTTTTTCAGCTCATGAACAGGTTAAACAAGACTAATTAAGTAGATGAGGATGTGTTTAGGAGAAAATCCTCTTTTAAGTTTTACAAGGGTTATTATTGGAGGGTAAATTTTGTAATTAATCGTACAATTTATTACCACACAATCGAGTTTTAAGGGTCGTTTGGGGTAGTGTCTCCAAAACACTTCTCCAAAATTTTTCAACTTTTTTCTTGAATTCAAAACTACTTTTTACTTCCTTTCAAAAACATTTAAAAATTAATAATAATAATAATAATAACTACTGTTTTTTGCTATTCACATCTTTAAATCTTTATTAAAAATTCATACTTTAAAAGTCTATAACTTTATTATTTCTAGTCAAAATAAGATAATTTTTTTAATTTAATTGCATAGAACTACAAGAAAAACAAAATAAAATTCATATCGATATTTTTCTTCCTAACACATTTCAAGATTTACACTTTTTCATTCCAAACTACATATATTTTTTTAAACCAAATGCATGTTTCTAAAAATCAACTTAATTGTAGTCAAAATATCTCTGAAATTCCCTCTCCAATTGTCCCCAAGCAGCCCCTAAATATTTAGTAATTAACCAAATTATAGTTTTACAATTAGTTGCAACAAACAAACTTCAACTGAACTGAATACTTTTGTTGTTGATAAATGATGAATACTCTAAAGTAATTAATTTAAATTTTGTAACAAACGTCGAATTACTTCACAACTCCTAAAATTATGCTCGAGTTATATGCAAAAAATGAGAAGTAACAAACCATACAAGTGTCCAAAAAAAAATATGCATAAAAGTTTACATTTTCTTGTCTTACCTGTTTTATCTGAATCGATTGAAAATATCTGTTAAAGTATATACATAGTTATTGTAAACAATTATCCAATATTTATATAACATTTATATACAGTTCCATTATCAAACCAAAAGCCTCCGAATCCAGTCTAATCCGACAGACTGGATTTGCACGGAGTAAGGGATTCGGCAAACCCTAGCTTTGTCCTGCGTGGGTGATTGATTGATAAGGAACTCCTTTTTATTAGATTAACAAATCCGCTTCCAATAAACGAAACTGTTCAGTGAAACTTGAAAGCTACTCAGAAACCTGCTACCAAGTAGACAAATTTCAAAACGGAGAGTAGCACAACAAGAACGGCAAATATACTCCCATTTCTTTCCAAGAACAGCTAGTATATTTCGTCTGAACAAGCCTTGTTACTACAAAAGTTTATTACTAAATAGCGAATTATAAGCCCATTTTCTTCTCAGGAAGGAGCAGCTCTACTAGTCAATCATAGAACAATAGTGATACCTTCCTTCTTCGGAGGAAACGCAACGTTCTTGTTTCCCGGGAAGGTCTTCCGAGAGATGTCCACAAGAGCCTTAAAACTGTACGGTTCGTGCATCGACAACTCCGACAGAACTTTCCTGTTTAGCTGGATGTTCTCCTTCATCAGCCCATGCATAAAGTTGCCATAGTTAACCTAACAACAACAAATAACCGTGGAGAATAAGAAAAGCAGCTGAAAGTACCCATGTTAAACAAATCCGATGAGGAACAAGAATAGCTACTAAACATAGAAAATAGAAACAAAAAAATGATTTCTTATTTATTTTTTACTATTTCATAGAAAGTTTTGTCAAGTACTGAAGTTCAATTCCTATTATTCGGTTAGTATCCGGTTTCCACTAATATGTGTTTTTTTTCCCCCTTGTCAAGTGATTGTTATTTCAATCAACACATACTCAACTAATGACATTGATTATTGAGAATCCTCTCTCTATTGTTCTTCTTCTCTCTGTAAATCCTAAATTTCACCTCTCTCCCTTTCTCTGCCTCTCTTCCTTGCTCTATTTCTCTCACTCTACATTCTTGCTGCGTTCCTCAGGGATTAATATTATATCAAACGTAGCCTGAAGCAAAGGCAAAGAATGCCTTAAAAACAAACACAAAAGAATCTGTCTCAATTACCTACAAGATTGCAAAGAAATAAGTGGTAGGGTAAACTGTGCTTTCCAACTAAAACTGCCCGTGGTAAGTTGGTTATAAAATTTAACACATATGGAGTTGTGGAGATTTTCCCGGTTTTGGCTTGTCATAAGTTGTATTAAAATTGTGGCCTGCGCCCTGAGGTAAGAAAATTTTTTTCTGTACAATTACCATGTAGAATAAGATAAGCTCCATAACAAAGCTCAATGAAGAGAAAATCTCCAAACTAAGACGTAGTCTGGGCTTTTCCAGCCCAAAAATGAAGTTAAAAGTAAGCAATAACATTATGAATTGATGGCGATTTGTTCACTATATCATCTGAGATCGATTTGTGACCGTCTATCAGTGTCTTAAATGTGAATGATTTCCTAAAATATACTTGAGAAAAAAAAGTTATACCTTCCCTTAGTCCGATTACAATTAAAACCTTTAAAGGGACTAGAACATATCCAGGACACATTGTTGCAAGATCACTGGGTCAAGAATCATAGATAAATATTACATCTGACTTATCGTTAAACTCGCAGTTCAAACTAATGAAAGAATGGATTAGAAATGTCAAATGGCCCGAGCATAATTATTAATTTACTAAGTGTAGTTAAACAGTAAATGCAAACAAGGAACGTACCCCATGTTGGCGACTTCCAGCATTGATGCGTTCGATCCAGAGGGAGCGCATATCTCGCTTCTTGTTTCGACGGTCTCTGTAGGAATACTGCAAGGCCTTCTCCACTCTCTCTCTTGCTATGCTAATGCAATTTTTCGCCCTTCCCCGAAACCCCTTTGCTAGCTTAAATACCTTATTCTTGTTCATTGTTGAAGCTTCCTTTGCTGCAGAATCAATGCAACACCCACCACAAATAAACCAGTCAACAATATGTGCGTATACATATAATATATGTGAATGAATATTGTTCCCTATTGTTTAAAATTAAGAAATATACAAGTAAATGAATCACCAGCGGATGTTTATATAAATCTGGAATAGAGGAACAAAGATAATTGATTATAGAAAGATTAAATAGTTAAGGAAATTCCACTTTAACATTTCATCGAGCATTTGATGTGCATGAGTTGTACAAATTTCCAGCGTAAATTAGATTAATAACAAGTATAAAAATAGCAATCAAATTCACAACAAAGGAGAAGAGAAATCGATGTCAAAGCAACAGGTTAAAATGGAAATAAAATAAATAAATAAACAAATTAAAAAGAGTTTTGAAGAACAGTGAACCAACGAACAAAAATAAAACACAAAAAGAAGAAACAAGAAATAGGAAGAGACAAGAAGAGAAGAGAAGAGATGAGTAGTCACCGGTTGAAGCGTGAGTGAGAGAGTGAAGAAAAGGGAAAGTGAGATTGGAAAGTAGAGAGTCGCCCTCTGCAACTGGGGCTTAGGGTTTCCCAGATTTCCACTCACACCGAAATATCAAATAAATAAAAAATGAAATGTGTTTTTTTTTTCGAGGAAAAATGAAATGTGTTTTAACTTTTAAGAAAATTTTTTTTTCTTTTTAATTTTGTTGAAAGCGTTTTAATGAGTGTTTAGGTAGTGAGGCTGTCATGAAATTCCTGCATGTCTAATTGAATCAATCCCAATAATATTATGTCGTATTATCTAACTTTAAAATTTCAACTACTTAAAAAATTTAAATATTAAAATTTTTTAAATAAATTAATGATTTATCAAAATACTATTGAAATATAGTTATTAAAACAAAAAAATGAAACAACAAGGATAAACTTATCGGGACATGCATCTTAAATTAGTATATTATCTAAATGATTAAAAAAATTTAGAAAAATTTAAAATAAATAAGAAGGATAAAAAATTTAAAAAAGAAAAAAAAATGAAGAAGAAGAAGAAGCACAAAATGACAAAATAAGAGAATTTTTTTTTTTTTTAAATATAACGTCAAAACTCCCTTGTGAAAAATTTTAGACGAATAATCATGTTAAAAAATTAAGCCTGGCAATTCGTGTTCGTGGGCCATGTTCGTGCCGGCCCGATTACGGCACGACACGATTAGCATAAACACGAACACGACACGATTAATAAACGGGCTAGGAACCCAAACACGAACACGAACCGTTTAATAAACGGGCAGCACGACACGACACGCGAACACGATTATTAAACGGGCCAAAACGGGTTGGTACGAAAACGAACACGTTTATGACCCATTTAACACGAAAAACCCGTTTACGACACAAACACGAATACGAACACGAACACGACAAGACAAGAAACGGTAAGTCAATATTAACGAACTACGGTTACTAGTCAAAAGAAATTACAAAGTGGCACATCCCAAATATGCAAAGAAGCAAAGACGGCACTTGACCAAAAACAAAAGAGTTAGACAGAGAACTTCAAATTCTATTAGAAAACTTGATTTGGAAGACAAGCTAGCTGTAAACCTCCATATAAAATAATTTAGCTTAGGCTTATGCCTGTGATGATTCTAAAGTAGCCGTGTTCTAACAAAATATTTTTCTAATTTCTTCCTAATATGTAGCATGCATATCTGATTTTCAGAAATGTTATCAAAGATTGAATGACCTCATCAAAATCAAATTAAAGTGAATAATCTTTCCATTAAACTATTTCAATTTCATGATCATTTAAACTTCTCGCCAGGCTATTTTCCTTGCCCATCCCTCCCAAGTCCCAAATGCTATCTTCCAACTTATTCAGCTGACTAGTATCATCCTGTGGGTGGCTCAAAATTTGTTAGAATGAAAACAGGACATCACAAAAAATGGAGAAGATTTTACATAGTGGATCTACAGTTAATGCAATAAAAGAGAGGCTTTCAAGATTTTGGTTGATCTGAAACCATTATGTGCTTTGAAATTGGAGTATATTTTTGTCTTGTGAAAATGCTAAACCCAGCTCAATTTTGAAAGTTTCTTTAAGGTGCATGGTAGCAATAGGCACTAGGCAGTGAATGTCATAATGTTCAAGGTGCAGTGTGTTGTCTAACGTATTGCACATAATGTTCAGTTTGCGGCTTCTCATCAGAATCCGCCATAGAAACAGAATAATTAAAGAAAGTTACACAATCTGAATAAGTTAATTTTGCGACAAACTTCGAACCTTGATTTGTTTGCCAGTAACTATTTCTTGAGAATCTGGAAATAACAGAGACAATAAGTAAGAACTCTGTATTAAATAACAGAAAATAAGTTCCGCAATAGTGATATGATCTAACGCAAACTGCAAGAAACTCTCTCCCCCAAACTCAAACACGTGATTTTCTATCAGATGATCCAATTTCAAATCAAATCTATCTAAATGAAGATAAGCCAAAAACAAATGCTTAATGTCATTATCAAAAGGCAAAGACAACCAGGCATGAACGTAAAGCCACAAGCAAAAAAAAAAAAAACTCGGTGCCATTAGAATAATATCGGATGATGCTAAACCGCACAATATAATCACTAGTTAGGAGTTAGTTGATTTTATAAGTTTTGCGGTCGTGTATTAACAACTTGTCTCAAAGGTCTTGATGATGTGTGGTGTATTTTACTGTTTAAGCAATATTACCCTTTTGAAAAGAAAAGGTCCGCTATTAGATTCTCTACTACTTATGATAAAATCCCAACTACTTCTCAAGAAAATCAGGAAGAAATGCCTCTTTATCAATCAGAAATTCCAGAGGACTCTATTAAAATCTTTCTTTTGACTAAAAACACAAGTTTAATGCTTAGCATTCGTTATTTAAGTATATTTGGCACGTGTAAAATGAATTGGGCTTTTTTTTTTTTTTTTTTTTAACCAGTTAAAAGTAAAATTAGTTAGGGGACTTTCTGGTGGTAGGGTATAATGTTATTATTCGTATTATTATTAGTTAGAGTTATGGAGGAATTATGTTATCTCATGACATCTTCTCAACTCTTAAAGTATCAGAATTCATTAAAAAAAAAATTAAGAAAATCTTTTTTTTTTTTTTAATTTTCGAGCATAAAGAATTGGAAATTTCTATAAACAACACTCAAAAGGAAATCATCCAGAAGAGTCATCCCAGAAATTGACTTGTGTGCGGCAGCTATACTCAGAATGTAGACTATGTAGTACATAATAAATAAATAAATAAATAAATAAATAAATGAAACATGAAAAACAAAACAAAACAACGCATACAGCTAGGAAAAAAACAAAACAAAACAAAAAACAAAATAATATTGCTCCTTAGGATTTATTTTTCTTTTCCTACATTTTCTCATCAACCACACAGGGAAAACCGGAAAAGGGGGAAAAAAAAAATTAGGGCTGCCATGGTATATGTGAACGATTACGCACCTCAAATTGAAAAACCCAAGCGTTGCCGAGTGCGATCGAGAGGCTGAGATCGTGAGATTGCGATCACGAGGCTTGCATCAACCAAATGCCGACAAGCACTTCAGAAAGAGAGAGACAATCAGATGGCGGAGGGAGGAGAGAAAGCGGGGCGGTGGAAAAGAGAAGGGCGAAAGAAAAAGAAACTAAAGGACTCGAATTTGTCTCGGGGAAGGAATCAGACTAAAAGGGAAGTTAATTATTTTTGTTTGGTTTTTTATTATTTTAAATAAACAATCAGTATTTTTTGAATTAAAAAAAATACAAAATAAAAGAGAAAGTCATTTTGCTAATTTTACGTCATTTTGACAATTTCCTACTACTAGTACTTAGCTTAGCTGGATGAGCACGGAGTGGGAAAAAAAAAAGGAAAAAAAAAAAAACAATAAGAATTTGGATTGAAAGGGTACTAAATATTAATAAATATATATATATATATATTAGGGCGAGGAGGATTTAACTATAATTTCTGAATTTTTTTTTCATGATGAATAACAATTTGGAAAGCTGAGGTTCAAATTTGAAAAATATAATTTTAAAATGAGTTTTACTATTTTACATCTTAATAAATTTATGTCTTTATTAATTATAAGATTATCCTAATATCTTAAACCAAATATATATACAAAATTCGGTTTACTATTTTATACTATTATCAAATATATATACATAAAAAATTATTTAAAATTATAAATTCACTAACACAAGAAACTCATCAAATTTATATAAAATATAAAATTAACAACTAGAATTATCAAATATGCATAATGATTAAAATAAACATTTCTTAGAATAAAACATAAGTCTAAGTTGTAATTGGTGTCCATATACAAATCATCACTCAAATAAGTCTTAAATTATCACATAATCAAGATCCAAAACATTAAGAGAAACATCAAAAGACAACAAAATATTAAGCAAAAGGAAATGCTTTCTTACTTGAGAATGATAGCATCATAGGTTTCAACTCCACAATTTGGAAAGTTGAAGTTCAAATTTGAAAAATGTAGTTTCAAAATGATGAATAAGTCTTACTGTTTTACATCCTAATAAATTTATGTATTTGTTACTTATAAGATTATCCTAATACTCTAATCCAAATGTATATACATAATTGGGTTTACTATTTTATATTATTAACTAGTTAACTATAACTATAATTTGTTTACTATTTTATATTATTATAACTTTTGATTTATGTTGTCTTAGTAGTGAAAATTCTTCAATAATTGTTTTTTGGTCTTGTATCAAACACACAAATGGGCCTATACTTGTTATAAAAGAGTTTTAGATTAGTTTGAAAATTCTAACATAAATGTGTTAACCGTATTAGCCCGTTTCCGACCCGTTTATTTTCTGTTAAACGTGTCGACCCAATTTCAACCCAATTATTAAACGTGCGGTCCAAACCCATTTATTACGTGTCGTTCTCGTGTCGTATTCGTGTTCGTGTTTATGCTAATCGTGTCGTGCCGTAATCGGGCCAGCACGAACACGACCCGCGAACACGAATTGCCAGGCCTATCTACATGTAAATCCTCGACTGATTTTTTTATTTACTCTTAATGTAAAGTGAAAGAGAACAACTAACATCAGCAAAAACTAGCGTATACTCCTTAATTATATATATATATATATATCAACAAATTTATGAGACCCCAACTTAATAATAATAATAAAAAAACCTCACAATAATAATTAACAATAACTGCTCGTCAAAACCAAAGGGGCTTTCTACCTCAAACATCAAACCTTAAAATCATAGGTGAATCTTAACTTGCTAGAGTGCTCCAAAATCTTTCATGATTATTGCTCTGAGCCACGATTTCTCCTCACCATTCTGAACTTCCTTGCGTTTTCATTCGTTGCAAAGCAATCCGAGTCCGTGTGTTGCACAAGCCAGAAGAAAGGACCTCCATCCGCAGACAGAACGTTCGTGCACCCTCAGTCATAAATACCCCTTTTCCAGTCTTGAGGTATTTTGCATTTTAATCAGCAATTTTTACCGAAAAAACTTCTCTGAGAATTTTATTGCTTGAGTTATGGTTCAATTAGCTTTTTCTATTGTTCTTCTGAAAAGTAGGGTTTGAAAAACGTGATTTGACTGTAGAAGAGATTTTTTGCATTTGTTTGAAGATGTGAGTAGTTGTTGGTTTTAGGTTGCAGTAGTTTTTATTCGGATTAGTTTACAGAGTTGCTGATTTTTTAATGGATTTGCTTTGCCAGGAATTGCACGGTGAGAATGCAAATTAAGAAGTAGGGTGTGTTAGTGAGATTCTTTTTATTTGAACCATAGTTGTCCTGGACTTAAGAAATTCTGTAAATGCTTTTATGTATTTTGCGGATAAACAACCTTTCATTGATAAAAGTCGAAAATTAAGGGAGTGAGGACAAGATGTTCTCAAAAAGAGAGGAAATAAAACTGACAGAAAATAAGAAAGTCAGGATAACAAAGCTAAAAAACTAGCAGGAAGGAACACATACAGTTACCTCCCCTCCCCTGTGTTTCATCCTTCCAGTTCAAGATAATTAAAGAGAAAGGAAAGCCCTTAAATGCTTTATTTGTAGACACATACATAGTATAATACTGTAATTCGACATTGTAATTCTTCCTTTGTATTTGCTTATTCCATCAATGATAGGAAGTTTTCTTATTTAAAAAAAGAAAAAAAGAAAAATATTGTAATTCTTTCGATTTGAAACATGTTTAATACTGTAATTCTTCTGAACATGTAGTAAATCCAGTAATACATTTTATCCCTACTTTCAGCTTCTGATATTATCCCAAAAGTTTGAGTATCATTCGAGTCACACGATTTTAAATTTTGTCAAGTTTGAGTGTCATTCGAGTCATACATTATTAAAGTTTGTCACCATATAACTTTATGAGCATATTACTAATTATGCATTGACATGCTTTTATTTAATGGCTCAGCAAAATTAAAAATCACTTTCAGGAATCTCCGTATCCACAGTAACCAGTTTCCTTGTAATCCTTGCATATGTCTGGTTGATAATCAAATCTTGCTGTAGCTCTGATGTGAGCAGAAGCCCTGAGCGGGCCATGAGACCCTCCCGCTTTCTCACTAGCAACCGTTTGCTCTCTTCGGAATCCGGCCTTAAAATCAGTGTATCCATGGATCCCTTTGTACAACTTTTCATCACCCGTGTTTTTGCCTTTTCCCTTCAAAGCCTCCTCTGCATTCTTAAGAACTCTCTCACGAATTGCTTGCGCATCTCTAGAGAATTCGGTCTCGGTTTCTAGAGTTGCTGTTGCTCTACTATCATGTTGGACTTGGTTTTCCTTTGAAGACTCGAACTGAAATACAGGAGTGTCGGATGCGGCATCTGATTCCGCGGATGCAGGGTTCTTAGAAGGCCCACTAGAGAAATAAAGTTTATTATCAGGTTTTGGGGCTTTCTTCTGGCCGTGCAAGAATGTACTATCGGTTTTCGATTCCTCATCGTCATCCTCCATAACCGTTCGTCTCCTAATGTTTTTATTCTTCAAAGGCTTTCGGAAGAAGCTGCATACTGCAAATTACACAGTCAAATAAAGATTGGACCGAGCAACAGAGAAATGCAACAAACATAACATGTAACAGAAACAGAAAGCGATACAACAAACAAAAAAAATGCAGGGAAAAAAGGGTACCTTGTTCAGTTTGCGGCTTCTCATCAGAATCCGCCATAGAAACAGAATAATTAAAGAAAGTTACACAATCTGAATAATTTAATTTTGCGACAAACTTCGAACCTCGATTTGTTTGCCAGTAACTATTTCTTGAGAATCTGGAAATAACAGAGACAATAAGTAAGAACTCTGTATTAAATAACAGAAAATAAGTTCCACAATAGTGATATGATCTAACGCAAACTGCAAGAAACTCTCTCCCCCAAACTCAAACACGTGATTTTCTATCAGATGATCCAATTTCAAATCAAATCTATCTAAATGAAGATAAGCCAAAAACAAATGCTTAATGTCATTATCAAAAGGCAAAGACAACCAGGCATGAACGTAAAGCCACAAGCAAAAAAAAAACTCGGTGCCATTAGAATAATATCGGATGATGCTAAACCGCACAATATAATCACTAGTTAGGAGTTAGTTGATTTTATAAGTTTTGCGGTCGTGTATTAACAACTTGTCTCAAAGGTCTTGATGATGTGTGGTGTATTTTACTGTTTA
This sequence comes from Ficus microcarpa, assembly GCA_025413485.1. Taxonomy (NCBI): domain Eukaryota; kingdom Viridiplantae; phylum Streptophyta; class Magnoliopsida; order Rosales; family Moraceae; genus Ficus; species Ficus microcarpa. The sequence goes on from CM046376.1 coordinate 11,360,234, forward strand.
AGCAATATTACCCTTTTGAAAAGAAAAAGTCCGCTATTAGATTCTCTACGACTTATGATAAAATCCCAACTATTTCTCAAGAAAATCAGGAAGAAATGCCTCTTTATCAATCAGAAACACGCGAGGGATCTAAGACTTAGGGGGCTTAATGCTCTCAACTTTTTTATTTTTATTTTTAAAATACCTTATAATATTGAATACTTATAAAAGCCCCCTTAAAAAGAAAAAAAAAATTATCATAATAATCCATAATTACTCATTATATAGTTATTAGTCCCTGATAAAATATTCTGACTTCGTCATGAAATAGTGTCATCCATGCTGGCCTCGATCATGGTGGTAGATCTGGCAGTAGTGTCGTGGAAGTGAGGTGTGACTTCTTCGACGCCTACTGCATGGGGAGACTCATTGTAAATATGTGTTGGTGGGATAGGATCCAAGCTGAGGAGGCGTGCGAAGAGTGAAGAGGTGCACGATGCCGTGGTGGCATGAGGAAGGGATAGGATTGTGCTTGGGAGGAAAGATTCGGCAGCGACATTGTGGGGAAGGGTGGAGGATGGTGCTGAGGTAGAGAAATCTGGTGGTGTTGTATGGAAGGGATGGCCTTTTTCTTTTCTTTTCTTTTCTTTTTTTTTTATTATTTTTTAATAGGGTGTTTCTCTGGAAGTGCTCATGAGGGATGCTAATTGGTGGCAATGAGGTCGTAGAGAGGGGCTAGGGCTAGTAAATTGAAATGGAAATTCTCTAATGGAATGAAAAAAAAAGGTAAGTTGAATATTGGTCCTTTTTGACTCGCCATGTTCTTGTTTCTTCATGATTGGTAGAAAAGATGATTCACTTCACCATGCAATTATATGGGAAAAGTTAATCTTGTTAGAATTATGTCATGAAAAAAATTTGCAAACCATAAAGGGACGTAGGATTATATTATTATCACTTTGTAAACTCGATCATTATAAGACTGATGGAAAATACTAATATCATTTAGATATAGGATAATAATTACTCCTTTAGTTCATAAACTTTTAAATTTGTGTAAGTTTGGCTCCTATTTATTTATTTATTTATTTATTATTATTTTTTTGGTAATTTGAATGATCCTAATGTCTTAAAATGTCATTTAATAGTACTTTCTGTTAATTTTTCTATATAATGATCTGTCAGTACTTTGATAAAATAATAATGCTTAACTTCTGTAGCCCATTGGGAAGCCAACATTACCATATGCACTCAAAATGAATAAAAGTTGGGGAAAAATTAGGTTATTTAGCCGTTTTTGGGCACTTACTCAATACAAGACCCTAACTTTATTTATTTAGTTAAATCTTTGGTGGTGATTAAAATGATAGTGGTTAATTAGTAATTGACCATTGTCAGTTAGTATTATATAGTTTTGAAAAATCGATTGACCATTCTATAAAAATGATTTTTTCCTCAATTTCAGAAAACTTGGTTTAAAGAAAAAAAAAAAACCCCTTAAAAACAGCTATTTACGTACAAAACCTGACCTTGTTACTTCCATGATGATGAACACGTTGAAGTTGAGGGGTTCGCTCTTCATCTCTTCTCTTTCTGTTGGACAAATTAGGATCACAAAGATGGTCAAAAATGAAAGTTGTGAGACGAATTTCTCTATTCCTCTAATATTGATTTTTGTTGAAACCTTCTCCAGATCATCCTTCACTAGTAGAAATGAAGTATAAGGGTGGAGATACCTAAAATTTGAAGTTAAAAGAAATTGCGAAATTGTAAGGAATAGCATATTTTATGAGTATAATGAAATAAATGTTTTTAAATTATTACGCTTTTGTTACTTCACTATTTTAAGTTTATTATGCATTTTTTAATTTACCCCATGTCCTTTTGTTTTGTCTAGCTGATTTTACATGCGTAACAATATAGAAAAGCGAACATAAAATGACTAGAAACTCCAGTATTTTTCATATTTACATTCATAAAAATAAAGTTGTTACCCATATTTACTTTTAAAAAACAACCGTATTTATATAGATTTTTTTTTAGGTTATTTATAAAGATTTTCAATCAAAAACAAGAATAACAATCAAAAAGACTTGAAAATCCAGTGTTTCTCATATTTATAGTCACAAACAATTCATGTATTTTCCATATTTAAATAACTATATTTACATAAATTTTCTGTCAAAACAAACATGACAGTCAAAAAGATCTGAAAATCTACTATTTTCCATATTTACATTCACAACAGTACAGAAAAGCAACCATGGCAGTCAAAATAACCTGAAAATCCAGTATTTCCCAAATTAACGTTCACAACAATACATGCATTTTTCCATATTTACTTTTCACAAATACTGTATTTACACAGATTTTCTGTCAAAACAATTATGGTAGTCAAAAGACCTGAAAATCCGGTATTTCCATATTTACATCCGCAGTAGAGAGAAGCAACTATAGCAGTCAAAATAACTTGAAAATGTAGTATGTCTCATATTATATATTCAAAACAATAAAGGTATCTTCTATATTTATTTTGACTAATAATGGCATTAACATAGATTTACGGTTAAAGCAACCACAACATTCAAAAAAGACCTGAAAATACAGTATTTTTTATATTTACATTCACAACAGTACAGAAAAACAACCATAGCAATCAAAATAAAAAGAACAATTCAACAAAGATGGAAAATCAGCAAGAACAATTCAATGTTTCTCCATGCAATCAAATTCAGCAATGCTCAAACCAACTTTTATGAATGATCAAAGAACTCACCGGAACTTAATTTCCCTTGCTTAGCTGTGTCTAGAGCGAGAACACAGAGAGAAAGAGAGAGAGAGAGAGGGAGGGAGCTGTAACGGATCAAGAAATTTCTTTTAGTAGGGTCACACGTAACGGATCAAGCTAATTTTCTCTTCCTGATTTCCTCGGCTTCATCCCACTCCTTCTCCAACTGCCATCCAGACTAATAATCCCCCCGATCGTGCATAAACTTGCAGGAATCTCCGTATCCACAGTAACCAGTTTCCTTGTAATCCTTGCATATGTCTGGTTGATAATCAAATCTTGTTGTAGCTCTGATGTGAGCAGAAGCCCTGAGCGGGCCATGAGACCCTCCCGCTTTCTCACTAGCAACCGTTTGCTCTCTTCGGAATCCGGCCTTAAAATCAGTGTATCCATGGATCCCTTTGTACAACTTTTCATCACCCGTGTTTTTGCCTTTTCCCTTCAAAGCCTCCTCTGCATTCCTAAGAACTCTCTCACGAATTGCTCGCGCATCTCTAGAGAATTCGGTCTCGGTTTCTAGAGTTGCTGTTGCTCTACTATCATGTTGGACTTGGTTTTCCTTTGAAGACTCGAACTGAAATACAGGAGTGTCGGATGCGGCATCTGATTCCACGGATGCAGGGTTCTTAGAAGGCCCACTAGAGAAATAAAGTTTATTATCAGGTTTTGGGGCTTTCTTCTGGCCGTGCAAGAATGTAATATCGGTTTTCGATTCCTCATCGTCATCCTCCGTAACTGTTCGTCTCCTAATGTTTTTATTCTTCAAAGGCTTTCGGAAGAAGCTGCATACTGAAAATTACACAGTCAAATAAAGATTGGACCGAGCAACAGAGAAATGCAACAAACATAACATGTAACAGAAACAGAAAGCGATACAACAAACAAAAAAAATGCAGGGAAAAAAGGGTACCTTGTTCAGTTTGCGGCCTCTCATCAGAATCCGCCATAGAAACAGAATAATTAAAGAAAGTTACACAATCTGAATAAGTTAATTTTGCGACAAACTTCCAACCTTGATTTGTTTGCCAGTGACTATTTCTTGAGAATCTGGAAATAACAGAGACAACAAGTAAGAACTCTGTATTAAATAACAGAAAATAAGTTCCGCAATAGTGATATGATCTAACGCAAACTGCAAGAAACTCTCTCCCCCAAACTCAAACACGTGATTTTCTATCAGATGATCCAATTTCAAATCAAATCTATCTAAATGAAGATAAGCCAAAAACAAATGCTTAATGTCATTATCAAACGGCAAAGACAACCAGGCATGAATGTAAAGCCACAAGCAAAAAACAAAAACTCGGTGCCATTAGAATAATATCGGATGATGCTAAACCGCACAATATAATCACTAGTTAGGAGTTAGTTGATTTTATAAGTTTTGCGGTCGTGTATTAACAACTTGTCTCAAAGGTCTTGATGATGTGTGGTGTATTTTACTGTTTAAGCAATATTAGATTCTCTACTACTTATGATAAAATCCCAACTATTTCTCAAGAAAATCAGGAAGAAATGCCTCTTTATCAATCAGAAATTCCATGACTCTATTAAAATCTTTCTTTCGACTAAAAACACAAGTTTAATGCTTAGCATTCGTTATTTAAGTATATTTGGCAATTGGGCCTTTTTTTTTTTTTTTTTTTTAAACCAGTTAAAAGTAAAATTAGTTAGAGGACTTTCTGGTGGTAGGGTATAATGTTATTATTCGTATTATTATTAGTTAGAGTTATGGAGGAATTATGTTATCTCATGACATCTTCTCAACTCTTAAAGTATCAGAATTCATTAAAAAAAAAAATAAGAAAATCTTTTTTTTTTTTTTTTTTCAAGCATAAAGAATTGGAAATTTCTATAAACAACACTCAAAAGGAAATCATCCAGAAGAGTCATCCCAGAAATTGACTTGTGTGCGGCAGCTATACTCAGAATGTAGACTATGTAGTACATAATAAATAAATAAATAAACAAATAAAACATGAAAAACAAAACAAAACAACGCATACAGCTAGGAAAAAAACAAAACAAAACAAAAAACAAAATAATATTGCTCCTTAGGATTTAGTTTTCTTTTCCTCCGTTTTCTCATCAACCACACAGGGAAAACCGGAAAAGGGGGGGGAAAAAAATTAGGGCTGCCATGGTATATGGGAACGATTACGCACCTCAAATTGAAAAACCCAAGCGTTGCCGAGTGCGATCGAGAGGCTGAGATCGTGAGATTGCGATCACGAGGCTTGCATCAACCAAATGCCGACGAGCACTTCAGAAAGAGAGAGACAATCAGATGGCGGAGGGAGGAGAGAAAGCGGGGCGGTGGAAAAGAGAAGGGCGAAAGAAAAAAGAGGGTAGAGAGTCGAGAGAGATCAGATAAAGAGGGAGAGATAGAGGTTAGGAATTTGGAAACTGGAAAGGTGAGGGAGGACCGGAGGAGAGACAAACAGATTAAGCATTATGGAAACTGTGTGGTCATAACCGTTATGACCGCTACTATTTATAGAACTAATAATAGTAGAACGGTCATGACCAATCTTCTACTGAGTTCTATTAATAGTAGCGGTCATAACGGTTATGACCACCCAGTCATAACCGTTATGACCGCCACTATTTGTAGAACTAATAATAGTAGAACGGTCATGACCAATCTTCTATTAAGTTCTATAAATAGTAGCGATCATAACGGTTATGACCGGGTGGTCATAACCGTTATGACCACCCAAATATTTATATAAACCAAAACACTAATTTTATATTGCAAAATCAGATAAAAATACTAACTTTTTGTATTCTAAACAAACATTCGGGAGTAATGTTTTTCTCAATCAATTTTGTAACTTTCGACATGAGTAGTTTTTAAAGATTTTCCGACGTTCACAGACTTCCAAGCGATTTATAGAGGGCTTTCGCGGTGGTTTTGGATGGTTTCCAAGCGGTTCCGGCCGACTGCAACTCTCTCTCTAGATTTCAGTTTCTCTCTCTAAAACACTGTAGATGTTGGTTTAAAAATTTTTTAGGGGCATATGAAGGAGATGAGGGTAAACTTGAAAATTTACATACATTAAATGCTACTGGGCCCCACAAACAGTGCTAAAACTGAATGAAATAAAAAGTGGTGCTGAATTTAATATTATTTTCTCTAGAAGTGCTATTAATGAAATTTACCCTTAAAAAAAATACAAAATAAAAGGGAAAGTCATTTTGGTAATTTAAGTTTGTTGTTACGTCATTTTGACAAATTCCTACTACTAGTACCTAGCTTAGCCGGATGAATACGGAGTGGGAAAAAGAAAAAAGAAAAAGAAATAAGAATTTGGATTGAAAGGGTACTAAATATTAATAAATAAATATATATATATATATATATATATATATTAGGAGGAGGAGTATTTAACTATAATTTGTGGTTTTTTTTTTCATGGTGAATAACAATTTGGAAAGGTGAGGTTCAAATTTAAAAAATATAATTTTAAAATGATAAATAAGTTTTACTGTTTTACATCTTAATAAATTTATGTCTTTATTAATTATAAGATTACTCTAATATCTTAATCCAAATATATATACAAAATTCGGTTTACTATTTTATACTATTATCAAATATATATACATAAAAAATTACTTAAAATTATAAATTCACTAACACAATAAACTCATCATATTTATATAAAATATAAAATTAATAACTAGAATTATCAAATATGCATAATGATTAAAATAAACATTTCTTAGAATAGAACATAAATCTAAGTTGTAATTGGTGTCCATATACAAATCATCACTCAAATAAGTCTTAAATTGTCACATAATCAAGATCCAAAATATTAAGAGAAACATCAAAAGACAACAAAATATTAAAGCAAAAGGAAATGCTTTCTTACTTGAGAATGATAGCATCATAGGTTTCAACTCCACAATTTGGAAAGTTGAAGTTCAAATTTGAAAAATGTAGTTTCAAAATGATGAGTAAGTCTTACTGTTTTACATCCTAATAAATTTATGTATTTGTTACTTATAAGATTATCCTAATACTCTAATCCAAATGTATATACATAATTGGGTTTACTATTTTATATTATTAACTAGTTAACTATAATTATAATTTGTTTACTATTTTATATTATTATAACTTTTGATTTATGTTGTCTTAGTAGTGAAAATTTTTTAATAATTGTTTTTTGGTCTTGTATCAAACACACAAATGGGCCTATACTTGTTATAAAAGAGTTTTATATTAGTTTGAAAATTCTAACATAAACGTGTGAAACGTGTTAACCATGTTAGCCCGTTTCTGGCCCGTTTATTTTCGTGTTAAACGTGTCGACCCAATTATTAAACGTGCGGTCCAAACCCATTTATTACGTGTCATTCTCGTGTCGTGTCCGAAATTGCCAACCCTATGTGTTAATATAAACTTAATTACGAAATTCTCCCCAGAATTATAACTTTATAACATTTTCCCCCTTAATATTTTAAAATGTAACATTTATTCCTACTAACTTTGAAACTTTAATAATTTTGTCCCTTACATTTAGTTTTTGGATTAAAAAAAAGAGTAATTGACCTAAATAGTCCCGAACTGTTTAAAAGGTGACAGTTTGGTCTTTTTTTTTTTTTTTACCCTAATGACCTTAAACTCCTTTCTTGGTCATTTTAGCCTTTCCGTCTAGTTCTATTAAAAACTCATGGAATGGTCACGTGAGAAGCACGTTTTGTACTTTTTGAAGGAAAATACCACTAAAAAGATGAAAATAACCTTATTCATATCAATTAAAAAAATTTTAAAAAATAAAGAGAGAGAGATAAGTTGAATTAAAAATCAAACCCAACCCCCCCCCCCCCACCCTCTCTCTCTCTCACCTCCCCTCCCTCCCACCCACCCACCCACCCACCCACCCACAAGTTCAACACCGGTGCCGAACATCGACCGTCTCTCCCTCGCTCCCCCCAAATCCGACACCAGAGTCCGAGAAACCGTATATTTCTCTCACCCTTCCCTCCCTTCCCATCCCACCCCCCTCCCCCAAAGATCCGATGCCAAACGTTGGAGTCCACCCTCGTCTTCTTTGTCGCCTGGCCCCCGCCTTCGCTGACGAGCGCGAACCCCCCCCCCCAAACACAACCCAGATCTAGGTTTGCTAGGACACACCCCTTACGCCGGAGTCCACCATTGCCGTGAGTCTCTTTGTGCTGATGCCGGAGGAGAGAAGAGAGAGAGAGGAGGGAGATATTCGAGGGCTATTAAATTTATTAATAGATTACTAAAATACCCTTTCATATTAGGTCACATATCTTACACATGATGCATTCCGTTAAAAATTTAATGATTTTGGACGAAATGGACTAAAATGGCCAAGAAAATAAGATTTTAGAGTCATCACGGCCAAAAAAAAAAAAAAAGAGGACCAAATTATCACTTTTTAAAGATTTCGGGGACTATTTGAGTCAATTACTCTAAAAAAAATCATGTGATATACACATGACAAAGAAATTAAGGACATTGTAGTTATCTTTAGCCAAAAAAAAAAAGGAAGAACGAGAAGAAGAAGAAAAAGAAGAAGAAGACGAAAGAAAGAAATAGGACAATTTATTATTATTTTTTTAAAAGGGCATGGATTTGAATATTTAGATCAAAATTAAGTGTTGACCTTGAAAAATGGTATAGATTTGTATATTAATTGAAATCTAAAGATATAAAATGTAAAACTTCAAAATATATATATATATATATACTTTCTGAATAAAAACATAATATATGTTATAAAAAACATAAATAATCCTTTGTTTACACAAAAAAAAAAAAAATAATAAAGTATTTACTGTGTGAAGAAGAAAAGGCAGCTAAATTTTATTGTTTAAAACATGGTTAATTGCTTTTTATTTTCTTCTTTTTTTAGAGGATAATTTTGCTTTTTTACCAAAAAAGAAAAAAAATTCTTGTAAGGGTAATTAAATTCCTTTAATTTTTTGAAAGAAAATTTATTTTTTAATAGTATGATATTTTCTTTTAACAATTAAAATGTAAATTTATTTAAAAAAGATTTTCATTCTTATTGTAAGGTTAAATATTTATTTATTATGATTTAATTAACTTTCTCAATTCAAATTCCAGAGGTTAATACATGACATTTTCCATTCAGAAAGAAACGGAAGGGAAAATTTTGTTATAGTTTTGAAGTGGGGGAGAAATTAGATATCATGTTTTGAAATTTATGAGCCAAAATATTATAAGGATTATAATTTGAGAGGAATTTTATAATTATTACTGCATACTAAAAAGATGTAGGTTGTTACTGTTCTTGGAACAGTGTATGGACGATTTTGCCACTTAATTCATGTTGTTTTTTCTGTAGCTATAGTGACTGGACATATTTGCCCTTTTCCTCTCATTGCACGAACAAATTTGCCCCTCGGTCAGTATTGTTTTTTCCTCCCACTACGGTAAAATGTCGATTTGGCCCTTGGTATATGTGGTTTGACGATTTCATCCTTCTGATTAGACATATTGAATATGGGTTTGACCCTAGGTTTTCCTCTTTCTTTCTCTTTCCACTGCACATTCTCTTTCCTTTCTTTCTCTCTCTTCTGTTTGCTCTCTCCCTCTCGGTTTCTTTGTTTTCTCCAAATTCTAAAATTTGATTTGTGTTTTTCTCATCGCCGGTTTGTTTGTTTTTTTTTTTTCGGGCATTGTCTTCACCTTATGTTGTTTTCTTTTTTCTCTTTATTTTCCTATTTTTTCCCTGTTGATTTTTCGTTCTGATTTTTTCTTTACACTATTCATTTTTCATTTTGGGCTTTTTTTTCCATTTTTTTTTTTTTGTGTTTTTCCTCTCCTTGGTTTGTTTTTTGTTTTTTTTTTTTTCGTTATCATTTTCCTCTTCTGTTGTTATTTTATTTTTCCCTCCTTTTTTTTTTGGAATTTTTCCCCAAGGTTTTTTCCTCCGATTTTAGTTCTTCAATTTTAAATTTTAACTTTTTATTTTGTTGTTTTTGTTTACTGTTGTTTTGGTGGCTTTATTTTTTATTTTTTATTTTTTTGTGGGTTTGGGTTGTCTTTTGTTGGTTTTGATTTTTTTCCCCTTATTATTACTAGCAAGGTTTTTCCCTACGTATATATCAGTGGAGAATTTTTTTTTTCCTGTATGTTTTTGGCTATGGGATTTTTTTGCTCCTACATGTTTTTTCCGTAAATTTTTTTCCTTTTTTTCCCCAATTTTTTGGGTGATTTTTCTTTTTTTTGTTTTTTTATGGTTATTTTTCGTTCTACATGTACATAATCAGAGGAAAATATTTTTTTTTTCTTCTATTTTTTTTCTATTTATTATAATTGTTATTTTTGTTTCCTGCATTTGTCTGATTGGAGAAAATCATGAGAAGAGAAGAACAAGAAAAAAATTTTAAAAAAATAGGTAAGCTCTGGGTTTTTTTGTATTTATTTTATTTTTTTAAGTATATACGAATTTAATACCCGTGCATTGCACGGGGAAGGAAGAAAAAAAATAAATAAATAAATTGAGTATTATATGATAAAAACAATTGGTTAAGATAAATATTATAATTATAATAAGTATAATTTTTCTCAAAATCTCTCCTAATAGTGAAGATGCAAAATCAAAATGATAATAGTAGTAACAATAATAAAAACGAAAACAAAGGCAAAAAAGAAAAAAATTTTCTGTAGTTATACTCATTTAAAGAAAAAAAAATTAAAACAAAAAACAAAAAAACAAAAAAACAAAAAAATCTTTAAATTCAAAAGAACCGGAAAAAACTAACCCTAACAAAAACATCATAACAAAATAAAATATATATCCCATTTTCTCATTTTTCTCATTTCCTTGGCTGATGGGCTTTTAGATGCCGAAGCCGATACTCGGACAGACCTCCTTTCTGGAGTTGTATTTTTCTCAGACATTTTCGTGGGCTCCGACATGGGTAGTATTTTTGAAGATTTCCGACGTTAACACACTTACAAGCAGTTTATAAAAGGCTTTTCGTTGTGGTTTAGGATGGTTTCCGAGCAGTTATGGAGTGGTACTTGCCGGTTGCAACTCTTTCTCTCTCTAGAGTCAGAGTTTCTCTCTCTAAAACACTGTAGAAGCTAGTTTGAAATTTTTTTTAGGACATGCGATGGATAGTGACTTTGGGCTGGTGGGAGATGAGGGTAAACCTGACTTTTGACATTCATTAAATGCGGTTGGGCCCCACATAAATGATGTGACAGTGCTAGAAATGAAGGAAAAAAAGTGATGCTGTTTTTAATATAATTTATCCCGCAGTTGCTAGAAATGAAATTAACCCAATAATTTATTGTCAACTAATAAATGCACTTTTTAAAAGAAAAAATATAAAACATGCGACAGAATATGAAATAATAAAAATAATTATCTAATTAATTATTTTATATTGGTAAAAATATAAAATTGCATAAATCGGCTAATATGTAAGAATACAAAAATATTAATTTTATATTAAAATTTATCAAAACATTTTGAATTCAAATAATCAGATTATAATATTAAAAATTAAAAACAAATTAAAAAATTTAAACGAAAGAAATAAAATATGATATTAAAATTTACAAACATTGGAGCTCTATTACTTTATAACAAGATAAAAAATATAATTTTTTTCAGCTGTGATTAGATTTTATCATTAAAAATATATGTAACTGTGATTAAATATTTTTATACATTGAATTTTGATGTTACACTTTTGACTTATATTGTTTTCAATATGTAATAAAGTTTTACATTTATATAGTAATTTTATGAATTATTTATACTTTATTTGTTTATTACACCAAATCAAATTGTTGCTAGTTTTTTTCTTATTGAAATATAGGAATTTGTTTTATTACAACAAAGATAACTTAATGTTTATATTTTATTTTTATTTTACATATACTATGATGATTTTTTTTATTTTAATGTTAGTTTTATTTTATTATAAAAAACTATTTATTGTTTCGTGTCTCACATGTTTATTTATAATTTATATTTTTTTAATGACATTTCTTTATGTTGTCGTTTTGTTTCATACAAAATACAAAAATAATAAGAATGAAGAACAATTAACGCAAAAATATTAGTTATTCAAGACATTCAAAACATCAAAAAAAAAAAAAATCAAAATGATACAAGTAATAATGAAGTATGTATATCAATAAATTTGCAGTCTTTAACCGATGAGTTTGAAAAATTGAATACAGAAATTATATGTGGTCGTCGAACTAGACTTATATAATTATCTCCAATTTCCACCACAAATCAAGGAACATCAAATCAATCTTTGGAAGCCTACAATTCATCATCAATTGAAAAAAGTAAATTCTTAATCTCAAATTTTTCTTCTTCTTCTTCTTCTTTTTTAGATTATTAATTTAAATAAAATTTTTTACTAATAGTTCATGATTTTCCTTTTATTTTTCATACAAATTTTTCCACAGATTCAAATGATGAATATATTGACATTACAAATTGTAATTGTACATGTCAATATTGTAGAGCATTATTTTAGAAAAATAAACAAACACAAAATGCATATCCATCACGTTTTTTTATGTTGTCAAAATAGAAGAATTAACATACCGTTAAATAGGAAGACACCACCAATTTTATATCAACTTTTAAATTATTATGGAGGACCTTTAAATGCAAATTTCATAAAAAAATATTTGAATCTATAATTTTGTGTTCACTTTTACTTCATTTGGAGAAAAAATTCAATCTGATATCAATAATTCATTGGCACCTTATATTTTTAAGATTAGTGGTCAAATACATCATTTAATTGTATCTTTACTTCCAACAAATAATAACCCTCCAAGATTTGCAAAACTATATATTTATGATACGGAAAATGAAACTCAAAATAAAATAGCAACATTTCCAAATAATAATGATTCGAACAATTTAAATGAGTTCATCATTCAAAAACTAATTACAATGCTAGATGAGACAAATAAATTAGTGCAACTTTTTTGAACTGTTAGGGATATTTATAAAAAAAAAAAAATCAAATAACATCAACGAAATTAAGATTAATATGAAGATGACAAGAAAAGAGTACACAATATGATCTTCCAACTTCAACAAATATAGGTGCTTCAATTGTTAGAGATATTGGTCAACATGAAAAAGGTAAATATATTATTATTCATAATCAAACGGGAGAATTACAAAAAATCAATAAACTTCATCCATTTTATATGGCATTACAATATCCATTATTATTTCCTTATGGAGAGGATGGATAAATAATCGATATATGATGTAATCCAAATTTTACTGATAAATAACCACGCAGAAATCAAATACCAATAAGATCATTGTATGCTTTTTAACTTCAACAACGACTACATTAAGATATATATATATATGTTCTATTGAAGAAGATCATCTAGATTATGTAGATAGAATCAAATAATTTAATATTTAAAATTTATAAATGTATTCAAGATACAATAATTAGGGGCAATACCGATGCACAAGCAATTGAGAAACGAATTGTTCTACCATTATCTTATAAGGAAGTCCAAGATATATGATTCAAAATTATCAAGATGTAATGGCAATTTGTAGATATTATGAAAATCCTGATATATTTTTAACATTTACTTGTAACCTTAAATGGCCAGAAATTAAAAAAACTTTACTTATAATTCTAGCACAAAAACTGAAGATAGACCAGAGATCGTTAGTAGAATATTTAAAATAAAATTAGATCATTTATTAAATACAATAAAGTCAGGAATTATTTTTAGACCTATAATAACAGATAAGTTAATTTATTTTACATTAAAAAAACTACATATTATTATTATTATTATTATTATTAATTATTAAAGAAAAAAACAAAACTAATATAATTTTTATATCTATGTGTTTTATTTCTTTGTTTTTTTACTTGACTTTAGATTTATGTATGGTGGAGTTTCAGAAAAGTGGTATACTTTATTATCATATGTTATTCTGATTACATCCTGAACATAAATATCATGATCCTACATAAATAGACAAATTTATTTATGTCAAAATTCCAAGATCCAACAATAGAATGTTTAGGTTATAAAATTATATGTGAATATATGATACATGGATCGTATGGATATGCTAAAACATCTGCACCATGCATGAAAAATTCAAAATGTTCAAAATATTTCCAAAACAAACAAAAAATGAAACAACTATAGAAAAAAATTGTTTTGTCACCTATCGTCGCAGAGATGCAGAATTCAATTTTATCAAAGAAAGAATTAAACTTGACAATATATACATTGTTCCTTATAACTGAATTTAATGTCTAAAATATTGAGCGTACATTAATGTTGAAATATGTTCTAAATATATTCTTATTAAATATCTATTCAAATACTTAACCAAATGTCTAGATAGAATAAGAGTTGTTATTGAAGATATTGTTATTACTAAAAATAACAAAAAAATAAGTTACAAAGAAGTCGATGAAAAAAAAAAACTTATATTAATTGTTAATATATTACACCATATGAAGCAATTTAGAAAATATTTGAATATTTAATCTATCATAGAAATCCAACTATTCAACACATTTCTATTTATTTACCAAATATGCAAAATATTAAATTTAATAAAAATTAACAACTATATAATATAATACGATAACCCCAAATTCAAAAAACAACATTAACAGAATAGATGGAAATTAATAAAACAAATGAAAATGCTTGACAAGTTACTTATACATAACTTCTAATAAAATGGGTTTGGAATAATAAAGATAAGATTTGGACTCAGCAACAAAATGGACATACTATACAAAGAACATTTTTATATTTATTCGAGTTCTAGTCAAGTTATATTACTTAAAATTATTATTAAATTATCAAAAAAATTCAACAAGTTATAAATAACTTCGAATAGTAAATATTATTATTTATTCTACAAATTAAACAACTTGCCATCTACTAGGTTTATTAAGGGACGATAAAGAATATGATGAATCAATAAAAGAAGCATCAATTTTGGTCAATATCTGCCCAACTTCATCAACTTTTTACTAAAATACTATTATTTTGTAATATTTCTGACCTAATAAAATTTTTACGAAAACATTAGAAATTAATGTGTGACGATATTTCATACAAAATAAAAATTTTTATTTAATACCCCAAAATTTTGAAATTCCCAAAAATAAATTATATAATTTTGTATTATATGAAGTAAAATATTACTAAATTTAAATTCATTTGCTTTATCACATTATAATCTTCCGCTTCCAACTAGAGCATTAATTGAAGATTTAAATAATAATCTTTTGAGAGAAGAACTCAATTACGATAAATACAAATTGAAAGAAGAAAATTTAAATTTAGTATGAAATTTAAATCAAGAACAATAATTTATTTACAATCAAATTTTAGAAGCGATAGAAAAAAAAAATTTATTTTTCATATACAGTTATGGTGGTATGTGAAAAATATATTTATAGACTGCCATGATTAGTAAAATTAGATCAAACGTTGAAATTGTATTAGCGTCGCATCATCTAGAATAGCATCATTATTATTATTATCAAAAGGCCGACCTGCATATTCGAGATTTCGTATACCACTTTCAATTGACAAATTCTCATCTTGCCAAGATCAAAAAACCTATTCAACTAGCGAAATTGATTGGAAAAACAACATTAATTTTATAGAAATGAAGCACATATAACTAATAAATGTTGTTTTGAAGTTTTAGATAAAACAATGCAAGACCTAAGAAATGATTCTAATAATCCATTTGGAGGAATGTCAGTTATATTAGGTGGTGACTTTAGACAAATATTACTTATTATTCTAAACGGTACAAAAGAAAATATTATTGATGTAACTATAAATAATTCTCATCTTTGACCATATTTTTGTACACTTATTTTAACAAAAAACATGCGATTAAAAAAAATCTAACTATTATATTGATGAACAAATAAAAATTGCTAACTTATCTGAATGGATTTTAAATGTCGGTAATAGAACAACAAATGGAACAAAAGATTCCGAAAATGAAGATGTTAGTTAGATCAAAATACCTGAAAAATACATAATACTATATAATAAAAATTCTATTCAATATATTTCTACCACAAATATTCAAAAATTTCTGTAATAATTTTCACAATATTGATTATTTAAAACAACACGTAATTGTTACACCTAAAAATAAAACAACTAATGAAGCAAATAAATATTTGTTATCTTTAGTACCTATAGAAACAAAAATTTATTATAGTGATGATACTATTTTTTCATCGTCTGAAAATCTCAATGAACTTGATCTTTTGTATCCTTCTGAATTTTTACAAACGCTTAATTTTAATGGACTACCACCACATGAATTAGAATTAAAAGTTGGAGTTCCTGTAATATTGATGCGAAATCTTAATCAATCGATGGGTTTATGCAATGGTACGAGACTTATTATTACACAATTAATAAATAGAATTATTGAATGACGTATTATATTAATTTCAATGGCATGACTAAAAAAGTTTATATACCAAGAATAAAAATGACAATAAATGAATATAAATGACCTTTTATTTTAAAAAGACGACAATTCTCTTTAAAAATATACTATGCAATGACAATAAATAAAAATTAAGGTCAATCACTAATTAAAGTTGGACTACATTTAGAATTTGAAATTTTTAGCCATAGACAACTTTTCGTTGCTTTATCTAGACAAACACCACCAAAATATTTACATATTTTAATACACAATTCAACATACCCAAATCATATAAAAATATAGTTTATAAAGAAATACTACATAATATTAACCAAAAATAGTAATTCACGAGGAAAAAAAAACTACAAAAAAACAATATTTTGCCCTTACTAATTATATTAAAAAATAATTGTTATAATCTTCAAAATTCAAATTCTATTTATAAAGTTTTAAACAAATGTATTTATATCTTTCTACTATCTGTAGAAAATGTACAATCCACTTCAAGTAGTTAAACAAGAGAAAACACATCAAACTATCTGTGCTCGAGTACTTCACTTACGGAAAAACACGGATTATAATATTGGTTGTCTAATAAGTATTGACTGCTTATTAGTAAACGAACAGATAATTGATTTTTTTTTTTTACATATTGTATTTATTAAAAAAAATTACAATATTATTAAATATATAAATAACAATAAATTAATAAATATACATTTTTTTTTCCAAGACGAGGCAATATATGGGTTTGTCCATGCAAAAGATGCAAATTTCATTACAAATAAAATACAAGTAGGCAGTATGTATGAAATCAGTAACTTTTTTATCATGCACAATACACAAAGAAACAAAATATTTCCCCATAGAGTAGTGTTACAATTTGTATGGTCCATAATTTTTAAAGATGTCGAAGAAGATATACTTGAAATACCCCAATATAAATTTAATTTTGTGGAGTACGACCAGCTAACGTTAAAGGTTGATATCAACGACTTCCTTTCAGGTAAATCACATATGATTTTCACATTTATTAACCAAAAATTCATAAATTTATAATATAAATATCAATAAATAATAACTTTATATTTGTTATATCATATCAGATGCCATTGGTCGCCTCATATCTGTCAAAGGTATTGAAGAATCCAATATAGGCGACAGACTAGTAAAAAGGCGAAATCTAACAATCCAAAATATCAAGTAATTATGAATAAAATATTATTATAAATATATTTGTGAAAAGATTTACAATCAAATATTAATATATTTAAATTTATTATATTTTACATAGAAGAAACACTTAACATAACTCTTTGGGGAGAACTTGGAAAATAGTTTGATGAAAATGTAGTTCAAAAAATACCCAAACCAGTTGTAATTGTCTTTACAGTCATGATAGCCAAACAATACCTCGATAACTACATATACAATAAAAATTAATACTATTTTCTCTAAAATAATATTAATAAACATTTTCAAACATTAATTTTCATAATTATAAATAAACAGGCAGACTCTATGTTATAAGTATTTCTGGAATTTCATATTATTTTGATCCAGACATCGTCGAATAAAAAAAAAATCAAAAAAATGTATTACAAATCTTTACCACGAAATAATTATAATTATTTATATTTTTTGATTTTCTGACAAAAAATATTTTACTTAATATATTATCTATTTCTAAGTTCAATCATTCTACCCAAAAAATCGATTTTATTGCTACATCAACAACAAAACCATTATCATTCGAAAAACAGAAGACTATGAATAGAGTTACAATAGCTAAACTCCGAACTTTAGATCCATATAAAAATCAAGTAAATACTCATTTATTGCTGTTTAATTATAAAATATAATTTATTAAACAATATTTATTCATACAACAGGACACAAAATTTACTATAAAAGCAAGCATTAGTGAACTTGATGCACGCCAAGGTTGGTTCTATAATGCCTATCCAAGATGTTACAGACAGGTCATACAATCAGAAACTTCATGGAGGTGCGATACTCACGAGAACTTAACTTCAACGCCGATCATTTGGTAATATTCATCACCTTTATTGCAAAAACGAAAAAAAAAAAAAAATAGTTCCATACAATTAAAAATTAAATAAATTTACAATATTTACAATAAGTAAAAAATCAATACACGGATCGAGGACAGCACTGGAGAAATGAATATTGTCATATTTGGAAAAACCATTCAATAACTAAAAGACAAACCTTGCTCCATATCGACAATCCAAGAAGGATAAACTGATCCAAATATCATTGCTCCTATTCTTGATCAACTTAAAGGCATCTCAAAAATATTTCTGATTCAATTTCGTCGTAGAGGTGTTTTAATTGATGCAACAGTTATAAAAACCTTTGACGATAATGAATCACCAATGTTACTACATGCACTACTAACTGGATCCCCCAAAGAAATCCCACCACTGTTAGCTTCTTTTCATCCAGAGACACCACAACTAAAAAGCAAAAAAACAGTTAAAAAAAAAAAAACAACTCAGTTTCAATGAACCAACCATCGAAGAAGTTGAATCCAGGTACATAACTACCTAAAATTTATCTTAAATTTTCGTAACTACCTTACTTAACTTATATATTCATAAATTATTTACTATCATCTAATTGTATTTATTATTATTTCAGCCCTTAACAGCACTACCCTCTAACAGAAATCCAAATATCTCCAAGTGAGCTCATCTAAAAAATGAAAAGTGGCTAGGTACTATTATCTTTTCCATATAATTACATATTACATATTACATAACCATATTCATCTCAATTTTAATTACAAAAATCAAATAACTAATAGATTTATTTTATTTTCCATTATGACAAGTCAGAAGAAAAAAGGAAGAAAATCAAACATGCGTAACAACAGTTTAAAGAATTACAAAAAGTTTCAACCACCAAGATTATATAAATATGAACTTGAATGTACAAAACCAAAAAAAAAAATCTAAATTTTCATACCTATTGTTATTATATTATTTGTGTTAATCAACTGCTTTTAATGTATGTTATTTATCTTTATCACTAATCCTTACCATTTCTAAATTTTTTACTACTGCCGTGCAACGCACAGGTATTAAAGTTAATACTAAAATTAAACATTTATTTGGCCTATTTTATATAAATGACCCCTAAACTTTTTAAATTTAATAATTTAACCATCAACCCTTGAACTTTATCGGAGAGAATGGTCAAATAGGAGTATTGGAGCCATTATTTTGGAGATTCAATGGGATATCTTTTTCCTATTCTTGGTATTGTTTTTTTGTTCTCAGATCTGTCATCTTTTTCAGCTCATGAACAGGTTAAACAAGGACTAATTAAGTAGATGAGGATGTGTTTAGGAGAAAATCCTCTTTTAAGTCTTACAAGGGTTATTATTGGAGGGTAAATTTTGTAATTAATCGTACAATTTATTACCACACAATCGAGTTTTAAGGGTCATTTGGGGTAGTGTCTCCAAAACACTTCTCCAAAATTTTTCAACTTTTTTCTTGAATTCAAAACTACTTTTTACTTCCTTTCAAAAACATTTAAAAATTAATAATAATAATAATAATAATAATAATAACTACTGTTTTTTACTATTCACATCTTTAAATCTTTATTAAAAATTCATATTTTAAAAGTCTATAACTTTATTATTTCTAGTCAAAATAAGATAATTTTTTTAATTTAATTGCATAGAACTACAAGAAAAACAAAATAAAATTCATATCGATATTTTTCTTCCTAACACATTTCAAGATTTACACTTTTTCATTCCAAACTACATATATTTTTTTAAACCAAATGCATGTTTCTAAAAATCAACTTAATTGTAGTCAAAATATCTCTGAAATTCCCTCTCCAATTGTCCCCAAGTAGCCCCTAAATATTTAGTAATTAACCAAATTATAGTTTTACAATTAGTTGCAACAAACAAACTTCAACTGAACTGAATACTTTTGTTGTTGATAAATGATGAATACTCTAAAGTAATTAATTTAAATTTTGTAACAAACGTCGAATTACTTCACAACTCCTAAAATTATGCTCGAGTTATATGCAAAAAATGAGAAGTA
The DNA here is from genome assembly GCA_025413485.1 of Ficus microcarpa. Taxonomy (NCBI): domain Eukaryota; kingdom Viridiplantae; phylum Streptophyta; class Magnoliopsida; order Rosales; family Moraceae; genus Ficus; species Ficus microcarpa. Next base: position 11,380,567 of record CM046376.1, read on the forward strand.
ACAAACCATACAAGTGTCAAAAAAAAAAATATGCATAAAAGTTTACATTTTCTTGTCTTACCTGTTTTATCTGAATCGATTGAAAATATATGTTAAAGTATATACATAGTTATTGTAAACAATTATCCAATATTTATATAACATTTATATACAGTTCCATTATCAAACCAAAAGCCTCCGAATCTAGTCTAATCCGACAGACTGGATTTGCACGGAGTAAGGGATTCGGCAAACCCTAGCTTTGTCCTGCGTGGGTGATTGATATATAAGGAACTCCTTTTTATTAGATTAACAAATCCGCTTCCAATAAACGAAACTGTTCAGTGAAACTTGAAAGCTACTCAGAAACCTGCTACCAAGTAGACAAATTTCAAAACGGAGAGTAGCACAACAAGAAAGGCAAATATACTCCCATTTCTTTCCAAGAACAGCTAGTATATTTCGTCTGAACAAGCCTTGTTACTACAAAAGTTTATTACTAAATAGCGAATTATAAGCCCATTTTCTTCTCAGGAAGGAGCAGCTCTACTAGTCAATCATAGAACAATAGTGATACCTTCCTTCTTCGGAGGAAACACAACGTTCTTGTTTCCCGGGAAGGTCTTCCGAGAGATGTCCACAAGAGCCTTAAAACTGTACGGTTCGTGCATCGACAACTCCGACAGAACTTTCCTGTTTAGCTGGATGTTCTCCTTCATCAGCCCATGCATAAAGTTGCCATAGTTAACCTAACAACAACAAATAACCGTGGAGAATAAGAAAAGCAGCTGAAAGTACCCATGTTAAACAAATCCGATGAGGAACAAGAATAGCTACTAAACATAGAAAATAGAAACAAAAAAATGATTTCTTATTTATTTTTTACTATTTCATAGAAAGTTTTGTCAAGTACTGAAGTTCAATTCCTATTATTCGGTTAGTATCTGGTTTCCACTAATATGTTTTTTTTTTCCCCCCTTGTCAAGTGATTGTTATTTCAATCAACACATACTCAACTAATGACATTGATTATTGAGAATCCTCTCTCTATTGTTCTTCTTCTCTCTGTAAATCCTAAATTTCACCTCTCTCCCTTTCTCTGCCTCTCTTCCTTGCTCTATTTCTCTCACTCTACATTCTTGCTGCGTTCCTCAGGGATTAATATTATATCAAACGTAGCCTGAAGCAAAGGCAAAGAATGCCTAAAAACAAACACAAAAGAATCTGTCTCAATTACCTACAAGATTGCAAAGAAATAAGTGGTAGGGTAAACTGTGCTTTCCAACTAAAACTGCCCGTGGTAAGTTGGTTATAAAATTTAACACATATGGAGTTGTGGAGATTTTCCCGGTTTTGGCTTGTCATAAGTTGTATTAAAATTGTGGCCTGCGCCCTGAGGTAAGAAAATTTTTTTCCGTACAATTACCATGTAGAATAAGATAAGCTCCATAACAAAGCTCAATGAAGAGAAAATCTCCAAACTAAGACGTAGTCTGGGCTTTTCCAGCCCAAAAATGAAGTTAAAAGTAAGCAATAACATTATGAATCGATGGCGATTTGTTCACTATATCATCTGAGATCGATTTGTGACCGTCTATCAGTGTCTTAAATGTGAATGATTTCCTAAAATATACTTGAGAAAAAAAAGTTATACCTTCCCTTAGTCCGATTACAATTAAAACCTTTAAAGGGACTAGAACATATCCAGGACACATTGTTGCAAGATCACTGGGTCAAGAATCATAGATAAATATTACATCTGACTTATCGTTAAACTCGCAGTTCAAACTAATGAAAGAATGGATTAGAAATGTCAAATGGCCCGAGCATAATTATTAATTTACTAAGTGTAGTTAAACAGTAAATGCAAACAAGGAACGTACCCCATGTTGGCGACTTCCAGCATTGATGCGTTCGATCCAGAGGGAGCGCATATCTCGCTTCTTGTTTCGACGGTCTCTGTAGGAATACTGCAAGGCCTTCTCCACTCTCTCTCTTGCTATGCTAATGCAATTTTTCGCCCTTCCCCGAAACCCCTTTGCTAGCTTAAATACCTTATTCTTGTTCATTGTTGAAGCTTCCTTTGCTGCAGAATCAATGCAACACCCACCACAAATAAACCAGTCGACAATATGTGCGTATACATATAATATATGTGAATGAATATTGTTCCCTATTGTTTAAAATTAAGAAATATACAAGTAAATGAATCACCAGCGGATGTTTATATAAATCTGGAATAGAGGAACAAAGATAATTGATTATAGAAAGATTAAATAGTAAAGGAAATTCCACTTTAACATTTCATCGAGCATTTGATGTGCATGAGTTGTACAAATTTCCAGCGTAAATTAGATTAATAACAAGTATAAAAATAGCAATCAAATTCACAACAAAGGAGAAGAGAAATCGATGTCAAAGCAACAGGTTAAAATGGAAATAAAATAAATAAATAAACAAATTAAAAAGAGTTTTGAAGAACAGTGAACCAACGAACAAAAATAAAACACAAAAAGAAGAAACAAGAAATAGGAAGAGACAAGAAGAGAAGAGTAGTCACCGGTTGAAGCGTGAGTGAGAGAGTGAAGAAAAGGGAAAGTGAGATTGGAAAGCAAAGAGTCGCCCTCTGCAACTGGGGCTTAGGGTTTCCCAGATTTCCACTCGCACCAAAATATCAAATAAATAAAAAATGAGTGTTTTTTTTTTTCGAGGAAAAATGAAATGTGTTTTAACTTTTAAGAAAATTTTTTTTTTCTTTTTAATTTTGCTGAAAGCGTTTTAATGAGTGTTTAGGTAGTGAGGTTGTCATGAAATTCCTGCATGTCTAATTGAATCAATCCCAATAATATTATGTCGTATTATCTAACTTTAAAATTTCAACTATTTAAAAAATTTAAATATTAAAATTTTTTAAATAAATTAATGATTTATCAAAATACTATTGAAAATAGTTATTAAAACAAGAAAATGAAACAACAAGGATAAACTTATCGGGACATGCATCTTAAATTAGTATATTATCTAAATGATTAAAAAAATTTAGAAAAATTTAAAATAAATAAGAAGGATAAAAAATTTAAAAAAGAAAAAAAATGAAGAAGAAGAAGAAGCACAAAATGACAAAATAAGAGAATTTTTTTTTTTTTTTAAAATATAACGTCAAAACTCCCTTGTGAAAAATTTTAGACGAATAATCATGTTAAAAAATTAAGCCTGGCAATTCGTGTTCGTGGGCCATGTTCGTGCCGGCCCGATTACGGTACGACACGATTAGCATAAACACGAACACAACACGATTAATAAACGGGCTAGGAACCCAAACACCAACACGAACCGTTTAATAAACGGGCAGCACAACACGACACGCGAACACGATTATTAAACGGGCCAAAACGGGTTGGTACGAAAACGAACACGTTTATGACCCATTTAACACGAAAAACCCGTTTACGACACAAGCACGAATATGAACACGAACACGACAAGACAAGAAACGGTAAGTCAATATTAACGAACTACGGTTACTAGTCAAAAGAAATTACAAAGTGGCACACCCAAAATATGCAAAGAAGCAAAGACGGCACTTGACCAAAAACAAAAGAGTTAGACAGAGAACTTCAAATTCTATTAGAAAACTTGATTTGGAAGACAAGCTAGCTGTAAACCTCCATATAAAATAATTTAGCTTAGGCTTATGCCTGTGATGATTCTAAAGTAGCCGTGTTCTAACAAAATATTTTTCTAATTTCTTCCTAATATGTAGCATGCATATCTGATTTTCAGAAATGTTATCGAAGATTGAATGACCTCATCAAAATCAAATTAAAGTGAATAATCTTTCCATTAAACTATTTCAATTTCATGATCATTTAAACTTCTCGCCAGGCCTTTTTCCTTGCCCATCCCTCCCAAGTCCCAAATGCTATCTTCCAACTTATTCAGCTGACTAGTATCATCCTGTGGGTGGCTCAAAATTTGTTAGAATGAAAACAGGACATCACAAAAAATGGAGAAGATTTTACATAGTGGATCTACAGTTAATGCAATAAAAGAGAGGCTTTCAAGATTTTGGTTGATCTTTAAACCATTATGTGCTTTGAAATTGGAGTATATTTTTGTCTTGTGAAAATGCTAAACCCAGCTCAATTTTGAAAGTT
>CM046376.1:11384802-11414535 GCA_025413485.1 Ficus microcarpa
TCTTTAAGGTGCATGGTAGCAATAGGCACTAGGCAGTGAATGTCATAATGTTCAAGGTGCAGCGTGTTGTCTAACGTATTGCACATATTGGGTCTACCTATTCCAAAAAAAAAAAAAACCCAATTCCTCAGACTCTCTATATAGCCACCAAAGCCTTACTCTCGTTTAATGTAAATGTCAACAGAGATTAAATGACCAACTATAAGATTTAAATAGTTCCCTCACAACTGTGCAGACAAATTATTTTTGAAAGATTGACATCAAAAGATCACTAGGATTAAAAAAGACTACTAGTATGAAATCTTCATGTTCATGATAAAAAAAAAAAAAAAATCCTTCCTTTCACCCAAAACAGAAATAAATGAAGAAAAAAGAAGAAATTCACAGCAGATCTCACCGAAATGCATAGCTTTTGAAATCAGTATCACCAACTACAAGCTAATCAGCAAAAACAAAAACAAAAAAAAAAAAAGCAGTCCCAAGCATAAATCATTTTCTTGTGTGCGGCAGCTATACTCAGAATGTAGACTATGTAGTACATAATTAATAAATAAATAAATAAATAAATAAATAAACAAATAAAACATGAAAAACAAAACAAAACAACGCATACAGCTAGGAAAAAAACAAAACAAAATAATATTGCTCCTTAGGATTTATTTTTCTTTTCCTCCGTTTTCTCATCAACCACACAGGGAAAACCGCAAAAGGGGGAAAAAAAAATTAGGGCTGCCATGGTATATGTGAACGATTACGCACCTCAAATTGAAAAACCCAAGCGTTGCCGAGTGCGATCGAGAGGCTGAGATCGTGAGATTGCGATCACGAGGCTTGCATCAACCAAATGCCGACAAGCACTTCAGAAAGAGAGAGACAATCAGATGGCGGAGGGAGGAGAGAAAGCAGGGCGGTGGAAAAGAGAAGGGCGAAAGAAAAAATAAACTAAAGGACTCGAATTTGTCTCGGGGGAACGACTACTCCGTTTTCACGGAAAACAACTGACCAAATTGCAAAAAAAAAAAAAAAAAAAAAAAAAAAGGAAAAAAGAATAAGAAGAAAATAGCTGTCTTGGGCTACGTTGCCGTACTAGGCCCAATTGTTGCTGCCTTCGGATGCCCACTTGCTGTTTAACCCAAGAATGGTTTGGTGCTAGAACTCAAGAAGTAAATACTTTATTTCACAAAATAATTAAAGTAAGATTTTAGAACATTTGAAGTAAATAATAGATTTATTGAGTAAACCACAATTTTATTTTTCTATTTATAAGACGTAAATAAATCATGTACTTTGATGTAAATAAATCATTTAACTGCTAAATTTGTTATTTCTTCAAATATTTTTCAAACCTTACTAGTTACTTCAATTATTTTTATAATAATACTATTTACTACAATTTCCTTGGAACTTATTACAACTCATGACATAACTGAAAAAATATATATATATATATATATATCAGAAACCGTAGTAAATAGTATCTTTACGAAATTTAATAAAGTAAATAACAAATTTATAAAATATATATATTAAATATATATAATCGTAAGTAGTAAATTTATTAAGTCAATAACTTATTTATTCAGTAAATTATTTATTTATTATTATTTACATTAAATATTTTTAAAACTGGCTATTACTTCAATTACTTATTGTAAATATTTACTTCTTTTTACTTGAAAAATGGAATGAAAAGTGTTGAACTTGAACTAGCTCCAAGGAATGATTTTAAAGCCAGTGATCTTCGAAGGTATCGGTAATTATATAAACAAAAGACAAGCAAAAGTTGATTACGAAGGATCTAAACCTAAAGAGAAATATCACAACTCTTGCATAACAGTGTATTACATTCTTTATTTATTTATTTATTTATTTATTTATTTTTTTGTCTTTTCTATAAAACATGTGATAATTACAAAGATTAGTACTACATATTTTTTTCTTTTTGTTGGTATTCACCCATGTGCCCCTTTAATTTCACTAGTATCCATTACTAATATTATACGCATACTTAGGTTTAAATTTAGAAATAAGGTATTCTAAACCCTTAATCTACCTCACCTTCACTACTAGGCTAGCCCTAGCGGCTTTTAGTACTACGTATGTTATGAACAGCAGTGTGTGTATATATATTATGTATAAGTATATATAACTTTTTCCTACTATTTTCCACTCCATTTTTTGGGGATTGCAAACGCAAACTTTATGCTATCAAAAACCTCTATTAAATCCTACTTTCGTATCAACTCGTGTATGAGTAACCCTTATTTTGGTGGGAAAAATGCAAAAAGCTATGGAAAAGTAGTATATATAAATAAGCTTTTTTCCAAAAGTCATTTTGTTTTTCGGATCAAACTCATAATATACAACAATTAGATCATATATTCGCTAGAAATTAGAAGTTCAGAAAATTTTGCCAAAGGTGTAGAAGAATTATGAACGAGATGAAAAATCCTTCAAACCTTGACTAGTGTTCTTCTTGTTCCATCACCAAAATGTAAGTTCTTCATGAGCCAAATCTGTTCAAAGAGAAATACCAAACACTTGATGAAAGCCAACAATAATCCCGAGAGAGATTATTAACGTAACTTCAAACCTTTACTAGCGCTCGTCTTGATCGTACCAAAAATGTTAGTTCTTTGGAAGCCAAAAGTCATAACTAGATTAAAGCCTCCAATAATAATCGAGAAAGAGAGAGAGAAAAAAAAATCCCTTCAAACCTTTACTAAACGTTTTTACTTCATCACACCGAAAACGATCAAGAAAGAGAGAGAGAAAAAAAAAATCCCTTCAAACCTTTCCTAAACGTTTTTTCTTCATCACACCGAAAACGTATGTTCTTCGGGAGACAATCTAAAGAGAAAAGTCAAGCCCTAATCGAGAGAAATTTCTCTCTCTTGATTATTGTCTCTCACTAGAACCCTCTAACAATTGATTGTATGTTGAGAATGGAGGAAATCTACTTATTTATATGTGAATCAAAGTAACAATCGTAAGTGCATACTTTAAAAACATGTTTATCAAATTGCAATAAATAAATAAATATATAAATATATAAATAAATAAATAAGTCATAACATAGCTAATGAGATTAGAGAGTAAAACAAATTAATGAAAATAACGATCAATGTATCACTTTCTAGTGTTTACTTTGCCTGTTAAACTGTGAAAATTAAGAAAACAATTCAACTCCCTTTCTAGCTTTTACTAAACTTAAAAATAGGAATCTTTTTAGTGTAAACATAGCAATGCCTTTTAATTTACGTGAATAACTGATCATTGACTTACAAGATGTGAGCCTCTTAAGGAGAATACAAATAAATTTAATATTCATTCACTTTTAATGAATAATGAGTAATCAAAGGGGAGTGATAAAACACCCAAAACACCTCTATATTTAGCTTAAACACCTTTTGCCCTTCTTATTCTTCAAAGGCCCAAAACACCATAGTATTGTAAAATCAATTACAGTGTGCCCCTTAAAAGATTAAATTTTTGAAAATACCTTGCTTACTCTTCCCATCCTATATTAAAAAATAATAAATCTCGAACCTAAAATAATTAATTTATTAAAATAATTGAAATAAATATATTAGAAATAATATATTTTTTAGTTTAGTCATATTTAAAATAATAGTTAATATAGATTATGAATGATAGTCTTGATGTGTATATATATTTTTTATAATTTAATCACTTCATGAAATGTTTTGTGGTTAATTTTCACAAATATAGGAGATGCTTTAGGCATTTATGTAATAAAAAAGTGGTTAAATATTTTACAAATATAGGAGATGCTTTAGGCATTTGTGGAATAAAAGACGCAAAAATAGTATATATTTAGGCTTAATACAAATTGGATATATTGGGTATTTTTCCAAGATATTACAATAATTAGTATTTTTTTTTATGTTGTGTTAAACCTAAATATCATTACTGATTTCGTAAATAAATACATGATTAGATAAGAATTAGCGAATCACGAATTCCTACTTCTTCTTTTCCTTTTCTTATGTGTAAACATGGCTTAAATGTAGAACCTTATATAAACAAAGAATAATGTTTATTACATGCTTTGATAGCCGTTGGAGCACTATTGCAATCCAATTCAATACTTTCTAAGGTGTCCAATTAGTTTCTTGTATTTGCTCGTTAAATTAAGGAATTAAATGATATTTGTGAATGTGAAAACTACATTTAGAACAAAATAGGAAAAAAAAGAAAAAGAAAAGAAAAGAAAAGAAACTATCCTTTCAGAATAAATTTATATCAAGGTATCTAATATTCAACTCAATTTTATATCGGGAAATGTTGATTTTCGTATTTAATTGTATAATTTGCATTTGATTATTTATCAGATTTTCTATGTAAAGTAACTTACATATATGTGTTTTTCTCAACAAAAAAAAAAAAAAAAAACTTACATGTATGTGTATTTATATATATATATATATATATATATATATAAAGTCCATTTATAGTACTATTTATCAGTAATTTTTTTTTTTCTCTTTTACTTGCCTGGGGATATGTAGGAACATCATGCTTATCAACGTTTAACCTTTGTCTCCCACAACATTTTCTTGGAATGTAGGTCTACACTCTATTAAAAGTAATATGACACACAATAAAGTTAGGCATACAAAACTAATTAGGTCTACAATAATTAAAGTAATCACAAAAAAATTATTCAAATTACTACTTAATTAATAACTAACTTTTTTTTTTTTTGGTTGAAGTATTTAATAACTAACTAATCATCAAATCATGAGGCTACATATTCGACCATCCAATAAAAATCCACGCGTTTGCTACTCGTCTTAAGAGGACAAATTGGCACGTGACTCTAAGTGGGCCCCCCAATTCCAGCCTTTTGCCACTTCAATCTTCGTAACTTCTTTTTTATAGATTTATTCCCAAACCCTAATGATTGTTCAAATTTTTAATATTCTCATAATTAGCCCTTATTTGATCTACCCTCCGATAATGATGTAATAAATTCTACAATACTTGTGGCAATTCCTTTACACTATTTATGGTTAGAGGGAAAGATAGAGAGACGGAGAGGCGTGGAGGGAGAGGTGTGAAAGGAAAGGTACACTCCACTGTTTGGTTAGATGGAAGAGAGGACGGAAAGGAGAGGTGGAGGGAGAGAGTCTTCCTCTGACCCACCAATTTACACCTTTTTTAAAATCGCACCCGATTTTTACACGAAAATGTCATGAAAAAAGTACATGTTTCGGACACGAAAATCGTACTCTAAGGGGGTGGATGGCAAACCATCCATTTTCATCTCATTTCAAACTTTTTTTTATCTTTTTCCCAAAAAGTTTTTTGTCTTTTCTGAAAATTCAAAAAAATTTACTATTACAACTAAAATATTTCAACTCAAACTAACACACCAAACACCCCCTAATTTTGGTAGGAAAACGTCATGAAAAAAGTGCACTTTCGGGACCTAAAAATCATGTCAGACTTTTGTCATGAAAATAGTACACATTATGGGACACGAAAATCAAATGAAAGGATGCAAGCTCTCTCTTATTTGAGCTTGAAATGACTATTTAACTAATAAAAATTATTAATATATATTATAGAGGGACAATATAGTAATTACATAAATAATTATCATCTATTCTTTTAACTCCCTCCATTTTTCCAAACAACAAAAAAGATTTCGATAAATCCTCTTCATCATTCATATTCTTTATACCTCAAACTCTCTCAATCCTTCCTCCTCCCCATTCTCTTCCGATCATAGGTTTTACTAAGCTCGGCTTGTTTGGTGAAATCATAATTCTAGTCTCATTGGCATTTGTTTATATTTAAAGCAACCATCATACACTACACATGTGTAATATGTGAATCAAAACACACGGGGAACATGGGTAATATGTGAATCAAAGTGACAGTCTTAACATATTCCAAGGGTATTCATTTAATAGAATGAAATAAAAATGTGCATTTGCTGTTTGGGTTGAGTTTGAAATAAAATGAAATTTTTAGGTTGAAGTTGATTGACTTTTCAAAACTAATTAATTATACTTTTTATTAGTTTTTTCAAAAAAAAAAAAAAAAAAAGGGACAAAAAACCAGTCTTAAAATCCAGTTAAGTTCAAAATGAACTGGAACACCAAAAGGCTAAGATTAGGAGTTTAAGGAGAAATAATGTTAGTTAATATCAATTTTTACTAAAAGAAATGTTCATTCATAATTTCCGTTGTTTTACTTCAGTAACGATTATTCAATCATTTTGGTAGAATAGCAGTTTTATAGGAATGGCTATTCAATTAGACCATTTCAAACCTATATGTAAATGTCAATAATGCGATGTATTTATCATTAAAAACTGTGAAAAATAACATCAACCTATTTTGGATTCTAATATATGATGTTATTTTCAATACTTTTTTTATTCTTTGTCGTCATTATTTTTACTTTTTAATTATCATTATAAAGATTCAAGATAATATCATTATATATATATGGTTAAAATGAATTTCACTAATTATATGACATATCAAAGAATGATAATAAACACAATAGAAACATAGAATTGAATCTTACTTTCTCTTTTTTTTTTTTTTTTGTAGGGTCCCCCTCGCTCAAATTATCCCTCTTTTTAATTTTTTTTTTTTTTTGGAAGGGGATCAGATGGCTGACTTTTAATATATAATATTTATCGTCCAACGCCACTACGTAGAATAACTTGAAATAGACACATGAGCATCCTAGCCAAACTTAATTAATATTCCTTGAAGAACTCAAATGGAATTATATAGGTACTATAAATGCTTTCACATTGGTTATGTACCTAGACCCTTTAGAAGTTATGATACTCTTGCAACATCAATATGTATTAACATATATATATATATATATATATGCGTACTTATATATTCGCCAAAGTTGATCCCACTTGTCTTCAGCCCTCTATGGGACTCAAAATTTATATATGCTTCCTTTTTTCTACAACAGTTGAGAGAATCATTTTCTCATGTCGTTGTTTACATATTGTCATTCTCTTGACGTGGGCAATTTGTACATATGCCAATCGGGGAGGGAAAACACACACCACACAAAAAGAAAAGAAAGAAAAACCATTACAAAGAAAAAAGAACAGTTGCCACCGATAGTGATGATAGAATGATCATTAAAGTTAGGCTTGTTTGGTTATTTTTTGTTTTTCTTTTTGTAGAATCATAACCAAATTTGATATACCTTCTTTACTAGTTTAAAGGTTAAATCTTGCTTAAAAAATGTGATTTTAATGGGATATATCAGTGACGGATCCATAAATTTCTTTTAGTGGGGACACACGAGACAATTTTTAAAATTAATAACTTTATAAGATAAAAAGTTTAATATAATAATAAGTTGAGTGTTATAGGACACACTTGAAGAACAAACTTTTGAGTGGGGTACATTTGAGAAACAAACTTTTGAGTGAGGATAAATTACAAAATTTTAAGAAAAAATAGAGGTATAATTTAAATTTCAAAAAATTGAAGGGGGGGCACGTGCCCCCTGTCCTAATGTAAATTGTGCTTGGTTGCATATCACTTTTGAAGCTTAGTACTTAATTCATTTTACAACTTTGATATGTAACTTAGGCTTAAATTTTCTACTTAAGTAATACATTTGGATTCTAGCGTTTTTTTATAGTGATATTCCCCTAAATCACCCAAAAATATGAGCTACGCATAAAGATAACTCTCTATATCTTTAAAACTATTGACTCGTTTAGATTATAGATTTAAATTGTAAGTTTGAATAGAAAACTCAAATTTTTGTGAGAGAAAATAATATAAAAATAAAAAAAATTTAAATTATGAGTTCGAACTTATGATACAAACAAGGAATATATCTAGAATTCTAACACGGCATTGAACTACTTTTCTTTAATATATTTATTCCATTATTTCTAATCAACCCTATTTTATATTACGCGTTGATTTTGTTTATTGTAACTTTTTGTTTATTGTAACTTCTATTTATACAGAGCTCGTTTACAGCATTCCTTAATAATGAATATTTCCTTTTTTCCTAGTCCATAAATATAAATACATTCTCTAATCACATTTAACCTTTGAATATATTCTATTCTTAATTTTATTCCCTTCTTCTTTTAATATTTAGAACTTTAGGCCTTACCACGCAACAGTTCTTGGAAAGTGGTTCTAGACTCCATTAAACAAGTTGGACGTTCAAAACTAATTAGATGCTTTAAAAAAAAAAAAAGGTGTCTCTAGAACGAATCGAGATCTGCTATTCCGAATATCTTCTCCCATTGGCTGTCCCATCAAAAGTATTATGCTATATCATCTGAATTTAAGAATTTAACCACATGAAAAATGCTAAACATTAAAAATTCGTGAACAAATTGATGAGTTATCAAAAGTTTATTGATAGGACAACCTTTAAGATAGAAAAATAGGATAGCAGACCTGAACTTCTCTAAAGCTGGCAAATTGATTAATGAATTTGGCATAATTTATAGAACGTTAATATTCCCGTATTACTGCGGTAATGAAGCCTAATTCATAACAGGCTAGGAATAAAGAACAAAATCTTTGTTAGGAATATTTGCCTGTGTTCGAATATAGAGTTGGCAGGAAAGAATTTTCAGATTAATATGGGAAAACAAAAGGGGGAAGAAATACATATATTTTTATATTTATATTCACTAAAAAAAAGAAATATATAATATATTTGAAAATAATAAACGCGAAGATATTGATTCACTTTTTGATTTGAAAATAAAAATTATATGTCCACAATGATTCCTGCATATATTCAGCAATATTCTGAAAAATTCTTTTTCTAGCTCTTTCGTCATATATATACGGTGCAATGTGTTCCAAGCTTCTTCAACAACATCACTATATACATACATAAATATATATGTGTGTGTACTAGTTTTTTTTTTTTTTTTTAATGTAGATTTATTTACATCTTTATTTCCACACTAGTTGAGAGCTTTACTAGAAATTTTTTTTTTCCTAGCTCATATTGCTTAGGGTTTTTTCTAATCATTATAATTATTTTTACTTAGTATACAAAGAATTTATAGAAATTGATAATCATCCAAACAACAAGATTGTCTCTATACTAGTACCGGTCCAGTTGATAAAGGTGAGATAGGTTCAAAATTCAAATGCTAGCAATGTAATTATTAAAAAAAAAAAAAAGATTGTATCAAATTGTAGTACAACTTTAATATTTAAAATTCTTTTTTTTTTTTTTTTTTGAAAAAAAGCTCTCAAAAAATGTGTGGGAACGAAACTACCTTGAATTTAAACTAGATTCGATTAACATTCTACGTATTCGTAATTCCTTTAATCTCCCATTTGAATTAAACCAGATTCGATTAACATTCTACCTTGAATTTGTTTTTTTTTTTCTTTTGAAGGAAATAAATATTAATTTTTAATGGATAGATATTTGTGTAATACTAATAATCACATGTTAAGCACGTTTAAGTTAATTAACCAAAAACAAAAACAAAAACAAAAAGCAAATATGAAACCAAAAAAGGAAACAAAAAATACCGTGTCACATATATTCTCTCCGTGCGGCCATGCCAAAAACTAATTTCAACGCTACTTCAAAAAAAAAAAACAAAAACAAAAACAAAAACAAAAAACAACGCCATTGAAGAAACTTCCACGTTTAAAATCAAGTACTCCAAAGAACTTTAGAAATATCTATTATCCTATAAATAGAGACTCTCTTCAAACCAATTCTACAACTCGTAGCTAATCCTATTCTATAATAACCAAAAAAAAAGGAAAAAAAAAAAAAAAAAAACTTCTTTAGGTAGTCATATTTAACATTTTAAGACATTAACCGACCTCATATTTACCACTAAGCAAGCCCTAGTGGCTTTTAGTACTAGATACGTTATGAATAGCTGTGTGTGTATATATATGTGTGTGTGTTTGTGCATATATATGTATGTATAAGTATATATAACTTCTTTTCCTAGGGTTTGGTTCTTCGATGGCGATGGTGTCGTGCAATTGGAAATCTCAGGCGACAGGGGAGCGCTGCAAATCTTCTTGGGACATAATGGAAGAGATCCTTGTGAGATTGGATGCAAAATCTGTGGGTCGGTGCAAGTGCGTCTCGAAGTTCTGGCTGTCTCTGATAAGCAGCCCAAGTTTCATGAATCGCCACCACAAACAACAGGTACCTCGTACTCTCCTCCACGTTGACGATCCCAAAACTGTTGATTTTTTTTCGCAAGAGGTCCTGTTCTCGGTTCGAAATTCGGAAAATTTCGATCAGATTTCGGCTCATGTTTTTCGCCCCCTCGTTATGGACACCATCGTTTGGAGGAGGGATCCTCTGGATCTAGCCTTGGTAGGTAGTCAGAATGGCGTTCTTTGTTTGTTTGACCAACGTTATCATGCTGTCTACTTGTGGAACCCTGCAATCAAAAAGCTCAAGAAACTCCCTCCATCTCCTATATCGGATACAAATCCGGTTGATATTAATTCTATTTATGGATTTGGGTACGAACCGACGACGAATGATTTCAAAGTGGTGGCGGTCTCTGCACCTGGCAGTCATAATTTCTTTAGAGGAGGTGAGCAAGTTGGAGTATATAGTTTGGCAAGCAATTCTTGGACAAGTATGGAGATGCCTGATCTATTTCCATGTTTGGTTGATTATTCTGCTCTGATTACTCATCTGTGTCAGATGCTTTCCGTTGTTCTCTGCGGCTCTATTCATTGGCTAGTCGGTCTTCGAGGACAATGGAACGTAGAATCTATTGCGATAGTTGCGTTTGATCTAAGCACTGAGGAGTTTAAGCTCATTGACGCACCTATGTCTGTAGCAGCAAATAAGGTTCAAAGTATTTCAGTCTTGTCTGGGTGCCTGTCTCTGCTCACTTTCGATAGACCTGGATTGATTGAGATATGGGTAATGGAGAAATATGGTGCCGCGGATTCTTGGACCAAGCATTTGTGTGTCGACCTGGTTAGGCTCCCCGTGCCGTCCTTTCAAAGTGATTTCTTCAGACCGAAAGGTGTTTCGCATAATGGTAACCTGTTACTTCACTCAGGTTTTTCGCATAAAGGTTTTTCGCATTTGTGTTTTTATAATAGTAAGAGTAATGGGGTCCGGTATTTATGTCCTCGGGAGTCTGTAAAGGGCTTTGCTACTTATGCCGAGAGTATCTTTCTAAGTTAAAAAAAAGAAAAGAGAATATTTATGAAGGTACTTTGATTTCTATTGTATTGTTTAAGGCTTTACCATGTTTCCTCCTTTTGCGTATTGCTTATTGCTTGTTATTCAATGTTCTTGTGGAGATATCTGCTTGCAAGTTGAATGAGAGAACAAAAACAGAAACCACAGGCTTTTTTTTTTTTTTTTTTTGGTACCAAAGTGTTTTAGGAAAAAGAAAAAAATAACAAAGAGCAACATAGATTTGATATACAAACAAATAATCTTTGTTCGAGTACTCGACTCTTCTCAAGAGTACAGTTATCATATATTTTATATGTAAACTCAGAAATGTGTTTTCAAAGCAAATTAATTATTTCAGTTCTTATTTACTGGTACAACAAAGTCCTTCCAAACAGCAGCGTCTTTTCTGAGACACAATTGAAATAAAGAAGAGCATAAAAAGATATAATTTTCTGCTGGCTATAGGAGTAGCTAGTTATCCTCGTGATGTTTGATTGTCACCTTTGACTTGGGAGTCTAGAATTCTATAAGCTGTATTCCAGTAGTGCTTCGAGAAGGAATTCATGAGGGACTGACCATCCAGCCTTTCCTTCGTATGAGACCAGACATGCCAGCGAATCGAATAGCATAGGAAGTAAACAAGTCTTAATGGTGGAAAGCTAGCAAGGGAAAAAGCATCAGTTTCAGGTGAGTGAAGGAGAAAAAGTTTGTTGGTTGAAATAGGGTTTTCCACCACGATAGTGGAAAGTGCGCCCTTGCGCAGTCTGGTTGGGCCTAACTGTTCTCCAAAAGCTTTTGACGTTATTAAGAATGTCCTCTGTTATTGGCTCAGCCTTGAAAGTCCCAGAATTCAGTGGAGTTGTGACTATTTCTTCTACTATAATAGCTACCACTCGTTCTCTCCTTAATAATCAGTTTAGCTCTGCTGGGAAGTTTTCCATAATTCCCAAAACTGCCAATTTTTCAGCGCATAATCATTTTAATTATTTTGGTTGCATTCACTTCCCTCTATTTTTTCTAATAACTTGGACGGTTTATGCGTTCTTAGGTCTCTCTTTCTTGTTCCTTCTTTTTGGGTGCCGGCCTCTGTTGCGCCTTCTTATTTTTTCTTTTTCTTTCTTTGAAATCTCACTTTATCCAAAAGAAGAAGAAGAAGAGTTATGCAACAATGTGTCGCAGCATGTGTCACAGCTTTAGAACAGAACGGATCTTGTTTCATTTTCATAAGGAAGTTTGAATGGTACAGGTAAATTGTGATCAACAATATAATAATCCTATAAAAGGAAATTAATAAACCAAAAAAAAAAATTAAGGAGTTTAAGGAGAAAGAAGGTTAGTTAATATCAATTTTTACTGAAAGAAATGTTCATTCCATAATTTCCATTGTTTTACTTCAGTAATGGTTATTCAATCATTTTGGTAGAATAGCTGTCTTATAGGATGGCTATTCAATTAGACCATTTCAAACCTATATGTAAATGTCAATAATGCGATGTATTTATCATTAAAAACTGTGAAAAATAACATCAACCTATTTTGGATTCTAATATATGATGTTATTTTTAATACTTTTTTTATTCTCTGTCGTCATTATTTTTACTTTTTTATTATCATTATAAAGATTCAGGATAATATCATTATATATATATATATATGGTTAAAATGAATTTCACTAATTATATGACATATCAAAGAATGATAATAAACACAATAGAAACATAGAATTGAATCTTACTCTTTTTTTTTTTTTTGTAGGGTCCCCCCTCGCTCTAATTATCCTCTTTGTAAATTTTTTTTTTTTGAAGGGGATCAGATGGCTGACTTTTAATATATAATATTTATCGTCCAACGCCACTACCTAGAATAACTTGAAATAGACACATGAGCATCCTAGCCAAACTTAATATTCCTTGAAGAACTCAAATGGAATTATATAGGTACTATAAATGCTTTCACATTGGTTATGTACCTAGACCCTTTAGAAGTTATGATACTCTTGCAACATCAATATGTATTAACATATATATATATATATATATATTTATATATATGTGTGTGTGTGTGAGTACATATATATTCGCCAAGTTGATCCCACTTGTCTTCAGCCCTCTATGGGACTCAATATTAATATATGCTTCCTTTTTTCTACAACAGTTGAGAGAATCATTTTCTCATGTCGTTGTTTACATATTGT
The DNA here is from genome assembly GCA_025413485.1 of Ficus microcarpa. Taxonomy (NCBI): domain Eukaryota; kingdom Viridiplantae; phylum Streptophyta; class Magnoliopsida; order Rosales; family Moraceae; genus Ficus; species Ficus microcarpa. The sequence goes on from CM046376.1 coordinate 11,398,190, forward strand.
CATTCTCTTGACGTGGGCAATTTGTACATATGCCAATCGGGGAGGGAAAACACACACCACACACACCACACATACCACACATATGCCGATAGTGATGATAGAATGATCGTTAAAGTTAGGCTTATTTGGTTATTTTTTGTTTTTCTTTTTCTAGAATCATAACCAAATTTGATATACCTTATGTACTAGTTTAAAGGTCAAATCTTGCTTAAAAAATGTGATTTTAATGGGATATATACAATGACGGATCCATAAATTTCTTTTAGTGGGGACACACGAGACAATTTTTAAAATTAGTAACTTTATAAGATAAAAAGTTTAATATAATAATAAGTTGAATGTTATAGGACACACTTGAAGAACAAACTTTTGAGTGCGGGTACATTTGAGAAAAAAACTTTGGAGTGAGGATAAATTACAAAATTTTAAGAAAAAATAGAGGTATAATTTAAATTTCAAAAAATTGAAGGGGGGGCACGTGCCCCCGGTCCTAATGTAAATCCGTGCTTGGTTGCATATCACTTTTGAAGCTTAGTACTTAATTCATTTTACAACTTTGATATGTAACTTAGGCTTAAATTTTCTACTTAAGTAATACATTTGGATTCTAGCGTTTTTTATAGTGATATTCCCCTAAATCACCCAAAAATATGAGCTACGCATAAAGATAACTCTCTAAAATCTTTAAAACTATTGACTCATTTCGATTATAGATTTAAATTGTAAGTTTGAATCAAATTTTTGTGAGAGAAAATAATGTAAAAATAAAAAAATTTTAAATTATGAGTTCGAACTTATGATACAAACAAGGGATATATCTAGAATTCTAACACGGCGTTCAACTACTTTTTTATAATATATTTATTCCATTGTTTCTAATCAACCCTATTTTATATTACGCGTTGATTTTGTTTATTGTAACTTCTATTTATACGGAGCCCGTTTACAGCATTCCTTAATAATGAATATTTCCTTTTTTCCTAGTCCATAGATTTAAATACATTCTCTAATCACGATTAACCTTTGAATATATTCTATTCTTAATTTTATTCCCTTCTTCTTTTAATATTTAAAACTTTAGGCTTTACCACGCAACAGTTCTTGGAAAGTAGGTCTAGACTCCATTAAACGACTTAGGCGTTCAAAACAAATTAGATGCTTTAATGTTTGCTTATTAAGTTAAATTTCATGTTTGATTCCAAGAGTCAACAAATTAAATTCTTTTTCTTCACTTTATTTTTAATAATATTCTTATTATTTTTCTCCATAGAATCCTAACCGAAGTTGATGTTCCACGGGTATAAGTTTAAAGTTCACATAAAGCATATATAGCCAGGCTAAAAGAAATTAAAATGCCAATTAAGTTAGATAAGTTGCCAAAATTTTCCACGTGGGAATCCATGATAAAGAAAACTCATGCTATTTCCAACCAAAAAAAAAAGGTGTCTCTAGAACGAATCGAGATCTGCTATTCCAAATTTCTTCTCCCATTGGCTGTATCATCAAAAATATCATGTTATATCATCTGAATTTAAGAATTTAACCACATGAAAAATGTTAAATATTAAAAATTCTTAAACAAATTGATGAGTTATCAAAAGTTTATTGATAGGACAACCTTTAAGACAGAAAAATAGGATAACAGACCTGAACTCCTCTAAAGCTGGCAAATTGATTAATGAATTTGGCATAATTTATAGAACGTTAATATTCCGTATTACTGCGGTAATGAAGCCTAATTCATAACAGGCTAGGAATAAAGAACAAAATCTTTGTTAGGAATATTTGCCTGTGTTCGAATATAGAGTTGGCAGGAATATGGGAAAATAGAAGGGGAAATATATATATATACATATATATATATATATATTCACTAAAAAGACAGAAATATATAATATATTTGAAAATAATAAACGCGAAGATATTGATTCACTTTTTGATTTGGAAATAAAAATTATATGTCCACAATGATTCCTGCATATATTCAGCAATATTCTGAAAAATTATTTTTCTAGCTCTTTCGTCATATATATACGGTGCAATGTGTTCCAAGCTTCTTCAACAACATCACTATATACATACATAAATATATATGTGTGTGTACTAGTTTTTTTTTTTAATGTAGATTTATTTACATCTTTATTTCCACACTAGTTGAGAGCTTTACTAGAAAATTTTTTTTTCTAGCTCATATTGCTTAGGGTTTTTTCTAATCATTATAATTATTTTTACTTAGTATACAAAGAATTTATAGAAATTGAGAATCATCCAAACAACAAGATTGTCTCTATATTAGTACTGGTCCAGTTGATAAAGGTGAGGTAGGTTCAAAATTCAAATGCTAGCAATGTAATTAAAAAAAAAAAGATTTTATCAAGTTGTAGTACAACTTTAATATTTAAAATTCTTTTTTTTTTTTTAATTTTTGAAAAAAAGCTCTCAAAAAATGTGTGGGAGTGAAACTACCCTGAATTTAAACCAGATTCGATTAACATTCTACGTATTCGTAATTCCTTTAATCTCCCATTTGAATTAAACCAGCCAAGTAGTGCAACAAAAATTTCCCGCAAATGAGGAGAAAAGGGAGTATATTATATATACATATACATATATATATATATACCCTGATGAATTAGGAATCTAGACAGACATACGAACAATATTGTACATTACTCCAAATAATTATCCTTCACAAGCAAGTTTTTTTTTTTTGAAGGAAATAAGTATTAATTTTTAACGGATAGATATTTGTGTAATACTAATAATCACATGTTAAGCAAGTTTAAGTTAATTAACAAAAAGCAAATATGAAACCGAAAAGGGAAACAAAAAATACCGTGTCACATATATTCTCTCCGTGCGGCCATGCCAAAAACTAATTTCAACGCTACTTCAAAAAAAGAAAAAAAGAAAAAAACATAAAAACATATGGTGTGAAGGATAATTATAAAAACTAATTTCAACGCTACTATAAAACATGTGATAATTATAAAAATTAGCACTTCGTATTTTTTCTTTTATTGGTATGCACCATGTATCATTTTAACTCCACTATTATTCTATTACTGATATTATATGCATACTCAAGTTTAAACTTAGGATTAAGACATTTTAAGCCGTTAACCGACCTCGTATTATATCTATATACTAAAGGAAAGGGGTCTTTTACTGTTCAAAGAACAGTACTCAACAGTGTATTTCGGTTTTTTTTTTGCTTTTCGCGTTATAGCTACAGTAATGCACAGTACCGCACAGTAAAACAGTGCAGAACAGTGAAATGACGCTCTTGTCCCTCTGTTTCTTCTTCTTTTTGGGCATGAACAGTGAACTGCCCATTTTGCCCTCATTTACTGCTCTGCCAGCCTGCCACTTGCCCCCGCGCGTCACTGTTCGCTGAACAGTGATTTCACTGTTCATGAACAGTGATTTCACTGTTCATTGAACAGTTCATTTTTTTTTTTTTTTTGTGCTTTGCTTGCTGTCTTTTTTCCTTTTTTTTTTCACTTTTTTTTTCTTTTTTTAACATTTGCTGCTCTTTTCTGCCAGCCTGCCCGCGCGTTCATGAACAGTGATTCACTGTTCATTGAACTTTTTTTTTTTTTTTTCGTTTCGTTGCCGCTTTTTTTTTTTTTTTTTTTTTTTTTTTGTATGTTTGTTTGTTTCTTTCTTTTCTTTTCTTTTCTTTTGCTGCTACCTTTTCATTTTCTTATCTTAGTTAGATAAGGTGAAGTCCTTTTTTTTGTTTTTTTTTTTACATATGCTACTTTTTATTTCTTTTTTGTTGTTGTTGTTGTTGTTTTATTTTATTTTTTTACGTTTGCTGATTTTTTTTTTTTACTTTTGTTGTTGTTGTTGTTGTATTTTTTTTTTTAACTTTTGGTGCTTTGTTACGTTTTTTTTTTTTACTTTTGCTGTTTTGCTTTATTGTTTAATAAATAGTTTTCTTTTTTACTTTTATTGCTTTGCTGCAGTTTTTTTTTTAAATTTTTACTGTTTTGCTACAGTAAAAAAATGTAATATTTCATGGTTTAATAAACAGTGATTTTTGTTTTTATTTTTTTTTATTTTTGTTACTTTTGCTGTACGGTTCTTTTTTCCTACAGTAATGCACAGTCGCTGCTTTTCTTATATTAAACTGTCAATTTTGCCCCTATCCTATGTACTGATTTTGGCTTATTTACAGTTGAATGACAGATTTGTTCTCACATATTTTACCTTTTTTTTCGCGAAATTTTAGGCATTTGATTCTGATTTATTGTTGTATTGTGTTTTTGCTCACTTTGTCTTTTTTTTTTTAAACAATTTTTTTACTTTAAATTTTTTATCTTTATTTCGGATTTTTTTGTGTATCTTTTTTATTTCTTTTGTTCTATTTTTTAAAGACCCATTTTTTTAAGGATTCTGCATGCAATTTTTTTCTTTTTTGTTTGTTTTGTTTTATATTTTAAAAATCATTTTTTTTTTGTTTTTGCATGTATATAACTTGATAAAAAAATTTTTATTTTTTTAAAATAGTAAAAAAAGAAAAAAATAAGTTATATATTTTATTTTATTATAATGTTTTTGTTAAGGTTAGTTTTTTCCGATTCTTTTGAGTTTAAATATTTTTTTCCTTTTTTTTTTGTTTTCTGCTTTATTTTTCTTTAAATGATTATAACTACAGAAGATTTTTGTTTTCTTTTTTGCTTTTGTTTTCATTTTTATTATTGTTAGTTCTATTGTTATTTTGATTTTGCATTTATTGTTAGGAGAGATCTTGAAAAAAATTATATTGATTATAATTATAATATTTATCTTAACTAACTGTTTTTATCATATAATATTTAGTTTTTTTGTTTATTTTTTTCTTCATTTCCCGTGCAGCGCACGGGTATTAAACTCGTTTACCACTAAGCAAGCCCTAGTGGCTTTTAGTACTAGATACGTTATGAATAGCTGTGTGTGTATATATATATATGTGTGTTTGTGCATATATATGTATGTATAAGTATATATAACTTCTTTTCCTACTATTTTCCACTCCATTTTTTACTCCATTTTTTGGGGATTGGAAAACGCAAAAAGCTTTGGAAAAGTAGTATTTATAAATAAGCTTTTTTTCCAAAAGTTACTTTGTTATTCAGATCAAACTCATAATATCTCCTTTTTTTTTTTTTTTTTAACTATATGTTTGGATTACATATCTAATTTTCAAAATTGAAAAATTTTTGTAAAAAAATTATTTATCTTAACTTTTTTCATCATTTTCTTTTTTTGAAAACAAAAAATCATCTTTAAACCTGTTTTGTACAATACCTTATTCTTAAAATTAAAAACACAATTCATTTAAAATAAGAAAATTTTTATATTTTAAAACGGATGTACAATCCAAACGGATTCTTCAATACGCAAACTTTTCTTTTACTATTCGAATATATTTGTAATATTAGGTAATTTACCCAAAAAAAAAAAAAAATACTTTAAGGGGAATGCACAATTCACAATTTAATCCGTAATTCCTAAACTGTGAATTGTGCGTACTTCTTCGAGCTTTATTTTATTTATTTTTTTTTTTTGTAAAAAAAGTTAAACTTATAGGGCGTATGATGGAGTAGTTTGAGTTGAGATTTTTAAGTTTCAATAATAAATTTTTTTAAATTTTCAGAAAGGATAAAAAAATTTTTGAGAAAAAAATAAAAATTAAAAAAGAAAGGTAAAAAAAAATTTAAATTGAGTGGTTTAAAAGGAGTCATGAAACATCTCTTGGGGTTGTTTGGTGTTCATCTCATTTCAAACTTATTTCAAATTTTTTTTTTTGTCTTTTTCCTAAAAAATTTTTATCTTTTTCTCAAAAGTTTTTTGTCTTTTCTGAAAATTCAAAAAAATTTACTATTACAACTAAAATATTTCAACTCAAACTAACACACCAAACACCCCCTTGATCTTTTCAATTCAAATATATATATAGAGAGAGAGAGAGAGAGAGAGAGAGAGATCGCTTCGTCTCTAAGCATTCCCTTGCAGCATCCCCTTTATCTTTTCAATTCAAATATATATATATAGAGAGAGAGAGAGAGAGATCGCTTCGTCTCTAAGCATTCCCCTGCAGCATCCCCTTTATCTTTTCAATTCAAATATATATATATATATATAGAGAGAGAGAGAGAGAGAGAGATCGCTTCGTCTCTAAGCATTCCCCTTCAAATTTGAAGCTTGAAGCTTGAAGCTTTTTTCTAGGGTTTGGTTCTTCGATGGCGTTGGTGTCGTGCAATTGGAAATCTCAGGCGATAGGGGAGGGCTGCAAATTTTCTTGGGACATAATGGAAGAGATCCTGGTGAGATTGGATGCAAAATCTGTGAGTCGTTGCAAGTGCGTCTCCAAGTCCTGGCTGTCTCTGATAAGCAGCCCAAGTTTCATGAATCGCCACCACAAACAACAGGTACCTCGTACTCTCCTCCAAGACTATCCCGAAGACTATCCCGAAGACTATCCCAAAACTGGTTTTTTTTTGGTACGGCGAGAGAGCCTGTTCTCGGTTCGAAATTCGGAAAATTTCGATCAGATTTCGGCTCATGTTTTTCCCTCCCTCGTTTGGAGGAGGTATCTTCTGGATCTAGCTTTGGTAGGTAGTCAGAATGGCGTTCTTTGTTTGTTTGACCAACGTTATCATGATGTCTACTTATGGAACCCTGCAATCGAAAAGCTCAAGAAACTCCCTTCATCTCCAATATCTCCAGACTCAGATACAAATCCGGCTGTTATTCATTCTAGTTATGGATTTGGGTACGAAACGACGACGAATGATTTCAAAGTGGTGGCGGTCTCTGTACGTCGACATTGGGGGAATCATTATTTCTTTAGAGGAGGTGAGCAAGTTGGAGTATATAGTTTGGGAAGCAATTCTTGGACAAGTATGGAGATGCCTGATCTATTTCCATGTTTGGTTGATTCTTCTGCTCTGATTACTCATCTGTGGCAGATGCTTTCCGTTGTTCTTTGCGGCTCTATTCATTGGCTAGTCGGTCTTGGAGGACCATGGAGCGTAGAATCTATTGCGATAGTTGCGTTTGATCTAAGCACTGAGGAGTTTAAGCTCATTGACGCACCTATGTCTGTAGCAGCAAATAAGGTTCAAAGTATTTCAGTCTTGTCTGGGTGCCTATCTCTGCTCACTTTCGATGGACCTGGATTGATTGAGATATGGGTAATGGAGAAATATGGTGCCACGGATTCTTGGACCAAGCATTTGTGTGTCGACTTGGTTAGGCTTCCCGTGCCGTTCTTTCAAAGTGATTCGCATAATGATAACCCGTTCTTTCAAAGTGACCCGTTCTTTCAAAGTGATTTCTTCATACTGATAGGTGTTTCGCATAATGGTAACTTGTTACTTGACTCAGGTGTATCGCATAAAGGTGTTTCGCAGTCGTGTTTTAATAATTGTTTTTCTAATAGTAAGAGTAATTGGGTCAAAGGTGTTTCGCATTTGTGTTTTTATGATAGGAAGAGTAATAGGGTCCGGAATTTATGTCCTTGGAATTCTGTAAAGGGCTTTGCTACTTATGCCGAGAGTATCTTTCTAAGTTAAAAAAAAGAAAAGAGAATATTTATGAAGGTACTTTGATTTCTATTGTATTGTTTAAGGCTTTACCATGTTTCCTCCTCCTGCGTATTGCTTATTGCTTGTTATTCAATGTTCTTGTGGAGATATCTGCTTGCAAGTTGAATGAGAGAACAAAAACAGAAACCACAGGCTTTTTTTTTTTTTTTTTTTGTTTGGGTGCCAAAGTCTTTTAGGAAAAAGAAAAAAATAACAAAGAGCAACATAGATTTGATATACAAACAAATAATCTGTGTTCGAGTACTCGACTCTTCTCAAGAGTACAGTTATCATATATTTTATATGTAAACTCAGAAATGTGTTTTCAAAGCAAATTAATTATTTCAGTTCTTATTTACTGGTACAACAAAGTCCTTCCAAACAGCAACGTCTTTTCTGAGACACAATTGAAATAAAGAAGAGCATAAAAAGATATAATTTTGTGCTGGCTATAGGAATAGCTAGTTATCCGCGTGATGTTTGATTGTCACCTTTGACTTGGGGAGTCCAGAATTCTATAAGCTGTATTCCAGTAGTGCTTCGAGAAGGAATTCATGAGTAACTGACCATCCAGCCTTTCCTTCGTATGAGACCAGACATGCCAGCGAATCGAATAGCATAGGAAGTAAACAAGTCTTAATGGTGGAAAGCTAGCAAGGGAAAAAGCATCAGTTTCAGGTGAGCGAAGGAGAAAAAGTTTGTTGGTTGAAATAGGGTTTTCCACCACGATAGTGGAAAGCGCGCCCTTATTTGGTCTGGTCGGGCCTAATTGTTCTCCAAAAGCTTTTGATGTTATTCAGAATGTCCTCTGTTGTTGGCTCAGCCTTGAAAGTCCCAGAATTCAGTGGAGTTGTGACTATTTCTTCTACTATAACAGCTACCACTCGTTCTCTCCTTAATAATCAGTTTAGCTTGCTGGGAAGTTTTCCATAATTCCCAAAACTGCCAATTTTTCAGCGCATAATCATTTTAATTATTTTGGTTGCATTCACTTCCCTCTGTTTTTTCTAATAACTTGGACGGTTTGTCCGTTCTTAGGTCTCTGTTTCTTGTTCCTTCTTTTTGGGTGCCGGCCTCCGTTGCGCCTTCTCATTTTTTTTTTTCTTTCTTTGAAATCTCACTTTATCCAAAAGAAGAAGAAGAACAGTTATGCAACAATGTGTCGCAGCATGTGTCACATCTTTAGAACAGAACGGATCTTGTTTCATTTTCAAAAGAAAGTTTGAATGGTACAGGTAAATTGTGATCAACAACATAATAATCCTATAAAAGGAAATTAATAAACCAAAAAAAAAAAAAAAAAAGGGAAGGTGGAATCAAAGGCTTAAATTTTGATTCCACAATAATAAAATAAGATGCTATTTGATCAGTTACCTGATCACGTATAGAATTCAATTATAAATTAGCTAATCGCCAAACTGGATGTTGTGTAAAATATATACATTGCTGATGGAGCTACAAATCAGTCACGAAATCAAGGTTCTCTCATCTAAGTGTCTAGAACACAATGTTTCCGGCCGACAATAGACGGGAGTGAAATCTCAATATCAGCAAACCTCCGACAATGAATGATGCAATGGAGGCCGCCATCAGCTGAGGTTGGGACTTGGGAGGCTCACCGGTGCTTCAGAAGCTTTTCATGCTTTGAACCCTTGGCTGCAATAAAGATAGAAAAAGCTTGCCAGGAATAATATCTAAGTGAGCTTCAACATAATTCCCTCGTCGATTTTTCCTTCTCCTTTTTGTTTATGAGCTAAAGATTTAGACTCTTTGATGACAAATATCCTTTAGAGCCTTCGCTTTGGTTCTTCAATACATGTCCCAATATCATTAGGGAATTTCACTTTCCTTTGGACCATGCAAGACTTTTTATTTATGAATATAATACTATGTGCACTAACTCTAATCTCAATTTTTAAGTATTAACTTACGTGGTATATGAGTTTGTCATTCTTTTATTGATATGTGTTTAAAAGATTGTCACATCAATTGAAATTAAAATGTTACATCTACCAATAAAAAGATGAAAACTCACCGCCTAAATTGGCACTCAAAAGTTAGGATTATAGTTAACATCCCTAGCATCACTCTTTTATTTATTATTGTTTTTGTTTTTGAGTGTTTGACATGGTAGACTTTAAGTACACCAGCAAAGACCCTTAAATACTTGCATTCTACATGAGAAAGACAACCTTCCAGTATTCCACGGGTGTAACTGAATATTTCAAGCAAGGATTCCGAATCAAAAAATCAGAAACCTGTTTGTTAGCAATCCTGAGTTTCCGCCGGATTACCTCGAAGCCATAGTTTGTGGCCGAGCTCTGAAACACCAGGCAAACAAATTTCCCACTATGAAGCGTCTACAATCCAATGGAAAACGGCCAGAGGTCTCCTGCGGGAATGTTCCAGAGATGGTTGATGCAAAATGGCTTTAAGGCCATCATAGATACCAAAAATTGGTTTGAACCGTATTTTCCAAATATTTTTAATATAAAAAGCATTCAACCCAAATTCTTGATCGTGGTATTCTGCAGACAAAACCAAACAAAAAAAAACTTTTTCCATACAACTGCATTCTTTTTTTCTTACGTACATTTTTTTTTTTTGGGGTCCAAACATATGAATTTATGCAAAATCCAGGAATAGAGAGCAGCAACCACAACGGGGGTTATTTCCCGAGTATAGAAAACTCCCTGAATTCCCCAAAGATAAAGCCCACTGTGCAAGCTCATGGGAGGCACCATTACAAACTCTAGGACCCAAATAAACTCTTCATAGATAAATGAACGTGCTAAATTCAAAACTAGAAATTAACCAATTAGGGAATCTAGCAACATCTACCATGCCCTCCATAACAGAATTGGAAGAACCTGTTTTTGCATCAGTTTACGGCTTACATCTGAAGATGGAGGACTGATGGTCATCTCGAATAACGGCAGCAATTGCAACTCCATGTTGGTTAACCAAACCTTGACCCTTTTGTTGTCGATTGTCCACCCAATAAGCAAGCACACTTGACCATGACCCTTATCAGCTTCCAGGTTAGTCTATCTGACAGACGTCTCGATAGAAATCTGATTTTGGCCATCTGATCAGCAAAATGTGCACCAAAGGTCTCCCCGAGCACCTCTCTGTTCCAAGCAGGCATTCTTAGTGTCATCAACTCCACCACACTAATCAGAAGGCTGTTGCCATTCCATTGTCTACTTGCACTCTCCCAAAGCACCCTATGGGCTGTCCAAATGCCAGTGTTCGTATGCTTGAACCGTTCAGCACACAGCTTCCTTGTCCCAACACCTCTTTAGTAGATAAGACTGCGCACCAAACAATCAAGCTTCCGATGACCAATCACCATTCAATAAATCTTTATTATCGAAATGCTTTGCCCAAAGACAATCTGCCCATAATCTCCCTTCCCAACTGCCACTGACCACCCTAACTTACTCAGCAAGTCTGCGTTTATGTCTGTGAACCTGCGGATACCTAAACCCCCACAAGCTTTAGGCTTCCACATTTTGTCTCTGCTGAGGAAGCCATGAACCCCCATTTCCCCGTACTCCCTGTCCCCCAAAACCACCAAAAAGCTGCATCCTAATCAACACAAATATCTTAAGTGATTCGAAAGGGTAGCCATTCCTTGTATCGCTGATTTTACCATAGCATTCCAGCCTGCCCAGGATAGAAACTTTAATTTCCACGCCTTCAAACATAACCTGATCCTAAATCACGAATCCTGTTTTTAGTTCCCCAGGTAAAATCTTTAGGTTTCAGTAAGGTCACTGTCTTAGATTTTAGTAAGCAATAAGTTTTTGTCATCTATAAATTGAAAGCAGAAGCCTCCTGATCCTTACCACTATTTGTGCCTCTATGCATTCTTAATAAATAATCAAATGAGTTTTCTACAGCAAAAAGTTTCCAATCTAACGATACCATATATTTCTACACAAAACAACTGGAAATTTTCATTTGAAAAATAATAGTTCTAAAAGTAGTGGAAGATTTATCCTACAATATACCCAACATAACTGAATAATCATATTCGTAAAAAATAATAAGTCATGTACAACACATCGCTTGTTTCATTCAAATTTGGCGACACAGCCAGAATAAAACAGGTGAAACTAACCAGATATACACCCAGTGATTCTAACTCTACTCGGATTAGACAAGAGATTAGTTTGGAAAGCCATCCAAAAAGTAGATTCCACATTTGGAATCACGGGTGCAGCAACTTGTAACCAACATCTTCAACTGAACATAAAAATCGCTAAGTACATTACACTATGTTCTCAACATTCTACTCTTACATTAGAAGGAAACTTCACCATTTCCAGGAGCAACTCCTGGACGGTACAGCATGCATCATTTAGAAAACAGTAACTCGCGTTCCAAGTGGCTTAACAAAAAAGGAGGATGTCATAGAATATGAATGATACAGGCAAAACACAGTCACTTGGAATACCTGTGGCTTCTTTCTCAGATTTTCTCCTCGTTGTCTCACCCAACCCTTTCGTTGGAAAATATGTGAATAAGACTTTCTTGTTGTCTCTTGTTCAATTCCTCAATCTTTTGTTGTGCTATTTGCAGCTGATCAAAGATAAAGAAGCAATTTACTAAAACTAGTATTAAAATGAAAAGTTTGAAATCGGAAAATCTGACTGGTACAAATTTAATCATGTGGTGGGATGAAGGTGGAGTGAAATGCTGTCTGTCGTAATGAGTCAAATGTACCCAAGTATAGCACGTATAGATAATTACACATTAACATTAGGAAATCTAATATTAAGGGACAAGAAAACAAAACGGTCCATTGAGTAGCACCAAGTTCTTTCTGACCAAAAAAAAGAAAAAAGAAAAAAATCATCATCATCATATAAATTGTTTACTGAGTTTCTAAGAGAATGATGGAAAGAGTTTCATACCTAAATTTCTAGTAACTTGCAACTTTCTTTCTCCTACTGCAGTTCCTACACCAGATCATTTAAAATCTCCTTCAGTTTTCTGAAGTCAACAGAAATAAGAATGGACAATAATAGATAGAGTGAGCGAAAGATCACAATGTACATGATAAAACATAAAGTAGCTTGATATGCTTGAGATTCATAAGAGGTCAGAAAAGTACTTTTCCTTTCATTCACAGTCCTCTTTCCCCCAGTTGCTCCAAAAGTGAGTAAAGTGTGAGTCTGAAGGCAAATGTCAAGTAGCAAGAGCACCTCCCCGCCAAATCCACAAAAACCATTAGTCATACAATTTACAGCATCAACCATTGGATCACTCGTGCAGCCGCACAAATTAAGTTACCCAGCCTTCCAGAAAGTAGAATTATCAAGGGTTTGTTATCACTAATGCAATCACAACCAGGTAGAATTAGTAGGGGTTTATCACTAATGTCATCACAACCAAACACACCAAGTATACAGAGAACATTTGCAACTTAGACCAAAAGAGTACCTCGTCACTACTCGTTCTTTTACCACCTACTAACTATTGGAGAAAAATTTTACATTATCTTTAATTGAGACTGTGAAGTGGATTGAACATTTGCTATTTTCTCAAGTACAAGGGGTACGCATGTCATCGCCATCGTCAAACTAAACTTCCAAGCAGGAGGGGCTTGTTGGTTTGGAAACTTATGTTGGAAAAAACAGATCCGGTATCGGAGTTACGGCGCAGCGGAAGTTTTAAAATTTTTATGCCGTTTCCGGAAAAGAAGCTCATGATGCATATGACAATAAATTAAATTCATGATCAAGTATACCTTATTTCTTGGATTCTGGAATTGCTAGAGCGTTTGACCAACGTGTCTTCTCTACTATTCTCAAGTTCCTCGTCTCAGAGTGCGTGTGGGCACACGTTCTATGAATCCAAGCAATTGGTATTTCTTTCCGAAGTCTAGATCCCTCCTTCTCAATTCCGATAATCCTCGTTGAGAATTTAATCCAACTTCTTTCTTCAAAACAACAAAACAGGAACCGGTTAACCTCCTATGAAAATTATCACTCGGTTTAACTTTCCTCACAGTTTTGATTCAATGGAATTTTCTCTCTTTTTTTCTCTCATAAGATAGCCGAATTTCTTGATGTGGAAGAAACCCAAAAAAAAAATTTTTTTCTTCCAAAAACGTTTTTTAATTTAAAATTATCAAAAATTGGTTTTTCAAGAACTCCTAGCCTTTATATAGTATTCCAATTCTTTTTAAAATTTATCTCCTTCTTGAAAAATAATTAATAATTATTTTTCTAGATAAATTTTGAACCAAAAGATCATACAACTTTAGGGCTAGATTCATTGAACCTAAACACAATTTTTCAAGAGGAAATTAATCCTCAAAAAAATTCGGCCACTTTGAGATAAATCATGATTGGTAGTTCAAATTTTAAATCAAGAATCTAGACTAGTCAAAAGATTCTAGTCCTATCTAGATTCAAACTTCTTTTAAATTTTTTCGAATTTAAATAGGACTCACATATTTGAATAAATATTTTCCATAAACATTATCCATATTAATTAATTTAAATCAAAGAAATATTTCAAATTTTCTTTCCTCACAAAAACCGTGCACCTCTTTAATTAGGAAAGAAAAATCCATGAAATAATCTCCATTATTTAAACCAATTAATAATTTAATGTTAGGAATATATTTAAACAATTTTGAAACCAAATTTTCTTCCCTCCACACAATTAAAAGACGTGCACCTCTTTTAATTAGGAGAGAAAAATTTTGTTTTCCAAAATTCAAACACAATCTTACTTCCAAAATTCAAATTAATCAATCACATGTTGACAAATCATTTGTCTACAAATTTCACATATCCAATCCTTTCGGGATTGCATGATAGAGAGTACCGTGTCTTAATAGACATTTCTAAATTCCATTTATAATTTACCGATCTCATTATGAACAAATCCTGAGACGTTTCGTGGAACTATACGAGCTAATAGAAAGACCCGATTGAAATATGTAAAGAAACTCCTATAATTGTGAAAAATTAATCCCAGATTAATTATCCATCAATTATCAACTTCAAAACTATTCCACTAAAAGTTTGAAGCTAAACTCCTGTTTACATACCGTATTACGAAAGCTCTCTTACGTAGTGCTTCTTTCATGATTTATTCATCGCTTGCTTAATCCCCATAGGTTATCCATGATTGAATTAAGGACTTTTTCCGTCTTACCTTTTCAATCATTTTAACTTAAAGTTCAATTATTCTCCATTGAAAGAACCACCAATTGTAAAACCATACAATTGGTAAACCGCCAGAGGACACAAAGTAAACCGATGGCCAAGATCTTGTTATACTATCTTTCAATCCCCGAATAATACATTTAAGTATATAACATTTACTATCGTTAAGATAGCTATGGATTCCGTATCTATGAATCTTGATTTCTTCATCCATAAGTCATGCACCCAAAACACAAGTATGTTAACCATGAATTAACAGTGTCTCACCTTTAGTGCATCAAAGTACATAAGTCATGGATACGAACTTAAGTAATCATTTCAGGATTAAGATTAATGCAGTATGATAATCAAAGCATCGTTGTTTCTTATAAACGGAATTATTAAACCGAATCAATTAATACTTTAGGTCCAGTTCAATGTCATACCTCAATACTGGTATACATTAAAGTTTCTACTCGGAACCTATCCGATGGTCAAGACAAACCATCCCTCCAAGGAAGTAGACAACCTTTACAATTTTATTATGAATAAGATCCACAAATCTTATTCCGTTGATTGCGGACTATTTATTTAGACTGTTATCAAATTACCACGTCTTCTCGGCATACCCCCGTATACATATGATAATTCGATATATTACCAATAGCCTAGGAGTATTTTATGTTTGCTCAAAATAATCATACAATCAACAAATGAAAGTAAATAGGACACAACTTATTAAACATGAATAACTTCCTCTTATTAATATCAAAATGTCATATTTATAGAAAATCCCTAATATTGATTTTCTATCATTAGGGCACATATAGATCGCAACAACTTACTCCTTGATTTTGTCTGAAATTGAGGTTGGTTTCGGTTGATTAAGCTAGCGCTTTTCCTTTTAGATGAAATGGTTTGAGGAACGTAAATCAGGAGAGTTTTCAGTATAAGTATGAAAGGTTTTGTAACAGACGAGAAGGTTGCCATTGATCACTTCAACATCAGTCAACAAACACGAACACACTGTTAAAAACAGGGCAAAACTAAACAATATAGGGTGGGTCCTAAACAATTCCATTGAAGCTTCACTTTATGTAATGAAACAAAGCTAATGTTCTGAAAATTAGATGATCTAAATCGAACTAAACTAAGCAATTAGAAACTTGTATGATAAACACAACACACACACAGATATAGACGAACCATATTGCTATTAAAATTATAATAGAGATGACAGAAACAACTAACATGTACTCAAATTGAATCACATCACATCATAACACAAGATCATCTTTAAGCTATTGAGAAGAAAAGTACCAGAAAATGAACAAGAAAAATGAATGCAAGTCTTATCTAGAAAAGAAGAGGGAGAGAACAAACTTTACAATCCTACCTTAAACTGGTCGAAATCCAACTTCCAGCTTAAATAGTTAAATCTCAGAAACGAAGAAATTTTGAAAAAGAAAGGGCAACTCTTACTAAAACAAAAAAAAATTTTCCATTACCCAATTACCTTGAATGACATTCGTACTTCTTCTTCCTTCTAATTTTTTCATCTCAATGGCTCTCCATAATTACATCTTGCAGCTATATTAAG
>CM046376.1:11414635-11439635 GCA_025413485.1 Ficus microcarpa
TAATTTATAAAAATTTATAATTAAAAAAAAAAATCCTCCCATGAACTTGTTACAATTTAAGGAAAGAAAGCAATACAATAACTGATAATTTGTCAGATTTTTTGCCCGCCAAAAAGCATTGCATGTCAAGTCTAACATGAATATTTATACTTAAAAGTGCAGATTACAACTTTTAACAAAATCTGACCTCTATGTTGCTTGTTGAAACTGCATTCTGCTCATTCAACAGATAGATCAGTCCTGTCATCAAGCCTAATCAATGAAAATTACAGACGAAAAATAAAACTTCAACAAAGAAAATAACACATATCAAGCTAATCATAAGAAACGAAATTTAAAATCATATTGCCAACCTCAAAAACATTTGGTCCCTTATTTCATCATAGAAAACAAAAAGAAGCCCAAATACTACCAGTTCGACACATTGATTCCCGTAACTAACAGATTTCAAAACAAATTCCAAGACGCTCAATCTCTTTCATCACAGTTTTGCACAAGGAAGTGTTCTTTTCGTACTCTTGCTTTCCTATTCAGATAAAAGTTTCAGTTTCTTAACAAAATAACAAGGTAAAGGCTTATTTTGATTCATTCATCTAGGGTCTTTCAATGCAATTACAAGAAAGGGGTATAAATTACCAAATCTATTTTTTTGATTGTATTGGAATTTTCAAAGGTTACATGTATTTCTTTACAACTATTCCATTCGTAGCTTCTTGATCTCTAATAGAAGAACTACAATATTGATAAAAAGGACCCAAAAAAAAAATCTCCAGGCACAGAGAAATATATGGAAAATAAATTTTGTTAGTCCATATGCTAATATAGTTAACTGGGCACAGGCACTTGTGTTGATCACATTGACTTAGCAGACAAAAAATTGAGGGAAAAAAAGAAAAAGAAAAAGACATCGTGATACGATAAGCTCATAAAGTACGTAACTACGTAAGGCATGCTTTTGATAAACCATTCAAGCGGTTATTATTATACTGGCCCTTAGAATATTGATATTTCAGAAGTAATAAAGACATTAGTAATGAAGGAAAGAAGAAACCTTCCCATCGAGCCGCCAATCAGTAGGATGCCTCCAACAAACAGCAGCTTGCCCAGGCTGGTCTTTCAAATCTCTCACTTCGTCTGGCCATGGTGCACATTTAGTATGCGATGCAACTGTGCATCTCACACACCGCCAATTTAACTTCTGCTTGCAAATGAAGCACACCTGTCCAGCAAAATAATGCAATTGAGGCAAGAAACCGTAGAAGTTAAAATTATTCTACATGGATATTCTGGGAAACAAGAATTCCTAAAGCTCACTCATCAAAAATTGAATGAACAAGAAAAATAGCAAGCAAGGTTCAACACTCCCTACAAATCATATGAGACTTAGAAAATAGTAAAATAATGGAAAGAGGAACTGCAATTATGAGAAACACGACTTTAATAAGCGTTTGCCCGACTAATTATGATGCCCTTAACCAGATTTTCCGTCCACGACTATGATGACTCTTGATTAACCAAAGATCGATTAAATATTAAGTAAATTCAAGAACTAGTAAATTAATTTATCTTCAAGAGAGAATTAAACACTACAGATTTCAATATGGAAAAAAAATTTAATAAATCATCTTTCAATGAACAATAATGGAAAGAAGAAAGAAACCAACATGTTTGCCAACAAAAAATTATTACTAGTCCTCGTCTGAAGTACACACTTACATGTTGTGGGCACTTGAACTTTTTCAGATTACAGATTCCTAGCCTGTCCTTCACACATGTTGCGTGATAGACTCCTTGGCAGCCACGAACAGAGCAGAATACCCCCTCTCCTGGGTAGATAAAAGAACGGCAGACAAGACATCCAACCTGAAAAATCAAGTTTAATCCATAAGCTACAGAGAATAATGAAATCAATGGTGATTAGTTAAACCCATAACTGATTCAAATCCTAATTCCAACTCAAATGGTGTTCAAAACAGTGACAAAAATGTCCAAAGATAGACAAAACCTTAGCAAATTCATTTCAGTAAGCTTTCATGGAAAAATAAACCAAAGTTAACTTTAACCTTCTGACAGGATATCAAGGAACCCACAATATCAAATAATTCATCCAAATTTTTTAGATTTCAATGACGGTGCTTAAATAGAAGATTAATACACCTAAAATAAGGAAACATTATCCCCACAAACAGGTTCAGCCTAATGACAATGTCCAAACACATAATTTAGTTAAAGTAAAAGTTTGGAAACGTAACATTTATGTTAAACGAACGTAAAATTCATCTGTCTCTGCTCCCAATTCACAAAACAACAAAAGATGGACAATTTCAAACCCCAAGATCCCAAAAGTCTGTCATTTTCCGCCATTTTCGGACGTTTTCATTAGACAGTCACCAAACAACTATAGAGTAACAGGAATCAAGAAACATAAATTTTACGCTCAACGATCATAAATCTCTTTCTATATTCACAGAACACCAAAATGTAAACAATATCAAACCTCAAGATCCAAAGTATTTTCTTGTTCTCTATTTTTCCTACATTTTCTAACAAACCAAACAAAAGACAACAAAAATTCCTTTGAAGAAAAAAAATACAAGAAAAAAAAAAACAGAATTTTCTCTTTCTCTACTGGTAAAACATCGAAAGATGAAGAATTTCAGACATCAAGATTCGAAATTCTTTTATCTTCCTCTACTTTCCGACATTTTCTAAGCAACCAGACAAAACGAAAGAAAACGCACCATTTTCTTCTCGCCGACAAGGAACGGCAGAAAGCAGCGAGACTCGGGAGCTCCCGATTCCTTCTTCCTGCCAACCCAATCTCTCACATGGTCCTCCAAACTCTTCGCATTGGAAGCCTTCTTGGCCCGGTGGTGGTGGTGGTGGTTCACCTTCACTCCGACTTTGCTCTGCCGCGCAACCCTAACTTCGCCGCCGTTTCTGAGCTCGCTCCGATTCGGACATGGAATGCGAAAATTCTGATCCCAATTGCAGTCGACGCCAACGGCTTTGACGGTGCCGGGATCGGGCGGATCGCCGAGAGATTTGTGGGTGGGAGGACACCGAGTGACGGTGAGAGAAGCCGAGAAAGTTAGGTTTCCGAGGTCCGGCATAGCTTGGAGAAGAAGAAGGAAAACCCTAGAGAATTTGGGAGTTCTTTGCAGGTGGATGGGAATGCGAGAGAAGAGAGAGAGAAAAACAGGAGAGAGAGAAAGAGAGGGAAAAATGAAAACGAAAAATGGAGAGAGAGAAAGGGAGGGAGTTTTGGGCGGGAAAGGTTTGGAGGGGGTGGTGAAATTAAGCGAACAATGGTGGCGCGATGAAATTACTGATAAGGACACACATGTAAGGGATTTGTGGGATAACAATGGGACCGGAGGAAGGGATGACAATATTCCTTATTGGGACGAGACCCGACGGGAATCTACCCTAAATGGGACGGGGATGGGGATGGGGACGGGGACAGGGACAGGAATGAAATCTTATCCCCGAAATTTAACAGAACGGAGACGGGGAAAGAACGCCCCGCCCCACCCCACCCCACCCCATCCTTTGATATATATATATATATGTACATATATGTGTGATTTCGTATACATTTATAAATATGTAATATAATATGAAAAGTATTTTTGAAAATATGTACATCCATGAAATAAATATTAAAACCATGAGGAATAGACAAAAAATGATAATTTTATATTTATTTTTATTAGTTCAAGTTTTTTTTTTTTTTGCTTAAATATTTTATAAAGATTTGATTTTAAGAATTTGTAACGTGTTGATGAGATTTTTAATAACTTTATTTTTAAGATTTTATTTGCATTATTTTAGAAATTGGTTTGTTTATGAAATATTTAGTTTTTAACTAAATTTATGGTTCATTTATACTTTATTGTTTGCTTTTATTTTATTACATTTTTAAATTTATATTTATAATAGATAAGAAACGGGACAGGTATGAGAGAAGCCCCTCCGACGAGGAATACCTATCTCTGGCCCCGCTTCTATTAAGCAAAGATGAAAATAATTTTTGTGGTAGGGATGGGGACAGGAAAACATGCCTTAGCCCTGTCCCGCCCCATTGCCATCCTTAACAAGACGGGACTGGTCGGAATCGACGGTTGTTTTCCGACCTCATCCACACTTAAGCAAAGGTAGAAATGAGGTCAGAGAATACCAGTTAAGGAATCTTCCTCATACCATCATACTCGTTATTAATGATATCTATCATTTACAAAAATTACAATGAGTTGAAATTTATTTGAATTAAATTCAATTCAATGTTCTAAGGGCCCGTTTGGGAGATGTCTAGAGACTATATTTTTGGAGATGGAAATGTGTGTTCGGAGGAAGATTTTTGGAAAAGTTCAGCGTGATAGAGAAAACAATGCAAAAAATTAAAATGTGTTCAGAAATAAATATACAAAAATGAATTTTATCTTGTTCAACGTCTCATCGTTGTGAGCATTTTAATATAACAATCATTTCATTTCGATTTGAAATAAGAAAGTTATGAGCATTTAAATTAAGTTTTTTGAAAGGGAAAAGAGAGAGAAAGTTTGACATAAAATGTGAAGTTTTGGATCCAAACAACATTTTTGTTATCTGGAAACGTTGCCCCAAATGGTCCTAATTAAACAAATCAAATTTCAACAAACACATGTATAAAGAACAATATTGAGATCATAATTACCTCTTAAAAAAATATATCAAGATTAGGAATAATATGCCATATATCAACTAATATATATTATTTTATCCTCACTCTAAACCTCGTTAGCGATCTCTCATCCTCCTCTTATAATTAGAGGTGGATCGCCAACAAATCCCCGTCTCTGCGAGGAAAAATGTCTTCTCTAACATTTGTTCGGTATGATGGAGAGAAATAAATGGAGAGCAAAGACATAAGAGATAGAAAATTAAGAATGATTCAAAATTAAATAGTTTACATTTTGTTTTCTGGGAATAAATAGGAGGAGAGAGATTAGAGAAAATGAGTTATCCAACGATTACAATTTTTTACCTACTTATTTAAAACTTGTTTAAAGACGAGGTTAAACAAGTAACCATCAATTATATTTCAAGTATATCATAACTTTTCTCTCTCAAAATCTCTATATATGGAAGGATTAAATATGATAGGTTCTTTTATACTTTATTTTCTTTACAGTTAAATTTGTATTAACGGCCAATGACTCAATCTTGACATTGTAAGAGAGGTATTCAATTAGCTGTTTAATCGATTTTAGTGTGATTCTTTACATTTAGTTGATGATCTAGATGTATATGAATAATTAAATAAAGTGCATAATCATTAATCGATACACGAATTGAGAATGTGATCACTCTTTATGTGAGAGCTACATTCACTATAATGGTTAGTCTTCATTACATAGATTTGAGAATTGAATATAAGAAGACTTGAGAAATCTTAAGCGAGAGAGAATGTTATGATAGATTCTTTTAAATATTAATATTTGTAAATTCTACTAATTTAATGCAAATTATTATTTAATTAATAGTAATTATTATTATAACTACGAGTAAAAGTATCACAAGTATCGAATACTTACGAATATCCTTGACTACGTAGATGAAGCGTTTATGTATTTAAGATATAGTTTTAAGAACTCGGTATAAATATAAAGTTCAAACTTGGCCATCTATTTTGATAAGATTATGATGAGGTTGACCTATTCAGGAATCTCCGAATCTCCGCCCCAAAGCATTTCGTCACTTATTATGCCCTTTCTGGTCTCTAGGTGCCTAGGACGTATGAAATGATCTTATCTTAGATTATTACAATGGTGATTACAAATAAGAAAACCAATTATATTACTAAGACAATTGAACATAACCGCGATATTAAAATAAGTTAATTATTAAAAATTTGATTTCCATTAAAAATGAAAAAAAAAAAAAAAACTTTACATTATTTCACTTGATGGCCGGCCGATTATGGATTCACATTAAACCTAAGTGATTAGTGTACTCACATGTATTGTATATTTGATTTACTAGTGGGTGCACTTATTTTCTTAAATAAAAAACTCGGTATATTAAGATACAATATCATATCATGAACAATTAAAAACATTATTTTCATAGAAATAAAGTCTATTATTTTGGATAAGCGAAAATTGAGGATATTCTCATGCATTGTCACTTAAGAAAACTTGAGTGAAATAGTACTAGACTATATATATTCGTTATTAAATATTGGATATTACCCACAAATTCTCATTTATTATTTGTTCAAAAATAGGTCACTCGTTAGAGGATGTTAAACGAAATTTTATATACGTAATATTTCTAATATTATGAATATACAAAATGGAGAGTAGCAGCACATTATAGTTGGTTATACCAACGGACAAAGCTTTAATGTAACTTTTGCATAATCTTATATTTCGTTTGACATTTCAATTCAACTCCAACTAAATTGTATTTTTTTTTTATCTTAGTTTTTGTGTTTATCTGAAAATTCAATAAAAATTATAATTAGTTTTTGAAAAGTCAACCAACTCTAATTTAAAAATTTTATCGCAAACCGGCAAACCAAACGCAAGCTTAGATAACAATTCTGATTTTTGATAGTTCAAACAAAAGTTAATTAATAAAATCTAATTTATTAAAACCTCAATTAGACGAAATCATAAGTATTCGAGCTTCGATTATATCTAGGTTCATTTGGTCACTATAATGTTTCTAAACAGCTTAATAGAATATTTTTTGGACGTTTTTAGAATCAATCAACACTGTATGGAAAATGCTATATAACGCCAACCAATACTAGTGTCTAGACTCTGAGTAGTGCATTTCTATGCAATATTGATATATTTATGTAATGTTGTGTGACAAATGGATATTAATTATATATATTTATTTTAAGTGTTCAGATAAATAATTTACAACTATTTTATTTTACTAACTAAAGTTAATATATATATATATGTATTAATAACTAAACTAAAAATATATAATACCGGATTAAACAGAGAATGTAGATAATGAGGCAGTTATAGGCATGAACATCCTTAAGGGTGGAGAAGAGCTTCCTTTTATGTTGTTGCTTGCTGCTCTTTAGTTTCTTGATTTGATTATAATTATCTTAGATGAAGTCAACTTTTCTTGTAGAAGATTTTAAGAGATCGTAAATATATATATATATATTCCACGTCGGCTGATATCTGACGTGGAATCCGTAAAACGTCGGTCAGGAAACCAACGTCATGGTTATCGACGTGGAAAGTCCCCAATTTCCACATCAGTGAGTTTCCACGTCTGTCCATTGATGACCGACGTGGAAAGTTAATTAGACAATAAAAAAATTATAAAAATAATGAAAAAGAAACGCCTCGTCCTTCCTCTTGCGTCTTCCCAGAAACAACAATCGATCCCAAGAACAAAAAATCAAATTCATAGCTAAAACAAAAAAAAAAAAAAAAATCCAAAGATTGAAACATTACGAGAAAAGTTAAACACAATACAATCAAAAGTACTTAGTTAAAGGAAAAAATAATCCACATTCATTCACCTGCAGAATTTTTTTTTTTATTCATCAATCTACAGATCTCAATCAAACAAAAATGAGAAGATAAATTTATTAAGTTAAAGCCTTTTATTTGTTTGTTTGTGTTTTTTTTTTTTTTTCAGTTTAATTTTATTTGTTCACTTTTAGACTCGGACTATGAGTTCCTAAAAAACTCCAATAAATCCCTCACTTTTTGCTCCGAACTTATAAATCCCACACTAGAGCAAGCTTGTGTCACCTTAAACAAACAACCAAACAAAAAAGAAAAATTTGTGTGTGGGGTTAATTAATTGGTTTCTCTTTTGTCTGATATCCTGGTGGAGAAGAAAAAGAAAGAAACTCCATTGAAAGCTTTAACCTCTCTTAAAAATTTTGTTGAACTGAGGCTCACGTGGGGGAAGAAGAAACGCCGCACGTGGGGGAAGAAGAAACGCCGCACATATAAAGCACCTGATCTCTGCCACCTGTTCTGTTGATCATCGGGATACAAGACCCAAACACTTCTTCAAAGCCAACAAATATATATAATGGTATGAGGTCTTTTGGGATGAATCCTTAGAGTAAAATTATACAGATACGAGACATAAAACGGACTATACCATATCAAAGGGAGGTATTGGTCGGTGCAAATGAAACAAGAGTCTAACCCAACTGAAAGTATGGCCAACGAGGACATTGAGTCCTAAAAAGAAGGGTGATTGTGTGACAGTCATCAGTCCTTACAAGAAAAAAAGGTAAGCTGTACAGTCCCGCATTACTTATGAATGGATGTATGTAATCGTTCATAAATAAAAAGACTATCCTCTAATGGTACGAGATTCAAAACAGACAATATCATAGCAAAAAGAGGCCCTAGAAGGCAGCCTAAGAAAGTTCAGAGTGCATTGAGCAACTGATTGTTTTCAACAATGATGATAAGAGAGATATGGGCAGAAAAATGCAAGGTCCGCCTTCTGCGACTGGTGAAAATGGTGGAAGTAGAAAATTGTGTCCCTCAGTGTGGTAGCTAACGTTGTTGTACGAAGAACTCACTAACTAATATAGGTGTAAGTGTGACATAGGAGTTTTTATGAAAATCTATAGAATTCTATCCAAATTTTTCTTTATAAATACTAATTTTGGATATTAAATATGATTTCATTTTCATTCTTTCTGTGTTTAAACAACGGATAATAAATTTCTTTAAAGGGTTAAATAAAGATTAATGCTTATGGATCTACATATTTTACAGTGCTACATATATTTTGTATTGATATTCTTAACATATCCTTTTATGCCTTTTGCCTTATATTTTCTTTTCATTCTCTTATATATATTTCCTCTTTCTCATGTTAAAGCATAATTTTGTTCGTTTATTGTGTCTGCAACTTTATAACTCTCAAGAGTTTTAAAATTAAGATGTCTAATTTTTAAAACGGGTATTTTAATCATAAAACCTTAAAACAAAGGGTTATTTTTTTTATTTTTTTATTTTATTTTTTGCACTAGTACACTCTGAACTCGTATTTTGTACTCTGAACTTTTAATTTTTAGCAACTTACACCCTGAACTTGCAAAATTATTCAATTTACCCCTCATTGATAATAATTTTAGTCTTTTGAAAGGGAAACTGTAATGTAATGTGATTTGTACACAAGTTATTAATTAATGACATAAATGATCGTTTTTATATGTTTTATATAATTAGCTTTGTTTTAAATATAAACTTGGGTTAATATTCATAAAAAGCATCTTTTATACTCTTAATTAACAATCTATATGTAAGTCAAGTGTTAATTTTCATTAAAAAAAAAATCAATAATGTTATCAATGAATGGTAAATTACTACAAATTTGTAAATTCATAGAGCAAATTATCCAAATTAAAAGTTTATGATGCAAATTATAACTTTATAATAAGTTAAGAGTGCACCAATGCAAAAGACAAGCATACACATATATCAATATATGTATGACTAATTTCCATTCATTAATCTTATATATATCTCTTTGTCAACTAGAAATTGGATAAACATGTGTGTGGGTGGCTGGCGATATATAAGAAAATAGATATTGAGAGATCATAATTCAAATCATAGTATTTTTATTACCAAGATCAAGGGAAAAAAAAATCATAAAGTACATTGTTTATTGTTCTTTGCATCTACAAACAAAATGAACCAAACGTATTAATTAGTTAGTCTAGTCTCGCACATAATCAAAGTGAAAACAATAAAGAATAATCTCTTGCAAAGAATTTCCCTCTTCTTTTCTCTTATGCCCATATTTCTAACCTCAATCAATGGCGATCTTCTAGCTGCATATTAACAGTGGAAGAACAAACAACAAATAGCCCACAAAAAAAGGGGAAAAAAAAAAAAGAAATAGAGAACTATCCAAATATTATTCTCCATGCAATGACTAAAATTCATCGACTACTTCTCAGTTTTTTTGCTTCTAACTATGCCTCGTCGAAATCGCAGGGAAACATAGGTTGCATGAATGAGTTGAGCTCACTGAAGATGCCATCATCTCCATGTCCAAAGCCGCTAGAATCTTGGCATTGATGATCAACAAAATAAGTTTGCACGTCTTCGGGAAATGAGCATTGTGGCGCCTCCAACTCTGGTAGCGGAGGTGGAGGGGATGGGGATGGGGATGGGGATGGCGGACAGGGATCAGCCGCAGACGTCATCTCCATCATCTCCTTGAACTTGGACGACTGAAGAAGTAGACCTAGGGCTGACGTGGTAGTGGATGGCCGCGGCTGGTGAGCGATTAGGGTTTCGCCTACGTTGCACGATGTAACTTGTTGGATGTTGTCGAAGAAATTGCCTAGTCCTAGTTGGTTCATCTTCTCGGTTTAGGGTTTGAGATTTATTTGTTTCCGTATTGATATTAGGGTTTTTCAGGCCAAAGTTTTCTCTAATATGGTTGTGAGTAGCATTGACAGTACTATTAGGTTTCAGCCACTTGATGTAGCGGCTGAGATCAAAGTTAGTGACGGCGTTGAGTCCGCGGTACTCGATTGCAGCCATGTCATATGCTGTTGCAGCTTCTTCTTGGGTGGCTACAGAAATTTAAAAATTGTTTAATAAATTATGAAAATGTGAAGATAATATTTAAATTTAATTATATGTCATACACAAGGAAAAAAAAAAAAAAGTTACATGGTCAAGGGTAGGGAAAATAGTGGTTGGGGTTTGGTGGACTTTGGTCATCTAACTTATCTATAATTTGGTTGTTAATTTCTAATGCATTTTCTTGAGTTAAGTAAGAATATTCCTAAAAGATAATGATATGTAAATGTATACGTGTAACACCCCTTGAATTAAGGGATCCAAAAATATTGGCATCTAACTAATCTGGGACTTGGTTAAGTATTAGCTAATATAAATGATTATCGTTATTACATGTTATAGTTTATGTAAAATTATTACTAATTTTTGAAGATTAATTTCATACCATATGTCCCAAGATAGAGATATTTGTTCCCAAAAACTCTGCCAATTCGAGCTTCCCATCTTCCATTATGATGATGTCTGTTAAAAAAAAAAATTTAATTAGTACATGTTTTTTAAAACTTTAGTATTTATAGTTGTATATCACAATATATATTATATATATTGACAGTAATGTACTACCACTAAAGCATGGCAATAATAATAACTCTCCAAATTAAATACCTTGCAACACCTCTATATTTTGAAACTCCACGGGAGAAACCACTGCTTTTCCTGTAAATTATAAGTTAAGCACCAAGAGTCAACAAAAATGGCTAACCATCAAATGGAGGGATTTTTTATTTTTATTTTTATTATTTTACAAAATAAATAGAATCCTTTCACTCCCAAATCCAAACCCGGCCCCACCAAAAACAAGTAAACTTGTTTTTTTGGATTAATCTCATTTTTGGTTGGACCTGAATTTTAGGCCGAATCTCATTTTAGTTTCCGAACTTTAAAATATCCTATGAGCTGCTGCTCAAATCGATTAGTTATAAAATACCATTAACTTTATGTGTATTATCAATATCTCTACATGCGATTCGTTAAGATATAAAATGGTCTCTATTCTGCCTTTCTAGAAAAAAAGGCAGAATAATTTAATTTATTTCATAATAGTCATTTCATTCAAAACATTACTACAAACTAAACTGATGAGTCAGGGGTTTACTTCTGTCGTTTTTATACTCCAGATGTCAATTTTGGAATTGGTAGATTCTCAAAACACTTAGACTCTAGCATTATATTAACAAAATAAACTTTGATTAAAATACATTTGATCTTCCTGTGGTAATTAGAGTCTAATTTTTAACAGTTCTTATGGGGAATTAAAACTAATTAGAGGACAAACTAATGATAGTTCGAGTACTGATTCTAGTGACGTTTTAGAATTCAGAAAATAAACTGGAATTAGACCTAAATTCAGAGATTAAAAATGAGATTAACCTCTTTTTCCATATACATCTTCTTTTTAAAATCAAATATACTGCATTAATGACCAAAAAAAAAATTATGCTTACCTTCTCAGTGATCCAATATACTCCTCTCTAGCCACACCCTCCATTTCTTGCAGTTCTTTCTCATAAGTTGCTAACTACATGAGTTTTAAATGCAGAAAATTAATTCATGCTTTAAATTCAAATTTCCATCTAAATTAAGCTTTCATGATATATGTGTGTATATATATATAAATATGTATGTATAAATATATAGATTACCGGAAAATTGAGAATGGTGTCTTGACCCCAATATTTGAGTGCTGCTAAGTCATAAGCATGTGCTGCCGCTTCCTCATCATCATATGCACCTGAACAATCAATCAATAGGAAGATGTTAATATATGTATGTATATATATACACACATATATCTATATATATATGAGTGTGTTTTTATATATGTGTGTATATTCACAGAATTGAGATATTAACATACCAAGATAAACTGCATGGAGTACAGCATTCCATCAAAATATCCAACCGCCACCGGCAGAAAAGGGGGGAAAAAAAAGAGGGAAAACCCATCAATAAAATTGCCTCCAATAACATATATGATTAATGCTAAATGTATATATACATACATATATATATTTATATAGGTGATCATATCATAAGAACATATATAACCTTGGCGTCCCTTCTTGTTCTGTGACTCATTCCAGCAATTCTTATCCCACAAATGTGCCTCATATCGCCCAGTCCATCTATGTCTAAAAAAAAAAAAAACGCAAATCAAACCAAGAAAACAAAAAACATCAAATATATATATAAGAAATCTCTCCTTGACGATACAACCCAAGCAAAAGACTGACAGAACCCGAAGGAAAAAGCGATACAATCCATAAGAAAGAGAAAATAAAAGAGAGGAAGCTTTCCAGTCCGGAACCACGGCAGTGCTGAATAGGAAAGCTCTCCTATAAATATGTGTGTGTGTGTATATATATTTATACAAGTGATGAAACGAACCTAGTGACACCTCGGTAAACGGAGCTGCGTTGAGGAGGAGTGTCTCTAGGGACACTTCTCCTTGTGCGTTTCACTTTCTGAACACCACCACTACTAGAAGTTCTATTGTTAGAACCGTTGTTGTTGTTGTTGTTGTTCTGATTGGTTTTGGTCATGGTCTGGTTTTGCTGTGATAACTTCACCATCTAGAGAAAAGATATTTGTATCTTAATAATAAATATAAATAATTAAAAATAATAATTATAGTATTATTAGTGCAAGAATTAATCAACTTTGGACGAGAAAAATGGCTACCTAAGAGGAAGAGATTTGTATTAAGTTAAACAGCAATATAGTATGACTTGGTCCTCCATGGATGAGGCTTTTAAAGGGTCGAGATCTAGACGAAGATAATGAAAAAACAAGGGGGAAAAAAAGATTTTATATTTAAATATTAATTTTTAATTATTATTTCTAATGTCGTCGGAAAAAGTGTGGGCTGGCAATAGATCACACGTTAATCGGCCGGCTAATTAGGATTAATTAGGGGTAATATTTTTTTAATGGCCGTCTTTTTCCGGCTAATCTTTTTTTTTGTCTTCTTGTGCCAGCTTTTGTGTTATGTGCTGTTACGTGCTAGCAAGCATATATTTTAAATCCTTTTGATGTATCCATTTTTGTCCCAATACGAGGCCAATAATTTCATGATCTTCCTTTTTTTTTTTTTTTTTTTTTTTTTTTTGGGTATACACAGTTTTCTTGTGGCAAATTATATATATGTTTGAAAATTTTCAACAATATGCTAATATATTGTTAGAATAATGCATAATCTAACCAATAAAAAAAATAGATGATGATAAATGGAAATTTTAATGAAAAACCAATAACTCCATTTTATGTCTCCATTAAGTCATAATATATATTCATTGTAATTTTATCATACAATAAAATTGGTTAAGAAACATTAATATACCCAACATTAGCTATCAATAAAAATAGTAATTTTCCAACTAAAAAAAAAAAAAAAACATACGTGCACTATAACAACAAATGGAAATAGCATTTTGAAGGGGAAAAAAAAAAAAAAACATACATTCACATATTTGGTTATCGTTGAGTTCACTTCTATGTTTTCACCCAATTCTTTCTCAATAAATCCTTTCATGTTATTAAATGAAATCAATGGAAGTTCTAAACCTTTAGAACTTACGCGCTTGTACTATACGGGGGAGTTTCACATATGAAGCATGTGTTTGGTTCGTCGATTGAGATGGAATTTTAAAATTAGAGTTGGTTAACTTTTCAAAAAAACTAATTATAATTTTTATTGACTTAAAAAAAACTGATATGAAAAAGTACAGTTTAATTAGAGTTAAGTTGGCAAACCAAACAAACCCGAATTCATTTAATTAGAGGAAAGTTTAACTTATTATTTATATTTGCTAATTATTTTTTTTAAAACAGAATAAAATTAAAATAAAAGTGAGGGTATATAATAGGATTAAATTCAATATTATACGTTCCTCAAAAATTCGATTTTATATAAAAGTATCCAAAAAAAAATAATAAATTCTTTAAAATTTATATTAGAACAATTGATTTTTTGTTTTTTGAATTTGAGAACAATTGTAATTAATTGGGGGACATTTATAAATTTAATTTGCAAGGAAAAAAAGGACGAGTTTTGAATGTTGATCAATTTCAGCAATTTTTAATAATAGAATATTACAGTACACAAAAGAATTTAAAATTTGTATCTCTTGATCTCAATTATATATATAATTAGCTGTAAAAAAGGGGTAATAGTTTAACTAAATTGTCACATCATCTAATACTTTTGTAGCTTTTGGCAAACCCAGTTGTCCAATTTTGGCCGGAGGAGCTTACACGTAATATATGAATGATAAATTTGTACGGATATTTGGCATTGACGTTCTTCTAATTTATTATATTATGGGTCCGTTTGCCTCGTTATCTCATTTCAACTTAAACTTTTTTTTTTTTGTCTTTTTCTCAAAAATTTTTTGTCTTTTTCCAAAGAAGTTTTTTGTCTCTTCTGAAAATTCAAAAAAATTTACTATTAGAATTAAAATATTTCAACTCAAACTAACCAACCAAACGGACCCTATGGTGACTTACAATCTAAAACTTTGAATTTTGGTAACTTACCTACTAAAATTATTAAATTGTTGCGATATACCTCTATAAATTAGTTTTTTTTTTTATAATTAAATTAGTTATGAAAAACTTACATATGGCTCATATGAAGACAGGAAAATCCATTTCAACCAAAAAAAAAAAAATTCAAATTTAATGCAAATTCTAAAGGGAATCTCTCAATTTTAAATCTTTAATGTAGTGTAAAATTAACTATAAGGGTTGCTCTGCAATAATTCAACAATGGACAAATTTCATTTTTGTTATATGAACTTTAATGCTTTTTTAACTTTGCTCCTTGAAATTTGAAAACTGATGAAAATGCTCTCTAAACTATGAAATGTTATCATATTTACTCATTCGGTTAGTTAAATGGATGTAATTAATCCTAAACTTTAATATTCTAGTAACTTCGCCTTTGAAAGTTTGAAAATTGGTTTTTATACACCTTAAACTTTAAGTAGTTAACAAGAATGTCCCGCAAACTTTAAACCGGTAGCAAAAATTTCTTTTGTTTCATATTTTGACACTTATATAATAAAAAGTTAATTTCAATTAAAATCTTTATAATTACAAAATATCCTTAAAAATTTTTTTTATAAATTCAAGGGATTTAAATATACAAAAAATTTTTTTGAATCCCTTGAATTTATAAAACTTGAAGGAAGAAATTGAAATTGAAATTGAAAGGGAGCAAAAAAAAAAAAAAAAGGAACAATTAAGTTAATTTGAAAATTACACGCCTCAGCTCAAGTGGTTGGGTGTGTCCAATAATTTATCAGAATTCATCTTCAAAATTTTTCATTTTTAATTAATTAGCCATTGGTACTTTTTTAAGGAAATTAGTACTTGCTATTCAAATTAACTTAATAGTTTGCATATTAAAAAACTGTGTGAGTGTGTGTGTGTCTATATATATATATATATATATTATACCCCTTTTGGGTTGACAAAAATGCCGTTATCCGGTGACCACAATGTAGATGGAGACTGATAATGATGTGCCCAACGTACCATAACAAATCATCAATCTTGTCCTTTTTCCAGGAAATTTGGTAACGGACAGGCAACTGGCCAGTCCAAATATATGGTTAGCCACCAAATTATGGAAATATGAAGAGACAAATTTTTTTTTTTTTTTAATTTTTTGAGGGGACAAATATTAAGTTTTGGACTACATGAGTTGTTAATTACAAAATCATATATAAAAAAATCCATTAATTAAAAAACAAAAAGAAAAAGAAGAAGAAGAAGAAACTGCATAGAAACTTCATCAAGTTTAGTTGATTGGTTCACCTAATTTATGCACCCTGAACATTGAATATAATATTATTTTTTTTTAAAATGAAGCTGAACGATTGTTCTGAATGCCTCCCATTGAGTGGTATCAATATTTTGGGGCCAAGCCAAGCTATATCATTATGGATCCGTTTGGTTCGTTAGTTTGAGTTGAAATATTTTAGTTGTAATAGTAAATTTTTTTGAATTTTCAGAAAAGACAAAAAACTTTTTAGGAAAAAGACAAAAAAAAATTTGAATTAAATGGAGTTGAGCTAATGTACCAAACGGGCTCTTAAGACCCAAGATTTACCCGATTCATATGGTGGGGCACATTATATGAATTGCGTGGATTAGTTAAATCAAAGTTTTGAACACCACAGATATCTAAAAAAGGTAGACAACAAATGGTTTCCTAATTAGATTTACCCTTGGTAATTGAAGCCTCTGTTTTTTGTTCCGCAAATTATTGTTCAAATTCACTTTCATGAATTTGTTAGTAATTTTTTTCCCCTTTCTACAATCACATTGTCTATGAATGATTAGGTAATGATCAATGGTGAATTCCTTATAATCTTGTTTTTATTTTCCCATATCTAGCCACGGTCCCATCCTAAAAAAATAACATAAATAAGTAAAGATTACAAAATTACATCCAAAGCATTATTTGAGTCTTGAATTTTGCTCCATCTTTTGGTATCCATCTACACGCGTCTCCACCATTTATTTCTCATCCCACAAATTCCTTAAAATTTAAATCCCTGAAAATTAAATTTTAAACAATTTTAAATCTCATGTATAATTACATGTAATTTTAAATTGAATTAAAATTACATATTTTTATATATAATTTAAATTTAAATTTAAAATTTGATACCCAGACATGAGGAGCTCGCTCAACCCTCTCGGGTTAGGCATTAGGCCACACCACCTCGTAGGCCCTAGCCTACCCGGCACTGCATGTGCACAGCCAAGGCTGTGCGTGCACCTATTGCGTAGAGCTGCGAGCTTGCCCCCAGCTGCCCCTAGCGTGCACGCTAAGTTACGCACTCTGGCGCCCGTTATGCACCCAACCTGCAGGCTGATGCTTATGGGTTTGGCGCTGGTTTGCGCACCAAGCCCCCATGTTGGGCTTGGTTCCTCCCTTTAATGCCTTGTCCTAATTTTCTAATTAGGGTCTTAATTATGAAACTCTAATTGAATTAGGACTTCCACACATTAATTTGTCCAATATCAAAAATTAAATAAAAAACAAATTTTTTGGGAAAAATAAATTATGGCATTCAATCTTCATCTCCTCCATGAATAAATTACATTAAAAAAAAACTATACCGTTTCTTGGTGAACAAATTTTCTAAATATTCAAAGAAATAAAAAAAAAATTTCATGGGAAAATTATGATGATGATAAACTACTCTTATGGTTATATGAAAAATCCTAAATACAATTTTTCTAAATTCTAAGGAACCATAACCGGCAAAATTGAGCATGCTTATATTAAAATTAAAATAACCATATGCACCATACATAATCCATGACGATAATATAATAGAAACCTTATAATGCCACTCACTAAAAATATTAAATCTATATATAGTTTAAGGAGAAAGTTAGATTGTCTAATTTATATTTATAGCCTAATCATGAGTTGGCTCTGATATATCTTTGTTGGATATACGAAACAAGGCAATAACATTAATATTTGTTTCTGTTTCCCCCTTTTTCCTACATATGGGAGTGGCTCCGATGGATTCTAATAAATTCTTAATTTGCTTGGTTTCATTCTCCTGACACTGAAATTTCTAGTCGAGCTTTCTTTGATCATCAATGGTTATGATATTCCAGTCAAAGAGGGCAAATTGATGTTACAAAAACAATTTGTAACCCCCATCGTTCCATTATTATGTGAAAAATTTTGTGCATTCTACTGATGATAAGCGCTTCATCGGTGCATCGCCTGCAATTCACTTAATTTAATTTGCAGTTGAAATTTCACATAACGCTCAATCGGTTTTACCTAAAACACATGATACGCTCTTCCAAACTTGTAAAGGATAATTAAATTCGACGAACGGAAGAGATTTTTAAAATTCCTTTCAAAAATAATTTCCAATATCCCTTCTCTTGTATATCATCGACTTATTCCCTACATTGACAACCTACATGATTTCGCTTCTTTCCACGTGCAGTAGAAGTGTGGAAGAACTTAGCCTCCGTTTGGTAAATTAATTGGAGATGAAATTTTAAGTTGGAGTTAGTTGACTTTTCAAAAATTAGTTATAAATTTTGTTGATTTTTTAGAAAAAGACAAAAAATTAGATTAAAAAGTACAATTTAATTGGAGTTAAACTAACTTATCAAACAGAGCATTTGTTTTTCGATCTACTTGGTTAATCCAAAGCTCGCACGACTTTTGTTCCGAATATTTCCCAACCTCTACCAATGCTCCATATATAATTTTCTTGAGAAAAACTGATGTTTCCTCCCTGAGATTATTATCCCTAATAGAGATGTTCAATGAAAAATTTTGATTGTCAGATGTGGCTAACCCATTGCACGAAGGAAAGATTATCTGTGAGGTGTTGACAATGGAGTGCAGCGTCAAAAATGAAATGTTAATTATCAAGCTTAATTTGGCATTTTTTAAAACTAATATTTAGCCTCCGTTTGGAACACGGGTTTGAGATGAAATTTTTACGTTAAAATTGGTTGGCTTTTTAAAAAATAATTATGATTTTTTCATGACTTTTCAGGAAAAAGAAATAAAAACTGAGATGAAAAATAAAAGTTCAGACCTGCAACCCAAACACATCCTTAGTACCTAGGTTAAAAAAGACGTTGCAACTAAATTGACACCCTTTATGAACCTAACATGTCCTAGATTGAGCTTTAGCATTTACCACGACACTATTGTTTTCAGTAACGAAGCCATAAACTTTTGTTAGTAGAGGCTAGTTATAACTAAAAAAAATTGTTAAATGTAGTTCAAAGATCAAACTTTTAATGTTTAAGTGGAAGATGTATGGATTTTTCTACAACAAAATACATATAAAGGAAAATTAGAATAAGTAGTCTCTCCCAAGCCACTCTCTTCGTCCCTAAGCCACTGCAAAATTCAGCTTCAATTCGGTCTTTTTCAAGACCTAAAGATCGAGCTTCCTTTTAGCGATCCGAGGCTATAGAAAGGCTTCATCGTTAAATGGATGGCCGAGTTTCGGGAACAGCCTCAAAGACCTTGTTTTTCCACTTTAGGCGCCATTATCGACTAGGTTGGAGATCTGCTTGGTTTTCTTGTACACAGAATTAGATGACAAAGAATGATCAAAGAGATGGAGAGAATGAGAGAGAAGATGAGGAAGAGAAAGGGAAAGAGAAGAACAAGATAAATTTTCTTTAAGATTGTAACTTTACTCACCAATTTTTAAAGAAATGAAATCCGCAGTTTTCATTATGAACTTTCCCTCTTACTTTTCCCTGAATTTTTTTTCCCCTATCTGCTTTTTAGGTTCCAAACAAACTAAAACAAAATCCTTACTAATTTTTTTTTCTTTCCTCCGTAAAATCCGGGTTTTGTGACAACACCCTTAACTTAGCAAATTTTATGGCAGAAATTGTAATTTATCGTATCAATAAGTATTGTTATTTTAATCAATAAATTAACTTTTAGGCAATAATTTAAGATTGGAAGCAGTTTTACTTCGTATATTGTAAATTTTTAACTTAGACAATCACAGTTTATCATATGGTTAAAAAGTTAATTCAATGATTAAATAATAGATCAAACAAAAGTACAATTCCTACTATTGTCAGCAAAATGTTTGTTTCAACAGAAATTAAAAGAGAGAGAGAGAGTGATGGATATTCCAAGCTCAATAAGCTAATCACTCAACCTATAACTCTTTCCAGTGAATGCTTGAAAGCTCGATTCATCTTTCTCTAATCCGTCGTCCTCCTCCACCTTCTCCGCCATCGTCGCCTCCGTTGCGGCCGGCTTCTCTGCCTTTTGATAATCCTTAGCAAGAGCGAAATCGACCTCAACATTAGCCTCAACAATACTCGCAGCCTTTCGATCAGGCTTGGTCTCGAGGACATCAATAGAATACTTCTTCTCATTGTAGTCAATGACAATAGTCTCCCCCGTCGCCAAACAAGAGAATCCTCTAAGAACTTTCTCCAACACCGCCTTAGGGTTTGAGAGCTCCACAAAAGCCGTCTCGTGTGGTCTCAATTTCACAGATGTCGCCTTTTTCAGCGACACGTTCCTGATAACGACTTTTTCTCCGTCTCGGAGCTTCATGTTGAGCATGATCCAGCTCGGCAGGTACACCTTGCCTTCCTCCGCGCTGAACTCGAGGACTCCACAATGATTGATGACTTTGCGTTTGCTTTTATTTTGGGGTATTCGACGTTCTTCGTCAACAGACTCGTCAAGGCGGAGATCGGCATTACGATCTTGTGGCCGTTCTCAAGGTAAGGTTTTTCTGTCATTGAGATCGGGTAACAGTGGTAGAATTTCTTGAAAGGTCTCATGTTGATTTCAACTTGCTTATTATTTGTTACTCAACTTGTAGGAAGTCTGTATTTTAGTTTTATATCTGCAAGAAGTTCGAACAGTGGTGTTTTTATTTATTTATTTATTTTTTAACCTATTATTTTTAGGAGTCGGTGTTATTTAGACGCTTGTTTATAGTGGATAATTGGGTACCTACATATATTTGCATATATATATATATATATATTATGGATAGGACACGTTTATTCACATATGTATATGAACCTCTTTCCTTTTTCAATTTCTTCTTTTTTGGTTGGGAATCTAATTTTAATTTATTTTTTAAAACAGAGAATTTAATTTTAATTCTAAAATTAGCTGGATGATAAACTTACATGGTTTTTCTTTCATTACTTTTCCTTTTTTTTTTTTTATAATTTGATATATAGACAAATTAAACTACGTAAATAGATAATTTTTAAACATTCATTTTTAAAAAATAGAAGAATTTTTTTAATCAGTGATTAAGGGTTCATTTGGCTTTCATTCCATTCCAAACTTATTTCAAACTTTTTTTGTCTTTTTCTTAAAAAGTTTTTGTCTTTTTCCAAAAAGTTTTTTGTCTTTTCTGAAAATCCAAAAAAATTTACTATTACAACTAAAATATTTTAACTCAAACTAACCAACCAAATACACCCTAAATTATATTTTCAATTAATATTGGTTAATTATTAGTTAATTATAATCAATCCTTTTTAAATGATCTACCCATGCTCTTTAATTGAACCCTAATTTGGGTGTCTTGTGAGAAATCAACTTTCTCCATTGAAATGTCAGCGAAACAGTTTGATTGTCTCTTCTCTGTAGAGTACAGATATGAGGTTTTGCTTCTTTATATATATATATATATATATATATTTATTTATTTATTTATTTTTCATTTATTTGGTAGAAAAGGATTCAGATATGAGGTTTTGATTTCAGACCTCAATCTTTTCTCCAAATTATGGCCAAGGACAGTGTGTTCTGGCATAAGTTTTGCCTGTATCTATTATTATTTGGTTGTAGTTAAATCCTAACGATAAATTAACTTTTTAACAATATCATTTTGAACATAAATTAATTTTTCAACACGGTTCTATGCCGTACGTTGTGAAAGTTGAACATAAACAATTGCAGATCAAACCATTAAAATTGCTCCCAAAAAAAAAAAAAGATCAAACCATTAAAAAGTTACAAAAGTATAATTCCTATATTCTATACGTTCAGCAAGCAAACGTTTGTTTCAAGAGAAATTACAAGCAACCTAATGCAATGTATATGTGTCTCAAGGTAATCCACTTAGGAAGATAAATATATATACAAATAAAGTATATATAAATACGATCTCGAGTAAGTAATAGTAAAAAAAATATTACGATATTAAAATTAAGGAATTGTAGAAAAAAGGAAAGAGATCTAAAAGATCTTTTTCCTAGATAGAATTTATGTTTGTTCGCCCCCCATAAATTTTTTTCTTAATGGATATTTTCTTTTTATTGTTTTGTTCATTCAATTCAAATATTAAATATTAGTATACTTAAGTAGTAATATATTACTAGATCTATTAAATTATTGGGAAGTATTATTCATAATATGAATTATACTTCTTATGGTATCTATTTATGACATGTGATTAAAAAAGGGTATAAAAAAATGGTATAGAGATTTATTTAAAAAAAAAAATGGGGAGTTAGTCAGGGAAGGGGGATCGAACTAGGTATATGGAATCTAATCTCTATAAGACATTCTTTGCGGATGTTTCTACGAATAGTTGGTTTACGTTTGGGGGAAAGACATATATATGTGATATTAGATATTAATTAGGTATATATGAACTAAAGATATAGCTAATTTGCCCTACTATTGTGAATTCATATAGGGATTCTAAAGAAAGTCCGTCTATTTCATTTGTAATTTTGAATTTGTTATTGAATGAATTTAAGGGTCCGTTTGGTGAATAAGTTTGAGTTAGAAATTTTAAGTTTCAATAGTAATTTTTGTTGACTTTTTAGAAAAGATAAAATTTTTTTTCAGAAAAGACAAAAAACTTTTTCAGAAAAAGACAAAAACTGATATAGAAATTTTGAGTTTAAACTTGTTTCCCAAACGAAGCCTAAATCATGAAAAATAACAAAGAATTCTAAAGAATTCAAACAATTATTTAGAAGAAAAGAAAAAAGAAAGAAATGGGAGAACAAAAGTGGTACGGATTCACAAATTACATGGATAGGAACTTAAAAAAAGAGATATCGATGTAGTTCTAATAATTTACAGATATTATTATTTAAATTATGGGTTTTTGGTTACTTTGACTAAATAAATTTTATCGATGTGGAATAACTAAGTCATAATTCATATTGTGTCATTAACTATTTCTTTTTTTTTTTTTTTTTTCGTTTTAGTGCGAAGAATTTATCATGAATCCATTGATTTCTACCGCTTCTGTTATTGTTGCTGGATTGGCCATAGGGCTTGCTTCTATTGGACCTAGAGTTGGTCAAGGTACTGCCATGGAGCAAGTTGTAGAAGGGATCATGAGACAACTAGAAGCAGAGGGAAAAATATGAGATACTTTATGGCTTAGTTTGGTTTTTATGGAAGCTTTAACAATTTATGGACTCGTCGTGGCCTTAGTACTTTTATTTGTGAATCCTTTTGTTTAATCTTGCAAATAAAATTCCATATATATTTATTTTTTTTTATTTCCTTGGACTTGCTGCTCTTGCTTTTTTCGAATTATATTCATATTTCAATTTCGTTCGGACAACAACCTATGTAAAGTACTTATTGGGGGAAAAGGAATTGGCACACCAATTCGCTTTCTTTTCTTCCTTTACTCTCTTAGTCAATGGAACTTTTTTTTTAAGTATTGCAACAAAGGAAATATTTCGAAACTCATATATTATAAGACCCGATACCTAATTCTAATAAATATCATTCTTATTTGAAATTTACAATTGAAAACAATAAATAAATAAATTTACATTTAAAAATCAATATTATTTTTTATTCTATTTAGTATTAGGAGTATTTCGAAAAATAATAAGAAAAATACTAGAATAAATATAAAAAATATAGATAATTAGTCTATCTGTAAGAATCAGAAAAATGGATCTTATCAAAAATGTATCCGATCCTTTCCTTTCCTTCGGTTATTGGCCATCCATTGGAAGTTTTGGGTTTAATACCGATATTTTAGCAACAAATTCAATAAATCTAAGTGTAGTACTTGGTGTCTTAATTTTTTTTGGAAAGGGAATGTGAGCGAGTTGTTTATTTCAAGAATAAGCTGGATCCAACCAATTGCACTTTATTTTTTGGTATAACTAGGAAAAAAAGGTGCACGATTCCGTGAATTAATTTTGAATAAATTAAGAAATCATATTTAAGAACCATAGCATTTCGTGAGTCATTAGTAAATCTACTTTGATTCTCTATCAACTAAAAATGCAAGACCATTAACAAGGTTAAAGCTAAATCTTTTGAAGTCCAGATACAAGCATGGTACTCTTTCTACTACTCTGTTAATACAGAAATGTTTTCAAAACAAAGAGTTGGAATCTTTTTTTCGCTATAAAACACTCATGTCGATAAAAAAATGATTTCAACTTTTGGAAAAAATTAGAAAAAAAAATAGGTATTTCAACCTCCCTTATTTTTCTTTTATCCATTACTAAATCGATGAACTGTGTTATGTACAAAGTTTGAGGAATTCTTTGGCTTAGGAGGGCAAAAAAAAAAAAAAAAAAAAAGAAATAACTTTGCTAACAATTATTTCTTTGATCAGAAGAGTTTCTAGGATTAGTGATTAGTTTCGATATCTTTCTAATTGAATATTGAAAAAAAAAATTCGAAAAAAAAGAGATGAATGTTCCAAGCTCAATAAGAACCACTCTACTTAGAGTTCTTTCCAGTGAATGCTTGAAAACTCGATTCTTCTTTCTCTAATCCATCATCGTCTTCCACCTTCTTCGCCATTGCCTCCAATGCCGCTGGCTTCTCCGCCTTATTCTAATCCTTTGCAAGAGCAAAATCGATCACAACATCAGCCTCAACAATACTCACAGCC
>CM046376.1:11439735-11519504 GCA_025413485.1 Ficus microcarpa
TCCAAAATTCGGAGAAGTTCCAATATAATCTTTCTTCTATGTCTATAACCGGTTACGTCAATCCAAACTTTTGTTTCAAACAAGTGCTTTTCATTTTTTTTTATTTTAAGATATGTTAGAAAATGATTTATAGGTGAGGGGGTGTCTATAGTTTAAATATAATTGCAATGAAGATTCATTGTATATTCTGTTTGGTGAGATCCGTCCAGTAGGAAAAGTAAGATAAGTCTTCCACACTCAAAAGCAAATAAATGAGAGTTCCACTCTTCACAACTTGATGTTCACAATTAAAAGCACTAGTGATCATTTCATGGGTGATGGCTTTATTTATTTTATTTAATTACTTTTTTTTTTTTTTTTTTGGTCTTAGAGTGAAGCCACTATACGACGAGATAATTTTCATGGGTGACTAGATCATTTAAAGAAGTAGTAGATGACTATAAGGTCTTTATGTTGTGCATAATTATACATAATCAGAATTGACATGAATCGAATTGAGTATTGAATAAGTTGTTTAATTGGCTTATAAAATTTAGATTTGAAGTTATTACGAATTTGATTCTTATGTTTACTTAAATTGACATGAATCGAATTGAGTATTGAATAAGTTGTTTAATTGGCTTCTAAAATTTAGATTTGAAGTTATTACGAATTTGATTCTTATGTTTACTTAAATGCAGAATTCAAACGAGCTAATATTTTAGATTCAATTATACACCCCAGAGCTCTTTTAATATTCTTGTTTAGATCAATGATTATTGTACATTATTAAAGTCTCTTATTTGGATATTTAGTTAATTTTAAGAATTATTTCATTTACTGGGTCATAAAGTAATTCATTTTGTTTAATTAAATATTTTATTTCCTTTTCTTGAAATAGGAGATTCGAACTTTACATATTATGCTAGAGTTAGGTCTTTAACCACTTCGTTTTTCTAGTTAGACTAATAAGCATGTTGTGTTGAGTATGTTAATTGATCTTATCATAACGTTTTGCATATCATTCTACAACCTAATATCAGTCCACGAGTTTTATTTTGTAAGGGGTAAAAAAAAACATTTTTTTTCCTAATTACGTTTTGATTTTGAGGCACGTTCTATACAACGCTTTTTTATAATTGGAACTCATTGATTCACCTATTCCAGAAAAGCCAAAAAAAATAATAATTATAATAATAATAACATCAGGAACGTTAAGTGGGAGAAAATTTTGATAATTATAAACTCACTCAAGAAGAAGTGGAGATTGTTATTTCAAGATATTGAAATGAATTGGAGGAAATTCATAACATGCAAAGAAATATAATCACTAACTTGGAAAAGAAAAATGCTTATAAGCTTCAAGTTCAAAAGGAAAATGTTTTCAAAATGTATAAATGAACCCAATTTTTGTTTGGGTTGTTTGCCACCTAAAGGGTTGTTTTTTTCTTTAGTTTATTTTTTATTTTCTTTATTTATTTTCTTTTTTTTAAATAAATTTGGGTGGAAGTTTTAGTTTTCCTCTCAATTTATTTTTATTTTTATTTTTATTTTTAAAATATTTTTTTAAGTTTATTGGAGAAAAGCCAAAAAAAAAAAAAGAAAGAAAGAAAAAGAAAGAAAGAAAAGAAAAAAGAAGAAAGAAAAATTCC
Organism: Ficus microcarpa; assembly: GCA_025413485.1. Taxonomy (NCBI): domain Eukaryota; kingdom Viridiplantae; phylum Streptophyta; class Magnoliopsida; order Rosales; family Moraceae; genus Ficus; species Ficus microcarpa. The sequence goes on from CM046376.1 coordinate 11,441,367, forward strand.
AAACAAAAAAAAAGATCATAATTATGAGACGAGAAGAAGAAGAAAACAATTTGACTTACAGTTTGACTTAGTACATATAAATACCAGCCCTTAGGGCCTCAAAATCCTTCATTATACATTTCTCTTCTGAATCATCTCTTCTTGTTTTCCAAAACTTGTCATCTGTCTGCCAAAATGAAGGGAGTGATGTATCTGAAGAATCATTTCCTCGCGTTTTTCATCATCTTGTGTTTCTCTTTTTTCACCCATTCTCTGACTAATACTTCTTCTTCTTCCTCCTCTACAATTACATGTCTTCCTCGCCAAAGCTCTGCTTTGTTGCATCTGAAGCAAGAGTTTGCACTCAAAAACCTCACTTTCACATATATTCAGTTTGGTTTTTTTGGTCCTGATAATGTTACTTTTTCTCCGAAGATGAAGCTCTGGAAGGCGGGAACGGATTGTTGCGAGTGGGATGGTGTTGCATGCGACATGAAAACAGGACAAGTGGTGAAGCTTGACCTCAGCTGCAGTGGTCTTCAAGGGCCGTTGCTTCCCAACAGCAGTCTTTTCGATTTACGTCAACTTCGACTGCTCAACCTTGCCTTCAACAACTTCACTTTTACTCAAATTCCATCCACCTTTGGCGTCTCTCGAGGTTAACCCATCTTAATCTCTCTCACTCTGTGTTTTCTGGCCGTATTCCTTCTGAAATTGTGTGGCTGACCAATATGGTTTCTCTTGATCTCTCTTCTTACATGGTTGGTTCTTCTGAAGGAGAACCAAGAGGTATTTTGTCTATGAGAATGACAAAACTTACCCCAAACATGACCAACTTAAGAGAGCTTTCCCTCAACGGTGTTAATCTTTCTTCATCATTTCCTCAATTCTTGACAAACTTGTCATCTTGACATCTCTCTCGCTTATTAGTTGCAATTTGCATGGTGAGTTTCCTCAAGATTTTTTTCGGTTGCCTAACATAAAATTCATCGATGTGTCAGAAAATTTTGACCTCACTGGTGCTCTTCCCGAATTCTCTTCTGGCAATAACCTAGAATCATTGATTCTTTACGATTCCGAATTTTCTGATACATTGCCAGATTCCATAGGTAATCTAAAGTCCTTGAGTGTTTTAGACCTCTCTTACTGCAACTTTTCAGGGACTATTCCTCCTTCCATAGGAAAGCTTTCTCAACTCACAACTCTGTGGCTCTCCGGAAACAGCTTTCATGGCCAGCTTCCATCTACATTAGGAAACCTTTCCCAACTCACAAATCTTTTCTTCCATGAAAACAACTTCATAGGTCAGCTTCCATCTACATTAGGAAACCTTTCCCAACTCACAACTCTTGTCTTATCTGAAAACAACTTCATAGGCCAGCTTCCATCTACATTAGGAAACCTTTCCCAACTCACAACTCTTGAATTCTATGGAAACAATTTCATAGGCCAGCTTCCATCTACATTAGGAAACCTTTTCCAACTCATAACTCTTGACTTCTCTGGAAACAACTTCATAGGCCAGCTTCCATCTACATTAGGAAACCTTTTCCAACTCATAACTCTTGACTTCTTTGGAAACAACTTCACAGGCCAGCTTCCATCTACATTAGGAAACCTTTCCCAACTCACAACTCTTGTCTTCTCTGAAAACAACTTCAATGGACAAATTCCCTCGTCAATATCAAACTTGAAAAGCCTTGAAGGACTTTACCTTGCATCAAATAACTTTAGTGGAACACTTGAGTTGGACAGGACTTTCCCAAAGCAGAGTAAGGTTCGGTACCTTGATCTTTCAAATAATAGACATCTATCTATTAAAGTCACAGGTGCAAGTTCCACTCTTCCCAAGTTTTCTTATTTACGTCTTTCTTCATGCAACATTGGTAAAAAGTTTCCGGATTTCTTGAGAACCCAAGATGAACTGAGAGAGTTAGACCTATCCAACAACAAAATTGAAGGCGAGATTCCCAGCTGGTTCTTCAACGTAGGGATTGACACCTTGTCTTATCTGAATCTTTCTCACAACTCCCTCAGCAGTTGGGAAAAAGATCCAAAAATTATTCTTCAATGGAAAAGCTTGCGATTTCTCGATCTACGCTCCAATACGTTGCAAGGTCCACTTGTAGTCCCACCATTATCGACAAAATACTTCTTTGTCTCAGAAAATAAATTGACTGGAGGAATCCATCCACTGTTCTGTAATTTGCGTAATCTTACGGTTCTTGATATGTCGAATAATCTCTTGAACGGCACAATCGCACAATGCTTGGGCAGCTTCAGCAATTCTCTTTTGGTGTTGAGTATGAAAGGAAACAACTTCTATGGAACGATTCCTCAGAAGTTTTTGAATGGAAGCAATTTGCAGACGTTGGACCTCAGTCACAACCAGTTACGAGGAAAGGTTCCACGGTCTCTGATCCATTGTAGAGCTTTGGAAGTTCTAAATCTTGGCCACAACAAAATAAATGATGTGTTCCCTCTTTGGCTTCAGAATTTGCCAGAGTTACAAGTTCTTGTGCTGCGTTCTAATGAATTCCATGGTCCAATATGGCATCCTGGTCCGAAACTTTTGGGCTTTCTAAAGCTGCGTATTCTCGATCTCTCTTTCAATAAATTCAACGGGAATTTATCACCAGAGTTTTTCAGCAATTGGAGTGCCATCAACGCCGACATTCGTTTTTCAAACAAGTCAGAGTTGAGATACATGGGAGATCTCAGTGGCAACTACCAAGACTCGGTGACCGTTATGAACAAAGGGTCAGAAATGGTTTTGGTGAAGATCCTGACCATTTTCACGTCCATTGATCTCTCAAACAACAACTTTCATGGAGAGATTCCAAGGACAGTAGGGGATCTTAAGTCACTGATTGTGCTCAACCTATCGAGTAACAACTTTGAAGGCCTCATCCCGCCATCTTTGGGGAAACTGACTGAGCTTGAATCATTGGATCTGTCTAACAACAGTCTCTCCGGTAGAATCCCTCAAGAATTGGCGAGTCTCTCGTTTCTTGCGTATCTCAACCTATCTGATAACAAGCTTACAGGCCTAATACCGCAAAGCACACAATTCGGTACATTTCCGAATTCCTCTTTTGAAGGAAACTCAGGTTTGTGTGGATCACCATTGTCAAAGAAATGTCAAGGCACTAACGAGACACCAACTCCTGACCACAACCAAGAAGCTGCATCTGAGAATGGTTTTGGTTGGAAAGCAGTGGTGGTGGGATATGGATGCGGTTTCCTTGTTGGGGCGATTGGTGGACATCTCCTCTTCTGGAAGAAGCCAACTTGGTTCATAAGAATTTATGGAAGAAAAATGCAGTGGTGAAAACAAATGGATCCCGAATGTAGTTCAACTTTTTCAATTTTTGTTTTATTGAACCGTTTCATATGTAGTTGCCAAGTGTGGAATAATGAGTGTGTGTGAGTCTGTGGATACTCTGATTGTAGTAGTCCTTCTTTCATGTGCTCTGTTTGTTTTATGTTAGCTACTGCAACTACAACTGCTCTCTTATAAATAAATTCCCAGAGGAAATTCACCCTTTTTCTGTCGTCTTAAGGTTTTCTAACGTCCAAGTCGACATTGTTATTACAAGAAATTTCTTGAAATTTACCAGGACAAGTGAGGAGTTGATACAAGATAAGTGGCTAAGAGGGTGCCAAATTAGTTAGAATGTCCTTAGCCGCTTTATATTAGACGTGTTATGCATAAAACCTGCCAAACCGTCCAAACCAACCGCACCATCACCGCCCCATCCGTCAAAACAGTGCCACATCATTACCACTCTTTTTTGGGGGGTTTTTCAAACCGCCCACCTTGTTGGCGGGTGGGGAATTTTGGAAATTTGATTACCCGCCTGCCCGCCAATACATATTTACATTATAAACTTTTTTTATATCTTTCCTTTAAAACCTCCATCTGTAATTGGAAGTGTCTACTTAGGACTCAGAACTCATAAAAGTTTTGGAAATTTGATTATCCGCCCGCCCGCCAATATGTATTTACATTGTAAACCCATGCATAGCTATTCCTTTTCACCATTTATTTTTTTTATATATATTATGTTTGCATTATGCATAATCGTCATTAATGGATTTGCTAAGCCCTCCATATTCTGTTTGTAGTTATTTTTGGCAATTGTTGTACTTTGAAAAGTAGTATGTTCAGGGACAAAGATCCATATCAAGTTTGATCATCGTCGACATAGTCGAAGGAAGAAATATAGAGGTTTTAGAAGTTATTTAAAAATAAAAAAAAATTGAAAGAAAAAAAAAATCATTGGTGATCAGTTTGTTTTCCAAGTCAAAAAATTGTTTTTAAAATCTGCTACTTATTTCTATTATTAATGTAAAAAATGCTATTTACGAGAACAAAACCAACACCAGTGCACATTTAACAAAACTAAAAGTAAACAGCGAAAAATAATTAAAGGCGTGCACAGCCTCTCAAAGAGTGCTTTAGAGACTGACTTAGCAATTTACTTATAAAATATTAAATCACTTGACATGTAAACCCTCCATCAAAACAAAATAACGTTAATCTCCAGTGATCTCCAAGTTAACCAGCTAATCAATAATAATCTTAAAAGCAAAGCCAATAGCCTCTCTCATTTCTGCTAATTCAATTATGCTCAATAAATACAAGAATTACACCAATAATAGACTTTCCCTTATAATCATTTCTCATAAATCTCTTAAACTATTAATTCCAAGCATCCTTGAACATTAGTCGTCTAAAAATTGATCTCATCTACTAGATAATTTCTTCCAACATCTATGAAAAAAAAAAAAAAAAAGAATAAAAACATTAGATGGTTTTCACAGAAATAGAGGAAGAAGAAATATGCTTGGTAACCAAAGCAAATAATCCCTCGCCCCATAATTTGAATCTTCAAACTTTTCTAGAAAACCAAGCAGAATTTCCAGAAATTAAGTGTTCTCATTTTTGCAATTGATTTTAACAGATTTTCTCCTTTTTTTTTTTTATTAAGTCAATAAATAAAGCAAAGAATATATTGATATAATTTACCAAAAAAGTCTTTAATTACCCACTAATTAATATTTTAATTATCAACTTTCAAAATGTTCAAGTCAAAGTCAATGGTGGGACATGAAAGTCTCTTTTTTCACCGAAAGTTTTGCCATACGAGTCTTCTACCTTGAAAAGCAAAACATACGAGTCTACTACCTATTAAAATGTGAGGGTGGAAAGTTTTTGTTCTTTTTTTGGGGGGGGGGGGGGGGGACCGAAAAGAAAGTCTTCTACCCTCAAAAGCTAAACATAAGAGTGTACCATACTTTTAAAGCCTCTTTTTAAAGTTTTTTACATGTGATGCCCTCTTTTACCTTTTTTTTTTTTTTTTTTTCTTTCTTTTTCTGATGCACCTGTTAAAATGTGCCTTAAAAGCAAAACATAAGAGTGTATCATACTTTTTAAAATCACTCTTTTTAAAGTGTTTTACATGTGATGTCCTCTTTTACCTTTATTTTTTTTCTTTTTCTGATGCACCTGTTAAAATGTGCCACACGAGTTTTACACTAAAAGAAAGTCTTCCACTCTCAAAAGCAAAACACACGAGTTTTACACTCTTTTTTTAAACCGCCCTTTTCAAAGTCTTCTACGCGTGATGCCCTCTTTTACCCTTTGTTTTTGTTTTTGTCTTTTTGTTTCTTTTTTTTTTTTTTTTTTCCTTTTCTTTTCCTGATGCACTTGTTAAAATGTGAGGGTGAAAATGCAATAGAAATTTTGAGGGCAGAAAAAAGGAAAAAAAGACTTCAAGCAAGTCTTCCACTTTCAAAAGCAAAACACACGAGTTTTACACTCTTTTTTTAAACTGCCCTTTTCAAAGTCTTATACGCGTGATGCTCTCTTTTACCCTTTGTTTTTGTTTTTGTTTTTGTTTTTTTGTTTCTTTTTTTTTCTTTTTTTGTTCTTTTCCTGATGCACCTGTTAAAATGTGAGGGTGAAAATGCAAAAGAAATTTTGAGGGCAGAAAAAAAGAAAAAAAGACTTCAAGCAAGTCTTCCACTCTCAAAAGCAAAACACATGAGTCTTCCACTCTTTTTAAAACTGCCATTTCCAAAGTTTGAATAGTCTCCTTATTAGGAACTTTTGATTTATTTGTAATATTGTAATTTAGAATAGTCTCTTCTTTCAGTAGATTTGTAAGTATTAGATAACATACCTGATTCTGTATAATTGTAACTTGTATTTATATAAGAGCCTATTCATAGTGCTCCTCACTAATGAATTCATTGTTCTTAGTCTATGGAAGCATATCCACGTTAAACATCTTTATGTTCCCTTCTTCTTCATATTTACTTTTGTTACTTTCTTATTTTATTTTCTATATCACGTAGGGGTGTTCATTGAATCCAACTGATCAAACCGATCGATCCAATTCATTCTAATCCTTTTTTTTTTTTTTTATTGATAACTGACCTCCATTGAATTCGATCGGATGTACTTTTTACCTTCAAAACACCCGACACAATCCAATCCAATATTTATATATATTTTATATAAAAAAAATATTTATGATTTTTGTAATTGATCCAAAATTTAGTATTTCTTCATACATCTCATTACAATAGAAAAACTTCAAAGCCTATACATTATTATATTAACCCAAGAAAAACAATTCTCTCATTTTCTAATTTCCTAACATATTATATTATACTTTCGCACGTCCTATAATTATTCCTTGCTTTGTTTAAAATTTAGAATTTAACTAGTATGTGATGTATGTCAAAAAGACCCAGAAGAATATCTATTTTAGATAGGCTAAAGAAGAAAATGGGAAACGAAAAAGAAAAAATACAAAGTCCTATGGAAAGGTCAAAGCGTGACCTATCAATCCAATACAATCCAATTCAAATTGATCTTAAATGGATTGGATTGGATGTTACACTAGTAATGGATTGGATTGGATGAAATTTTCGAAAACCGATCTTTGATTGGATCGGATCTTGTATGACTAAAATAGGATGGATTTCATCCGATGAAACAAGACCTTTTTTTGATCAGCTAATTGAATAGAGAGCCAAATTTTTTAAAAAAATTTAGCATAGTGGACGTTGTTTGTCATTTTTCCCAATCAATTACTGATTGATTATGGTCAATTATTGATTGGTAAAATAAACAATATTATGTGGTCAATCACTTATTGATCATTTAAGAAAATTGATTGACTATTAAAAAAAAAAAAAACCTTTTAACTAATGTTTAAAACTTCGACCATGGTTGAAAAACTTCTTTAAAAAAAAGATTATTTAGCTTTAAATCCTAAAGAAAATTTAGTAACATCCTGAGAGAAAAATAATAAAATGTATCCTTACCGTTTCACTCCATTATTGGTGATAAGTTTAGCAACCTTTCTTCCAGGAAAGTAAATATATTTTCCACGTCGGCCGCGTGATATAATTTGAACTTCAAAATGTCCAAGTCAAAGTCAATGGTGGGACATGAAATACTCTTTTTGACTAAAAGTCTAGGCCGCCATTTCTGAAGACAGCTTTCTTTCATAAATACAACCCCACAACGTGATTGCAGGTTTGATTTGTTTCATCGACTTTTTTTTTTTCCTCATGTTTTTCGAGTTGAAAAATATTGATGCAGAAAATTGTAATAACATTAACTGGACCAGGACATTGGATATTATATGGTATTGGAAAAATACAGAGTGCTTCCCAAGTTTATGTACATATATTTTTCTAGCTAATTCAATTTTTATTTTGCAATTACAACGTTCAAAATTCACAGATATATCGTTCCTCTAACATAATTCCTGCAGTGTACGCATCCTTTTATTTAGCAACTCCAACATTTGTGTTCTAAACCTTAAAAAAAACAACCCTAAAAAAAAAATAAAGACAGACTTATGAAAACCTCTAACAATGACTTTCAAAACATTGTAAATTTCAGTCTCAACATCTACATCTCTTGTCTCTAAATTAGGGAGTTCTTCAAATTTGTATCGTTTTCGAGATAATATATATATATATATATATTGAGGGAAGTCTTCGAATCATCTTATACGTCTATTCCTAATCCAAGCACACATGAAGATCCGTACTCTAAAAACTGATCCCATCTATTAATTTCTTCTAATTTCTGGGAAAATTAATTAAAAATAAATAAAAAGTGGAACATTTCGACGGTTTTCACAGAAACAAAGGTTAATTTTTTCTTTTGGAAAAAAAAAAAAACAAAGAAATTGAGGGAGAAATGAAGTATGCTTGGAAACCAAAGCAAATAATCCCTTCCAACTTTTCCAGTAAACCAAGCAGAATTTCGCGGAAATTAGAGCTCTCATTTTACAATTTGATTATGACAGATTTCTTCTCTCTCACTCTCTCTCTCTCTCTCTTATAAGTCAAGAAGTAATGCAAAGAAGGATGTTGACATAATTTTTTAGCTAGATTAAAATGTACAAGTATTTCAGATTAAAAAAGACTCCAAAAATGTTCACTGATCTTTGCCGTGTGATATTAGAAGCGTAACTCTCAGCATCGACATCACTTGCCGCGTGATAAGTCTTGTGTGATATTATTTGCCTTTAATTTCCAAATAGGTAACATCATTAATTATCAACCTCCAAAACGTCCAAGTCAAAGTCAATCGTGGAACTGGAACATGGCATATTTCAGTGGATTATTCTACACGAATAGAAAAGGCAATATGGATTGTCATTTTCTTTTGTATTTAATCATGCATTTATGTACAAAATAGATAATAATATTAGTCTTTTATCTTTGTCTCTCCTTAATATTAATTCCTTTGGAAATGAAATAAATATCAAATTGATTTATTACTCCATAATTCTTTTTAGTTATATTTTGTACGTGGAAGTGGAGATTTGAACTTTGCATCTTTTGATGGAAGATGTGGCAGTACTGCACCTAATAATTAGTTCATATGTGCACCTTGGTTCATATGTGCGAATAATTGTTTGATTGTACAGATGAATATTTTAGTAATTACATTGATAAAATAAATATTCCTAAGTTTTATAAACACTAGAAGGGAAATTGGATTCATTACGTCATTCAATAGGTATGTAAAGAAACACAAGAAAGTGAATCAATGATTCTCATTTTTATTCTTTTATTTTTCTTTCCAATCTCATTAACTTTTATTTCACAAAATACTACTTTGCAGTTTGGTGAACGTATCTAGTCACTGTTTATGAATATCTGTTTTCATAAATACAACCGCGGCCCTCCATGTGGTTGCAGGTTTGATTAGTCCTTAATTTCATTGACGTTAACATTCTTTGAGTTTTGTTTAAGAAATAATCATGTTTATGCGTAATGATTCAATTGTAAATTTAGATTTACATTTGGACATGATGTTAGAGAAATTTTGTGCATCCCTGAAATGTTTGAGATCAGTTAAATTGAAAAATCATACAAAATCAGTTTATCTGTTAAAATAGCAAAAATTCTGGATATGACGAAGCAATTCAGATAAGTTAAAGTCATTAAATATGTCAAACTTTCTGGTAAACCAAGCAGAATTTCCATGTAATTAAGAGCTCTCATTTTTACAATTTGATTTTAACATATTCTCTCTCTCTCTCTCTCTCTCACAATAAGTCAAGAAGTAAAGCAAAGAAGATATTGACATTTTTAGCTAGATTAATATTGACATATTTGATTATTTCATATTCAGGAAAAAAAAAAAAAAAAAAGACTTGAGAAATGCATCGATATGTTTGCCGTGTGATATTAGAAGCGTAACTCTCAGCATCGACCATGACTTACATGTAAAGATAAGGCTTTGGAACCGTTCTTCAAGTTAAGTCCTTAATTTCCCACCCAAAATGTCCAAGTCAAAGTCAATAATGGTGGGACATGAAAGAGTCCTTTTTCACTGAAAGTCAAGGTTTCTGTTTCTGATGAAGACGGCTTAATTTCATAAATACAACCTCACCATGTGGTTGCAGGTTTGTTTACTCTCTATTTTCATTGACGTGGTTCCCCCCGCCCGTGTTTTGGTTAAGAAATAATGTTCACCCTTCCATATTTTCCAGTTTAAAATCATCGGAATGAATATATTAATAGACAGTTTTTAAACTCTTATTTAGAAAAACTGACTTTTTTTTAGTTAAGAAAATAACCGTCAGTTAGTGATTGATCAAAGCTAATTGGTCAATTAGTGCAAAATATATAGAGAAGAACTTACTACTTGGACCTAACAAAGAAAAAGGACAAGGAAAAATTCCAAACAAACAATCAAAATGAGACAATACAAAGAAAAAAAAAAAAAAAAAAAACGGCAACTCATGAATAGGTTAACTTGAATTTTATGAATTAAAAGCTAGCGCATCCCTTTTAGCCTCAAAATCCTTCACTATATATTTCTCTTCTGAATTATCTCTTCTTATTTTACAAAACGTGTCATCTGGCTGTCAAAATGAAGGGAGTGATTTAACTCATGTTTTTCCTCATCTTGTGTTTCTCTGTTTTCGCTCATGCTCTGACTAATACATCTTCGTCCACAATTACATGCCTTCCTCACCAAAGCTCTGCTTTGTTGCATCTAAAGCATGCGTTTGAATTAGAAAACCTCTCGTTTACTATTTGATTTTATACTTACGAGTTTTATATATAGTCGAGAAGATTTAGCACAAAAGACCAATATCATGTAAAATTAATTTCTTAATGTGTACTATTTTTTTATTTATTTATTAACGCATGTCACCTGTTGTAAAAGTTTTAAAATGTAACATATTGCACATAATATTACATCATGATACATGCAGACTAACTAGTATAGAAATTAATTAAGAAAATAATAAAGGTAAATATGAAGAAGACAAGAACACAAAGATATTTAACGTGGATGTGTTTATGTCCACGGACTAAGAACAAATAATTATTAGTAAGAAGCACTATGAATGGGCTCTCATATAAATACAAGTTACAATATTCACAATTCGGTAAGTTGCCTAACTCTTACAATTCTCCTAAAATAAAGACGATTCTAAATTACAATAGTTATCAAAAAATTAAAAGTTTCTAATAAGAATAATTATGTATAAAATAATAAGTTTTCTTAATACTAACTTTACTAATATGTCCCTGCAAGATGGAGCTCCGATAGGAGCTCCAATCTTGAAGTATAATATAGAAGATACTTCAATTTTTTTCTCTCTTTTTTTTTTTTTTTTTTTTTTATCTATAGAAAACAAAAATAATGAAACATCAACGGCAATCGTCAGAGGAGGCAGGAGAAGGTAAGTGGCACTTGGGTGCAGGGACGATAGTCTTCAAAAGAGAAGGGAGAAGATTGCGGGCACTTTGGTGCAGGGATGACAATCGTTAGAAGAGCAGGAGAAGACAACGGGCACTTGGGTGCAAGGACGACAATCCTTAGAAGAGAGAAATGACCCTAATTTTTCCGATTAATCATTATTTTTCGATTATTAACTTGAATACATTTTGACCGTAGAGTTTCAGCATCAACATCACAGCTGCCGAACTTAAGACTTCAATATTGAAATGGGTACAAAATCAAGAATTTACATAACAACAAGATCTTACAACCTCACACACTAATTATAAGAAAAACAGTTTGAGAAATGAAAATAATTAAGGTGGCATTATGAGATGGAGTACTGTATCGCATGTTATGCAGATTGGTATGCAAAAGCTGGAATTTGAGTTGGTGTTTCTGGGATTATTCTTTTAGTAACTTCATCACTAGCTGGAAAGAAGAGCCGTCGGTTCTCCCAAGGAAGGTGTTGTTCATGGAGGTGGTTCTCCGTTTCAAACAATAACTTGATAGGAAATTTTGATCAAATTTTTTGTAGTTCTATTTTGATGTTGAATTTGCAAAGAAGCAATTTTGATGGACATGTGTGAAGAAAAAGGTGTTTTGAAGACACTAGATCACAGGCACAATGAGCTTCAGGAAAAAATTCTAAAACCTTTGATCAGATGCAAAGAGCGAGAAATTCCAAGCATTTGACACAATCCAATATGTGACACAATCCTTAGATTCATATTCACTTCAAAACTTAATCACTCCAATTCATGTCTATTCCGATTTCACGTCAGTAAACACACTATAATTTTCTCAACTTAAAGATTGGGTAAGTACCAATTTCCTATCTCGTAAATTCACCAATTATTACTTTTTAACCTATATCATTTTCCTCGTGTCACCAATTCATTGGAATTTCTGATATTTAATATTCTTCATTTTTTTTCTTCTTCTTAGAATTCTTAGGAAAACTCCAAAAAGAGAGAATTGGTAAATGAATTTGGAAAAGAATATATATACTTTATATTATTTTTTAATATTTACTTTAAATTATTTTTTTAACACAGTGTTAGGAACATTCTTTTTCTTTTCTTTTTATATTTTTTTAAGTGTTCAAAAAGGATATTCTCCAGAATCTAGGTGGGAAAAAGAGTAGAAAGATCGATTGTGAAATTATAAATCAGATTAAATATTTGCATGATCTAATACTTATAACTATTATTGAAAAATACATAGAATCATAGTTCACTGAAAAACTTCCAAAAAAAGGGTCTAGCTAATTCACTTTCTATTTTTGCAATTACAACTTTTAAAAATCACAGATAACATACTGCATGCAGTGTATCTTTTTATTTAGCAATTCCAGCATTTATGTTCGCAAGCATATCATCATCATCCCGGCATTAGCGCACTTGGAATTCTTCTCTTGGGTTAGTAAAAACGCCCTAATTAAAAAAAAAAAAAAAGACTTAACGAAATTCTCTACCAATGACTTCAAAACATCGGACACTTATTCCCTTTTGAATATAAAGCACGAATTTTCTAAACCTTGTTTTTCAACAAGAATGACTTATAGATTTGATTAGAAAAACCGTAGAGACAATCTCTTAAATAGTCATTTTATGTATCAACTTAAAGCTCCGAAAAAGTGCATGTGCATCTTCGCCGTATGAAATTGGAACTTTCAGTCTCAACATCCACATCTCTTGTCTCCAAATTAGGGAATTCTTCAAACTTGTATCGTTTTCCAGATTAAAATATACATATACATATATATATATATATATATGTATTGAGAGAAGTCTTCTAACCATCTTATACGTCTCTTCCTAATCCAAGCACACTTGAAGATCAGTCGTCTAAAAACTGATATCATCTATTAATTTCTTCTAATTTCTGGGAAAAATAAATAAAAGGTGGAACATTCAATGGTTTTCACAGAACCAAAGGTTAATTTTTCTTTAGGTTAAAAAAAAAAAAAAAGAAATCGAGAGAGAAATGAAGTATGCTTCGAAACCAAAGCAAATAATCCCTTCCAACTTTTCTAGTAAACCAAGCAGAATTTCGAGGAAATTAGAGCTCCATTTTACAGTTTGATTTTGACAGATTTCTTCTCTCTCACTCTCTCTCTTATTAAGTCAAGAAGTAATGCAAAGAAGGATATTGACATATTTGAGTATTTCATATTCAGGAAAAAAAAAAAAAAAAAGAAAAAAAGAAAAAAGGAGACTTGAAAACTGCATCGGTATGTTTGCCGTGTGATATTAGAAGCGTAACTATCAGCATCGACCATGACTTACATGTAAAGGTAAGTCCTTGGAACCATTCTTCAAGTTAAGTCTTTAATTTCCCACCCAAAATGTCCAAGTCAAAGTCAACGGTGGGACATGATTTTTCACTGAAAGTCGATGTTTTGGTTTCTGATGAAGACAATATTATATTCATATTACACATAAAATTACATCATGATACATGCTGACTAACCAGTATAGAAATTAATTAAGAAAATAATAAAAGCAAAAATGAAGAAGACAAGAACACAAAAATATTTAACGTAAATATCTTTATGTTCACAGACTAAGAACAATTAATTTATTAGTCAGGAGCACTATGATTTTAGTAGAGATTTACCATATTTCAAGTAGTTTTAGAAGATGCGTATCATCGATATTTCCTATTACAATTTTAGTAGAGATTTACCATATTTTAAATTGTTTTGGAATTCGAATGGCCATCAACATATAAAATAATAACGCAGACAAATCAAAATAGAGATACATGTGAGACACAGACAACTCCTATCAAAGACTCAATGACTTTCAAAGCAAAAAGACTCGATGACTTTGGGGGCTTAGACTCGAATTCAGTTTAATTCACGGCTTCTAGGTTTTCCATCTTGCTGAGAGATGCGATGAGCCAAGCGCGTGCTCCAAAATTCGAAGAAGTTCCAAGACAATCTTTCTTCTATATTTATAACCGGTTACGTTAAAATCTTTGTTTCAAACAAGTGCTTTTCTTTTTTTAAGATATGTTAGAAAATGATTTATAAGTGAAGGGGTGTCAATAGGTTTAAATATAATTGCAATGAAGATTCATTGTATATTCTGTTTGGTGAGTTCCGTCCACTAGGAAAAACAAGATAAGTCTTCCACGCTCAAAAGCCAAATAAACGAGAGTCTTCCACCCTTCGCAACTTGATGTTTCACAATTCAAAGCACTAGGGATCATTTCACGGGTGATGGCTTTATTTTATTTTATTTAATTATTTTTCTTCTTTATCTTTTTTTGTTTTTTGTTGGCTAAGAGTGAAGCCACTATAAGACGAGATAATTTTCGTGGGTGACTAGATCATTTAGAGAAGTAGTAGATGACTATAAGGTCTTTATGTTGTGCGTAATTATACATAATTAGAATAGACACAAATTGAAATTAGTATTAAATTAGTTGTTTAATTGGCTTATAAAATTTGGATTCGAAGTTATTACGAATTTGATTCTTGTATTTACTTAAATGCAAAATTCAAATGAACTATTATTTTAGATTCAATTATACACCCCAAAGCTCTTTTAATATTCTTGATTAGATAAACGATTATTGTATATTATTAAAGTCTCTTATTTGGATATTTCGTTAATTTTAAGAATTATTTTATTTACTAAGTCATGAAGTAATTTATTTTGTTTAATATTTTATTTTCTTTTCTTGAAATAGGAGATTCGAACTTTACACTTATGCTAGAGTCAGGTATGTAACCACTTCGCTTTTTTGGTTAAACTAATAAGCATGTTTTGTTGAGTATGTCAATTGATCTTGTCATAACGTTTTGCATATATCATTCTATAACCTAATATCAGTTCACGAGTTTTATTTTGTAAGGAAAAAAAAAAACATTTTTTCGTCATTACTTTTTGATTTGAAGCACGTTCTGTACAACGCTTTTATACTTGGAACTTATTGATTCACCTATTCGAGAAAAGCCAAAAAAATAATTATTATAATAATAATAACATCAGGATCGGTAAGTCGGGAGACAATTTTGATAATTATAAATTCGCTCAACAATAAGTGGAGATTGTTATTTCAAGATATTGAAATAAATTGGAGGAAATTCATAACATGCCAAGAAATATAATCACTAACTCGGAAAAGAAAAATGCTTATAAGCTGAAGTTCAAAAGGAAAATGTTTTGAAAATATATAAATGAATCCAATTTTTGTTTGGGTTTGTTTGCCACCTAAGGATTGTTTTTTTCTTTTGTTTATCTTTTTTTTTTCTTTATTTATTTTCTTTTTATTTTAAAATTAATTTGGATGGAGGTTTTTGTTTCTCCTCTCAATTTATGTTTATTTTATATTTTTTTAAGTTTATTGGAGAAAAGCCAAAAAAAAAAAAAAAAAAAAAAAAAGAAAGAAGGAAGAAGGAAGAAAGAAAAATTCCAAACAAACAAAAAATTAATTATGAGACGAGAAGAAAAAGAAAACAGTTTGACTTACAGTTTGACTTACAGTTTGACTTAGTACATATAAAGCCCAGCCCTTAGGGCCTCAAAATCCTTCACTTTACATTTCTCTTCTGAATCATCTCTTCTGAATCATCTCATCGCTCTGCCAAAATGAAGGGGGTGATTTACCTGCAGAATCATGTCCTCGTGTTTTTCATCATCTTGTGTTTCTCTTTTTTCACCCATTCTCTGACTAATACCTCTTCTTCTTCTTCCTCTACAATTACATGCCTTCCTCACCAAAGCTCTGCTTTGTTGCATCTGAAGCAAGAGTTTGCACTCATAAACCTTTATTTCCCACCTGATCATTTTGGTTTTTGTGGTCCTAATTATGTTACTTCTTCTCCAAAGATGAAGCTCTGGAAGGCGGGAACAGATTGTTGCGAGTGGGATGGTGTTGCATGCGACATGAAAACAGGACAAGTGGTGAAGCTTGACCTCAGCTGCAGTGGTCTTCAAGGGCCGTTGCTTCCCAACAGCAGTCTTTTCGATTTACGTCAACTTCGACTGCTCAACCTTGCCTTCAACAACTTCAATTTTTCTCAAATTCCATCCACCTTTGGCCGTCTTGTTGGAAAAAACGGATCCGGTATTGGAGTTACGGCGCAGCGGAAGTTTTAAAAATTTTATGCCGTTTCCGGAAAAGAAGCTCATGATGCATATAACAATAAATTAATTCATGATCACGCGTACCTTATTTCTTGGATTCCGGAATTGCTAGAGCGTTTGACCAACGTGTCTTCTCTACTATTCTCGAGTTCCACGTCTCAAAGTGTGTGTGGGCACACGTTCTATGAATCCAAGCGACCGGTATTTCTTTCTGAAGTCTAAATCCCTCCTTCTCAATTCCGATGATCCTCGTTGAGAATTTGATCCAACTTCTTTCTTCAAAACTACAAAACAGAAACCGGTTAACCTCCTATGAAAATAATCACTCGGTTTAACCTTTCTCGCAGTTTTGATTCAATGGAATTTTCTTTCTTTTTCTCTCTCACAAGAAAGCCGAATTTTTGATGTGGAAGAAAAAAAAAATTTTTTTTTTTTTATTAAAAAAACGTTTTTCCCTTTTAAAATTATCAAAAATTGGTTTTTCAAGAACTCCTAGCCTTTATATAGTATTACAATCCTTTTCAAAATTTATCTCCTACTTGAAAAATAATTAATAATTATTTTCCGGATAAATCTTGAACCAAAAGATCATACAACTTTAGGGCTAGATTCATTGAACCTAAAAACAAATTTCAAGAGGAAATCCCCTTTAAAATTCGGCCACAAAGTGAGAGAAATCTTGATTGGTGGTTTAAATTTTAAATCAAGAATCTAGACTAGTCAAAAGATCCTAGTCCTATCTAGATTCAAACTTCTTTTAAACCTTTTCG
Organism: Ficus microcarpa; assembly: GCA_025413485.1. Classification (NCBI taxonomy): domain Eukaryota; kingdom Viridiplantae; phylum Streptophyta; class Magnoliopsida; order Rosales; family Moraceae; genus Ficus; species Ficus microcarpa. Next base: position 11,458,499 of record CM046376.1, read on the forward strand.
AATTTAAATAGGATTCACATATTTGAATAAATATTTTCCATAAACATTATCCATATTAATTAATTTAAATTAATGAAATATTTCAAATTTTCTTTCCTCACAAAAACTATGCACCTCTTTAATTAGGAAAGAAAAATTCATGAAATAATCTCCATTATTTAAACCAATTAATAATTAAATGTTAGGAATATATTTAAATAATTTTGAAACAAAATTTTCTTCCCTCCATACAATTAAAAAACGTGCACCACTTTTAATTAGGAGAGAAAAATTTTGTTTTCCAAAATTCAAATACAATCTTATTTTCAAAATTCAAATTAACCAATCACATGTTGACAAATCATTTGTCTACAAATTTCACATGTCCAATCCTTTCTGGATTGCATGTTAGAGAGTACCATGTCTTAATAGACATTACAAAATTCCATTTACAATTTACCGATCTCATTAGGAACAAATCCCGAGACGCTTCGTGGAACTATATGAGCTAATAGAGGGACCCGATGGAAATATGTAAAGAGGCTCTTATAATTGTGAAAAATTAATCCCAGATTAATTATCCATCAATTATCAACTTCAAAACTATTCCACTAAAAGTTTGAAGCTGAACTCCTGTTTACATACCGTATTACGAAAGCTCTCTCACGTAGTGCTTCTTCCATGATTTATTCATCGCTTGCTTAATCCCCATATGTTATCCATGATTGAATTAAGGACTTTTTCCGTTTTACCTTTTCAATCATTTTAATTTAAAGTTCAATTATTCTCCATTGAAAGAACCACCAATTGTAAAACCATACAATTGGAAAACCACCAGAGAACACAAAGTAAACCGATGGCCAAGATCTTGTTATACTATCTTTCAATCCCCGAATAATACCTTTAAGTAGATAACATTTACTATCATTAAGATAGCTATGGATTCCGTATCTATGAATCTTGATTTCTCCATCCATAAGTCATGCACCCAAAACACAAGTATGTTGACCATGAATTAACAGTGTCTCACCTTTAGTGCATCAAAGTACATAAGTCATGGATGCGAACTCAAGTAATCATTTCAGGATTAAGATTAATGCAGGATGATAATCAAAGTATCATTGATTCTTATAAACGGAATTATTAAATCGAATCAATTAACACTTTAGGTCCAGTCCAATGTCATACCTCAATACTGGTATACATTAAAGTTTCTACTCGGAACCTATCCGATGGTCAAGACAAACCATCCCTCCAAGGAAGTAGACAACCTTTACAATCTTATCATGAATAAGATCCCCAAATCTTATTCCGTTGATTGCGGACTATTTATTTAGACTGTTATCAAATTACCATGTCTTCTATGCATACCCCGTATACATATGGTAATTCGATATATTACCAACAGCCTAGGAGTATTTTATGTTTGCTCAAAATAATTATACAATCAACAAATGAAAGTAAATAGGACACAACTTATTAAACATGAATAATTTCCTCTTATTAATATCAAAATGTCATATTTACAGAAAATCCCTAAGATTTTCTATCCTTAGGGCACCTATAGATCCCAACACGTCTCTCGAGGTTAACCCATCTTAATCTCTCTCACTCTGTGTTTTCTGGCCGTATTCCTTCTGAAATTGTGTGGCTGACCAATTTGGTTTCTCTTGATCTCTCTTCTGACATGGTTGATTTTCCTGAAGGAGAACCAAGAGGTATTTTGTCTATGAGAATGACAAAACTTACCCCAAACATGACCACCTTAAGAGAGCTTCACCTCAACGGTGTGAATCTTTCTTCGTCGTTTCCTTAATTCTTGACAAACTTGTCTTCTTTGACATCCCTCTCGCTTTCTAGATGCAATTTGCATGGCGAGTTTCCTCAAGATATTTTTCAGTTGCCTAACATAAAATTCATCGATGTGTCAGAAAATTTTGACCTCACTGGTGCTCTTCCTGAATTCTCTTCTGGCAGTAACCTACAATCATTGATTCTTTCCGAAACTGAATTTTCTCATACATTACCAGATTCCATAGGTGATCTTAAGTCCTTGGGTGTTTTAGACCTCTATTACTGCAACTTTTCAGGGACTATTCCTTCTTCCATAGGGAATCTTTCTCAACTCACAACTCTGTACCTCACACGAAACAACTTTCATGGCCAGCTTCCATCCACGTTGGGCTACCTATCCCAACTCACAACTCTTGTCTCCACTGAAAACAACTTCATAGGCCAGCTTCCATCTACATTAGGAAATCTTTTCCAACTCACAACTCTTGTCTTCTCTGAAAACAACTTCAATGGACAAATTCCCTCGTCAATATCAAACTTGAAAAGCCTTGAATGACTTTTCCTTGCATCAAATAACTTTAGTGGAACACTTGAGTTGGACAGGACTTTCCCAAAGCAGAGTAAGGTTCAGTACCTTGATCTTTCAAATAATAGACATCTATCTATTGAAGTCACAGGTACAAGTTCCACTCTTCCCAAGTTTTCTTTTTTAAGTCTTTCTTCATGCAACATTGGTAAAAAGTTTCCGGATTTCTTGAGAACCCAAAATGAACTGAGAGAATTAGACCTATCCAACAACAAAATTGAAGGCGAGATTCCCAGCTGGTTCTTCAACATAGGGATTGACACCATCTCCCGCGCCATTTTGGTGCAGGTAGCATTGTAGGGGATATCGCGTTTGTGCTATCCCTTTTTTTTATTATTGTTTTTTTTTTTCAAAAAACTTTTTTAAAATAAAAAGTATCCAAAAGTTGTTTTCACTAATTAATTTAACAATAAAATAATTATTATATAGAATAAAAAGATATATAAGGAATATTCTTTTTAGAGTTAAATTTGAAGTAGAGATGTGTTGGAGATAAACTTTAAATTTGATACAAAAATTGCGTTAAAATAAAATTATAAGTTGGAGATGGTCCGTTAGAATCTACAGCCTACATCACAAGCAATTAAAGCATGAAAGGAAGTCTCCCTACCATTACAGCACCGATGACATCCCACCAACCACACCAATTTCCCGTTTAGCTAGATTCGACTAAAAGGACAAGATCCTGTGAAATGCCTTCCAAACAAAAATATTAACTTTCTTAGGGTTGAATGTCTTTGAAGGACAAATTTCATTTTTGCTTTGTGAATAGTGGTGCTGTTTTTACTTTGCTCCATGTACTTTGAAAACCGATAAAAATACTCTTTGAACTATGAAACATTATATCATGTTTACTCATTCCGTCAGTCAAGCGAATGGAATTGGCTTTGAATTTTAATATTCTTGTTACTTTACTTCTGAAAATTTTGAAAATTGATGTTTATATCCCTTAAACTTTTATTTAGCAAGAATGCCCTTGAACTTTGTACCATAACAAACAATCCATGTTTCATATTTTGGCACTACTATAATAAAAAATAATTTAAATTAAAATATTCATAATTATAAAAATAACTTTTTATTATAATAGTGTCAAAGTATGAAATAAGGGATATTCTAGCTAACGGTTTAAAGTTCAAAAGGCATTCTTGTTAACTACTTAAAGTTTGAAGGATATAAACATCAGTTTTCAAAATTTCAGAGGGTAAAGTTGCAAGAATCTTATAGTTAAGGGCCAATTCCATCCATTTAATTGATGGAAGGAGCAAACATGATAACATTTCATAGTTTAGGCATTTTTACCAATTTTCAAAGTTTAGGAAGTAAAATTAAAAGAGCACCAAAGTTTAGGGAGCAAAAATGAAATTTGTCCTATTTTTGAAGTGTAAAAAGTATTTTTGTAAACTATTTGCCCAATATTTTTCATAAATAAAGTACGTGTCGGATGGACTTAAAATAAGTTTATTAAATTCAAAAGACATATTTGTACTTACTAAAAATAGGATAAATAATAATTAAAATTAGGAAACTTAGGTACATTAACCCAATATTAATTAATTTGATACTCTTCTTGTGTGAGCTTTTAGGAAACCATATAGAATATACAAAAAGAAATGGAAGTTCTCTGTAAGAGAAATCTCGGTATAACAACTGGTAACGGTTGAATCTGGCCTATCATGTTGTTGGAGTTGATTTGTCATCTGATAGGAAAACATTGAAAGCATATTCAGGAAAAAAAAAAAAATTACACATGGATTTATAAAAATTCATCTTTAATTCAAAGACTACGTCCTTGATGTAACGCCCCGACCACCCACGTAGAGCCGACTATGCGAATGGGGGCCGTTTCTTTACTTACTTGACTTAACTTAACTTAGTTTCTAACTCTAATACTTAGACTAACCGGGAAAAATTTCAGAATAAATTTTTTTTTCTTCTTTTTCTTTTTGAACTTCATTTTTAAAATCGTAATTTAAAAACATTACATACATACATAAACTTATGCATATGGGTAAACTTCATCATGAATACCAATTACTTGTCATGTCGATTGTAAGGTCCCATAATAACCTTTTAACCGGAATTTAAACATTACATACATAACGTAACTTGATACTTAAACATACTTGAAAAACTTCATAATCAAATATTTGCGGAAAATATACGTAGTGGTATCCCATACCGCCCTTCACTTGCTGCATCGTCTTCAAAGCCCATTGGGTGAAGCTGCAGGCCTTTTATCTTTACCTACAGTATGGAATATATCTGATGAGCTCTCGCTCAGCAAGTACAAACATTATCTCACAAAAATATGTTAACATCACATAATATATGCATGAACCATTTATGTTCAATTAGGAATCTTTTATGATCGATTATTAACTTGAACTTATTATCTTTCTTTAACATGTGGGTCCCTTGTGTACGTACCAGATGCGCGCTCTCCAGATAAAGTTAGGGTTTGCAAGGTCCCTAACAGTTTTGGAAAACATAAACTTGAACTTGAACATGAATAACCCTCCACCTAATGGGAGGTTGGTACGACACCTTACTTGTGTGTTCTTACCAGGTGGTTTAACATTAGTGAGCATGCTTCATGATGTCACTATATCATATCTTATACATACACATGGCATATTTTAACATAACATGGCATTCTTTAACACATGGCATTCTTTTAAACATGGCATTCTTTAAAACTTGGCATTCTTTAAAACATGGCACTCTTTAAAACATGGCCTTCTTTAAAACATGGCAATCTTTAACACATGGCATTTCATACCATAATATAACATAGCATAAAACATGTCATAGCATACTTGAAAATAGATTATTATCTTCCATACCACAGGTGAGGTCTGTACTTACCTGAGATCCTATGCTCTTGACTTAAAGTTTCCAACATGATACATCAACAGGTTCCTATTCCTGTTTCAATCAAGGTGTAAGATAAGATTATCCTATCTTACCATAAATCATTACATATGATATTGGTATCTTAACCAACATTCATTAACAACCCTAGTCATATGTCCCCCCTATATCATCTCATACTAAACTTCTTTGGTTACTTTCTTTTCCTTGGGCGTATGTTTTACTTGGTCCGTCATCCATTGGGTTATTATCAATAACCCTAAGTCTTAGCTCATTTTATTTCTTATTAACCTTAGTATCCTTTAGGGTTATCTTGGGTAACCCTTAAAGTCAAACTTTTGGTCAACCAAAGTCAACATTTGGTCAACTAAGGTCAACCCTCTTTGGGTCAAACTTTTGGGCGTTGGTAGTTGGAGACCAACCCCAAAATGGCGCCCTACGCGAGAATGGCGCAGCATTGGAGATGGTCTAAAAGAGTGTTTTGGAATAGACTGAGTTGTTTTTAGGGAGGCAGGTTGGATTATTTGTTTTTGGCTATTTATAAGGCTGAGAAAAAAGAATTGTCACGTTTTTCATGGTGCTTTGGTTTGTCTGGAAAGATTGAAATCAATTCACTTCTGGGGAACGTATTCGGGAGGCAGTAGATATTCTCAAGGCTGCTTGTTTCAGGGTTGGGGTCTTAAACCGGAACATCGCCTTGTTAGATCTAGGCATGATTGGAAACCCCTTGATAGTGGTTTGTTAAAACTAAGGCTTTGTTTGGAATTTAAGTTTAACTCCAACTAAACTGTATTTTTTCATATCAGTTTTTGTCATTTTTTTTAAGTCAACAAAATTTATAACTAGATTTTGAAAAGTCAACCAACTCCAACTTAAAAATTCCATCTCCAACTAGTGAACCAAACGCAAGTTAAATGTGGATATGCTTCGATTTTCATGGTAGAGATGTTGTAGGTGTTGGAGGCTTTCTTAGATACTCAAGTTGAAAGTACCCGGAGCTTTTATGAGGAAACTCAGCAGAATGTTTGGCCTCTGCGTGCGGTCCTTCTCTTTGCGAAGAGCAAAGGACTGCATATTTCGATAGTGGAAAGTGACTCTTCTTAGATGGTAAGAACGGTCAATGAGGATTTTTTATTTGTGCTTTTTGAACTAGTCTCTTGATTCCTAAGATTAAAGCTAGCCCTAACAAACTTTGAAATACAATATTCACCCCAAAAGTTTCAGGAAAAAATATGTTCTTTTACATAGTTTAAAAAAAAAATACATATATATAGATGGCCCTTTTACCATCCCTCTGGTGGGATTATCCCTCATTGTAACTTTCTTATAAATAACTTACCATAAACAGTTGACTTACTTGTAACTTTATGTAGAATTGTACGTAATATAGCAAGTTAGTAACAAACAATATCATTTTACACATAGTTTTACATAAAATTACAAATAAGTTAATTGGTTGTTACAAGTTTTTAACATAAAGTTACAATTGAGGGACCATCCCACCCAAGGGACAGTAGAAAACCACTTATATGTAATAGATGAGAAATCCACTAAAAAAGTCTAAGGAGGAAAACCCAGATTCCGGTGGTTTCCATTGCTGTTGCTGGGGTGGTTGCCGTCATAGGGGTGCACTAGGTCGCATTTCGGGTGGGGGATGGGGTGGTTGGCCTTTGCTTTTAGGGACTGGTGTTGTCACGAACACGACCCTTTGCTGTCAGGGGTTGGCCTTGCAGGGACTTTTTCTCAATTTTTTTTTCAAAGATTTATCATCCTCTATATATGGGGTGAACATGATACTTAAAAGGGTAATTCACTTTTTTATACCATATATTTTGCTTTTATTCAAAATGGAGACCCTGCATTTTGAACTTTTATATTTTATACTATCAAATTAGGTCTATTAATTACTATACAAATTTATGTTCTTTCTTGATCAACACTTAAAATTGAATCCCAAAAGGCCCAAATTACCCTTAAAAAGAGAAATATAATTAAATAGTAGCATTTTTATACCCTGCATTTTGTATTTTATCTCTCTCTTTACTAATGTAGACTAACACAAAATCAAATATCAATAAATTTAGGCTTGTAATGTGAGGCTAGGGCGAAGGTAGAATGTAGGGAATAATGTGGCTCAAATCACTCCCTAAACACATTAGTCATTCTAAGACCTTTTTAAGAGCTCTTTTCACCACTCCAAGTAACACCCCAAAATTGCTTTCACATTTCCTTTGCCGTCCACTTTGTTTTCCTCCTTTGTTTTATTTATTTATTTATTTCATTTCTTTGTTTTTTTTATTTTTTATTTTTTATTTTTGTTGAGTCACTACACCCCCAAACTTGTTTGTTTCTTTCTTTTATGAACAAAGGGTGTAGCACTCTGTTTTTTTCGTTTTTTTTTTTTTTTTTTACCAAAAACAGAAATTTCACAACTCCACACATCCTTCCATACTCTAGCATAGCTCAAGATAGATCCTAAAATGACCAATATGCTTAAGGAAAGAGGGATAGAAAGTTGGAAATTATTAAAAGGCTAGGCAACAAATGCGGGTGACAAAGAAAGAGGAAATAAGGCTCAATGGGGTATACTAGGGATAAACATACTGCAAGGTAGGCTTGAAAGGTTCAAACGATTTAAAGATGACTTAAATCATTTTCCTAATCAAGTGTAGTCCAGGATTTCACCCTAAGAGAGATTTAAACAAATTCTAACACTTGTGAGATCAAGAAAATCACATATCCACATAAATCTTCTCTAAATATGCACACAACTCAAAGATCAAGACAAGGCGCTCAATTATGGAATAATCACAATTTAAATGAAACTAACTAAAGAATCAAACACAATATCAAGCAATATCCATACTTTTCCAAAAGCTATGTACAATTTCAACCAAAATCATATCAGTGGATCAATGAGAATCACAAAAGAAAGCACAAAATACCTCTAATTATTCACAAAAATAAAATAAAATAAAATAAAATAAAATAAAGATTTCAAATTTTTTGATTTTTTGTATATGTAAAGGAAAACAAGTAAAACAAAAACCAAATTTCGCCCCCCAAAATTAAAATGCACATTGTCCTCAACATGTAAGCCATAGAAAATTGAAGAGAGGGATTTAGGAAACTCCCCTCATTGGTGCTTGGGCTTAATGGCTCGCTCCCGCAAAATGTGTCGCCAACTCCCCTCGGCATCGGAGCTTGTACCTAGAGAAGAAAAACAGGAAAGAAGGTAAAAAGATTCTAAAATTTTAAATTTTTTGAAGTTCAAATAAAGTAAGGAAAAGAGTTTAGAAACTTGGGTTGCCTCCCAAGAAACGCTTGATTTATAGTCATCGGCTTTACTTTTTGGAGTAGTCCTCATCAAAGAGTGGCTTCTGACTATAGTAGGTGTCATACTACACCACATATGAGTCTTGGTTGTGATTGCCCTCAAGCTTGGCAAGATGTGCAATTTGTTAGCACGTTGCTCCAACAAGAATTGGCTTTGATGGATGTGCTTGGTGGGCATGAAGGAATGATGCTAGTGTCAATGGAGGAGGTGATGGCCACATTGGATCTCTATAGATGTGATCATGCTTGATCGGTGGTGGCATAACAATTGGAGATCTCAAGAGGTTAAGACTTATAGACTTCTTCTTGCGATTCTTCATCAATATACAAATCTTGTGTGTCTTTCTACCTCGAGGAGTCATCTTCAAACAACTCCCATTCCTCCTTATGTGGAGTTGGCTGATCATGGTGGATGTCACTAGATGCTTTCAATTCTTTATAGAAGTCCACCATTAATGCTATCCTTTTCATGGCTTCAATTGAGTTATTTGGAGGTGCATTCATCCTTGACAACTCTACTTTAATTTGAATCAATTCAGCTTGTAGTTGATGAAGTACCTCCATCCTTTCCAACTTCTCTATACAGAGCTTTGTCTTCTCCAAAAATTGGGCAACAAGGGTTTGAAGCTCGAGAGAAGATTCCGCACGTTGAGGTCAAGTGTCATACCACGGCTCCATAACGGTTGAATTGTTCTCCTATCCTTGGTTGTTCATTGAACAATCCCAATTCCAACGATCGAACTCGGCCATATCTTCCAACAACCAATAGGCTTCGTCAACAGATCGTTGGTAGAAAGAGATGGTACCATTTCCTCTCTCAACCCAATGCCTAGTTATAGCGCATAAGCCATCAAGGAAGATTTGAATTTGATACTCTTTACAAAAACCATGCTTCGGAAACCTAATTAGAAAATCTTTATATCTCCACCAAGCAATATAAAAAGGTTCAAACTCTTGTTGGGCAAAACTTGTGAGGATTTGTCTATGTAACATTGTAAAAACCTCACTAAGATCACAAAAACAAGAAAAATTAAAACAAAATTAAAAACAAACAAGGAAACCAAAAACAAGAAAAAAAAATGTTCAAATTAATCCTTGAGCTAATTGGTGTCGATATAAACCAAAATTAAACAAGACAATCCCTAGCAACAGTGCCAAAAACTTATTGCGTGAAATCTCGCAAGTGTACAAGTTGCACAAGTAATAAAGTGATAAGTAAAGTTGTTAATCCCATGAGAATTGTGTTTAATTTTAAGTTAATTATCGAAATTCGTTTACGTTAGAATTATTTGAATGACCAATTTAAAAATAACAAAACTGCAAATTAAAATAAATAAAGTAAACTAAAATGACCAAACAAAACCGAAGGAATAACAAAATAGAAGCAAGGTTCTAGTGAATTGATTTCACTCTACTATTCATATGCTTATCCGATTTAGCAATTATTAATAAACTTCATTCAATTTATTAATCAATAGCTCTAATCTAACCCCATTACCTCTCCCAAGCGTCAAATGAGATAGTATGCATGAACATCTAAAATTGATATTCCTGTTAACTAAAATGCACAGATCAAACCACAAATGCAATTACCTAAGTGCTACCGGCCTTCCAAACTTGATACTACTTAGGTTGTGTATCTTAAATCTGACATATTAAATTCTCTTTCCTAAGTGTCAATTCCACATATCAAAATCAACTAATTTATTTGGAAAAAAAATAATAATAAACAAGATGCATTAAGTATAGAGAACACAAATGAATTGAAATGAAATTGGACTCACAACTATCTAAATTATCTAAACATAGTTCAAGTAAAACTACATCAAAACCTATAACCAACAAACTAAATAATACCCATAAATAAAAATAAACACAAAATCAAGCAAATTAAAGATTCAAGCATCATCAAATTACAAAAATAAAAGAGATAAGGAAAGGAATGAAAACCCCAGCATTGTTTCCACAAATTTTTAAGTTTTTCCCTATTTTCCCATCTCGTCCTTTTGTTTTTCAAATGTCATCTCCCTTGAAATTTACTCAAAATAAAAACCTAAAACTAAATCCTAAAGCTAAAATCCTACACTACGCTTTTTATTTTTTATTTTTGGCTTTTCACCATTTTTCTATTTTTTTTTTCCCTCTCTTTTCCTCTCTTTGGTTTTTGGTCCCTGTTCCATAGGTATTTACCAAATTGAAATTTTCAAAAGTTGAAATTAGCAAAAATAAGCTTCTCTCATTTTAATATAAGAATGAATATAGTCGTTCCTAATTGTTCGATGTCATTTAACTAATAAAAATTTTTTGATAATTTTTAAGAAAATAGTTAAATCATTTTGTAAATTACCTCCTTGTCCCACACCTGCCCAGCAAGCTCGAATGCCCAACGTCTCTCCCCCCTTTCTTATTGCTTTTTACTTTTTTCATTTTCTTTTCTTCTTTTCTTATTTTTTTTTTCCCTCCTCCGTTGGCTCCAGCCGTAGGGCGTATAACTTCTTTTCTTTTCTTTTCTTTTTTTTTTTCCCTCAGCCATGCACACACGTGGCGGCTTGTGGTTGGCTAAAGTTCGCAGGTGCACGCTAGCTCGGTGAAAGGCGGTGCGGGAGATCCAGCGTGCTTGAGTTATGAGACACATGTCAGCTTTTGTATGGAGCCCGGATTAATTTAAATTTTGTCTCACTGATAGACATCTTAATGATCATTTTGGCCGGTAGTCCAAAATTCCCTTTTTATCCATTTTCATCTAATTAATCTATACAAATGAAAAAATTAATTATTTAAAGAGGTAAATCAATATTAGACTAATTACACAAAACTAAATAAAATCATGCAAAATCAAAATAAATTATCTGAATTAAAATTATGCAAAATTAAATTAAATTAAATTAAATTAATCTAAAATTTATTAAAATGCTCAAGAGTATAACCAATTTAGATGCATAAAAGAGCTAAAATAATTCTATTTGATAGAGTTATCATTTTTCAAAAAGTATGTCGTCCATTTTAAAGTTCTATAATTTTATGTTATTAGATTATAGTTAGTACATAAATTTATGCATTTTCTTTATCATTTAATTTATCATTTCAATATCCAAAATAATCTAAAATTAAAATAACAAATAAGTGAAAATCAGAAGCTAAATAAATGGGCTAAGGCACGGGTTGGAAGTGGTGCGTGGCAGTGGGGTGGGAAAAGGGCTAGGTGGTCATGATTGCGGGGTTGAGAAATCTGAATTTTTTGTTGACAAAATTAAAAATTTTGTGGTTCTATAAATTGTCTTTTTTTTAGGGTATTTTGGACATTTTCAGATCAAAATAAAGTGTTGATGGAGAAAAAATCTAGATTTTATTAAATGTCATAAAATGATATAAAACGTTTGACTTTAAATGCAGGGTATACTTTACAAATAAAAGCAAAATGCATGATAAAAAAAGTAAATAATCTAAATTGTGGTTTTTTGTTTTAAGAGTATTTTTGGTCAAAATAATGTGTTGATCAAGAAAAAAATATAGATTTGTATATCAAATGTAATCTCATTGTATAAAAATGTAAATTTTCAAAATACATAATATATTTTCTAAATAAAAATGAAATACATGATATAAAAATATAAATAACCCTTTAGTAAAATATAGAGGTTTTTTTTTTTTTTTTTTTCAAAAATCAGAATTAAAAGGAAACATGTGATTTGAAAAGATCATGCTTATTTTTGTTAACGATCACACTAGGCCATTGAATTTTCATCAAAGGGTCTAATATTTTACTCAAATCGGTGGCGAAAAGTCCTCTTTTAAAATAGGAAAATAATGATTGTTTTTGAAAGGCAAATACAACGAATAACTAGTAGAAAATTTTAATGTACTAGAATATATACCATTTGAATTAAGATATTCTCTTTTCATGTACTAAAATTTCTTCCACTTAATGAAAAACAATTAGACCACAACCAAAATACATGGAGAACTTAAAAAGTGTTCTAAAACTTGAGTGGCATATCGTTACAAGATCTAAAATTTAGAGAGAGAATTGGAAACTTCTCGAAGACATAAACTTCTTCCCTAGAAGGCTTCACATGAGTATGAATCAATGTTGTTCCTACAGGGGTATCACGGAGATGAGTCCAGAGGATTTGTTCAACTAACTACTAGATCCCATGGGAGTTTGGTTTCCCTAGCCCTTAATGCCGGTTTCGATGTCGAACCTTTGAGAGGAGCTCGTTTTGGTGGATGGCATGCTGGAGTTTCTCAAATGGGCAGAGGACAAGCAGATAGGAAGGAGGCATTTTTCATCCGTTTCTGATTTGAAGACTAAAGATTCGGATCATGTTTGAAGGAATGAGAGTTCCGGTGGGACATCACAAGGCACGTTTCCTAGGCATTATTCAAACACAAAAAGTCGAGTTCTGCCCCCCTCAAATTTGAATTCCTAGTTCTTTGGGAGTCTAAAATCTCGACTTTGATCCCTCGTTCCTTGCCGGTAAGTTGCTAGAGACGGTGCAAGTACTGTCCTCGATGTAGTTTGCAGGGGGCCTAGAGCCGCAAGGAGCTGAAAAGCTTAGTTGTGAGTCTGTGACCCGTGCTCGAAGCCCTACAGCTTATAAATGCGAGTACTTGGAGGCCGGGGCTAGTGAGCTTAGATTGTGAAGCACGCGCGAGGGCGAGAGAGAGAGAGAAGCCAAGAAATCAAGAGTCCTACATGATTCACACTGATATATACTAATTCGATGCACATTACAGAAATTACCAGTACAATTTTTTTAGAAGCTATTCTACACTTCAGATCCTTACCAGCGAGCTTGTTCACTCTTACAAAAACAGATCATTCACAATGAAAATTTTCACATCACACTAGTAGATGCAATTATTAGCAATACTTTCTAAGCATTTGGATACAAAGATTGAGGGAGACCAACCCTCAACAGAACTCCTCAATCCATCTGCATCTTGAGAACCTGGAAATATATAAAAATATATACATGTATACATACATATATATATATATGTATGTATGTATGTAAGTCAATTTGCAAGCACCTCTGTTTTAAACAAGAAACGATGGAAGAGAACCAACTTAGTGTCACCCCAGTTCTATTCCCTGCCTTGCACTGAAACTAGACTCTTGACGTACGAGAAACTCCAAAACTGCACATCACCATCCACGTTATGAATGTCAATCTCTATAAGCTTCTTGCTGCGAATATTGTACGAGCACAACACACCGTCTTCATTATGTATAAGCAGCTCATCGTTGTTACTGAATGCTAGTGCTTCTTCCATCCTCAATAGGGGTCCAACGGTAAGAACTTTGTTCCAAGAACATGAACCCTTGTTACCATCATAGCAGTTGTCCATCACCCATATTTCATAGGACGTCATATTCCCGTCACCTTTAAAAGAGTAAATCGGGGTAACGGATTCATTCCACACCGTAAGGCTCGTCCATACTGACGCTGATGGATAGCCACCATCATCCGGCATCAATATGCTATGAAATACCTCATTGCACATATCAAAACTCAGAGAGTACACCTCAGCTGTAAAACACTTTAAATTATCATACCCAAACACAACAACCTTGTAGTCATTGGCTTCTGAATCATAGCCAAATCCGACTCCTCGGCTCCTGCAGACATAGCTCGGTTTTGGGAGAAGCTTGAATTCATTGATTGCTGGGTTGCATAGAATTATGGCATAAGCATAATTACACGAGTCAACTAGGCAAAAGATGCCATTACAATGGTACCGCCATACATATTCACTTAAATAACTATTTATCGGAATATGGAGTGAACTCGAGTCTTTAGTGACAACACGAATCTGGTCATCGGCATTGTCACCGCATAATACATCGAGCAATGAGAACATTACCTCAGAGCATTTGGGTGTTCTCACATTGCAATAACAGTAGTGGCTGCCACTGAATATCATGTATGTAGAGGACATGCTATTTTGGAGGTGCTTAGCCACGAATTTTGGGTCTTTCACAAGATTTTTGATAAAGACATACCATGACTTTGAGGCGCACTTCAATCGCATTAAAGACTCGGGAGGCAATCGCGAAAGAATCTCGACCAACAGCTCCTCGGGCAGATTGCAAGTTAACGTAGCCATTTCTTCTCCTAAATTGAAACAAAATTTGCAACACAAGATTTAACCGAAGTAGGAACTTCAAAGCACGATTGAACTGACTGAACTGATGGTAAACTGAATAAGCCAATTTTATCAACCAAAACAAAAAGAGTAAATTACTCATTTAGTCCTTAAACTTTTAACCTTGTACAATTTTGATCCCGAACTTTTTTTTCTTTTGTAGCCAGAATGCCACTACACAATTAAAATGTTATTACAATAGTCATTTCTTTTAATTTTTGAATAGAATGTGTTGGTAATTTGATCAAAAATTGATGTTATCTTGGATTTCGTCTAAAAATTAAAAGAAAACACTACTGTAATAAAATTTTTAATAGTTTCTAGTTATTTCAGCTAAGAAAAAAAAAAAGAAAACGCCTCTAAACTATTAAAATGTTATTATAATAATCATTTTTATTAATTTTTAAAACAGAATCCGTTAGTAATTTAGTCAAAAAGTAATACTAACTAACGGACTCTATTAAAAAATGAACTTAAAAGACTATTGTAGTAATATTTTAATATTTTAAAGTCATTCAAGTTTTGAAAAAAGTTCAAGTATCAAAATTATACCGACTTAAAAATCCAAAGATAAATCTAGCGATTTATCCCAAAAAATTAAAAAGCAAAAATTTGATTTCACCTCTCCAACATAAACCCGAATTTTGAATTAAAAAACCCAGTTGTATTGTTTCTAGTATAAGATCTAAATATGGACAAGCTGTAATAAAGATTCTATTATTTATCAAATCCAAACAGGAGGAAAAGGAAATTAGCATTTCCAAAGAAAATATCAAAGAATTAAGAGGGGAAAAAAAAAAAGCACTTCTATAGCAGAACTGCATTGCTTATTTTCTTAATTTCTGCACATTTTATCATCATAGAAAAGAGGTAGAAAATATAGAAATAAAAAAGGGAAACGAACCTAGGAACAGGTACAAGTTGAGAGCCGCGACGATAACTTGGCGTTCTCAGTCTCTAACTCCTGCTTCGACTCAAAAACCGGCGAGCGATTAAATCAACCAAACTGAGCACATATATGATATATGTGTGTATAAATTTATATCTATATATATATATATAGATATAACCTGAATTTGGGGTTGGAGTGAGGTAACAAGGGGACAGAGAGGGTTTTCTTCATCGGAAACTTAATTGGAGATGGACATGGTGGATTGGATCAGCCAAAAATGACCAAGTCTCAATACTCTTTCAGCGCCAGGGCAAACGGCCAAGTCTCCAGTCGGCTTTTACTTTTACTTTATTTTTATTTTTATTTTTATTTTTATTTATTTTTTTTCGATTTTTTTAAGATAAATTACTTATTTAAGTATCTAAATTTTTAAGTTAGTGCAATTTTAATCTCTATTCTTTTTTTTTTTAGTTGTAATCCTTATAAACTATTAAAATATTATTATAATTATACTCTATATTTATTTTTAAACAGTATTGATTTGGAATTTGATCAAAAAATTATATTAATTAGGAGATTTTGTTTAAAAACTAACAAAAATGACTATATAATTACGTTTTTAATAGTACGGAGGACATTCTAACTTAAAAAAACAAAATAGATAGAGAGAGAGAGCAGAGTTGCATAAACTTAAAAATGCCCTTAAACATTAAAATGTTACTATAATAATCATTTTTGTTAATGTTTTAGTTAAAAAATGATGCTAACTAATAGATTCTGTCTGAAAATTATCGAAAAGAATTATTGTAGTAATGTTTTTAATAATTTAAGGTTATTTCAGTTACAAAAACAAGAACATTGATCAAACTTATATAAACTTTAAGAAATCCGCAAATGGAAAACTTATATAAGTTTATATAAATTTATATAAACTTTCAAAGTTTAGAGACAAACCTAATAATTTATCTTTTTTTTTTAATTTAACATTTTTGCCTCCTTTACTTTTCATGATCACGCAAATGGCTCCTGAACTTTCATTTTCACAAATTATTCTCTTAATCTAATTTAGTGAAAATCAAGTTTACAAAAAACTTTTGTTTGGTAAAATTTGTGATAGGACATGTATTTTTTTCCCTACCTGTGAAGAAGGTTTTTACAGTGTTTGATCATATTCAAATGCTAAAATATGACAACGTGAATCTAAAACTTTTAATTCTACACTCTCTCTTTTCTATTTTCAAAGAAACTTAAATTTTATAAGTTCATAACGTTCTCATTTCAAATTGAAATGAGCTGATTCTTATGTCAAAATGCTCATAACGACGAGATTAATAAAATAAGATCTATTTTTGTAATAATTTTTATCAACACATTTCAAATTTTTACACTGTTTTCTACTTCATAGTTCATTTTCAAAAGTTCTCTATCAAATATATATGTTTTAAACCCAACCCCTAAAACTCTCTCATAAAAAGTCCCCGAAACGGGCCGAAATTAAAATCTTTATTCAAGAATTCGGGCTAACCAAACCCTAGGAAAAGTACTGACCATTTCCCTTGCTTGGCAATCCAAGACTTTGCTCAACTAATTCTGTCCTACCCATTTTTTTTACCACTCTTCCCTAATCCCTCCTATAACTCCTTCTATTAGCTAAGTGAACTTCACTGACTAACCGACCTCTACTAACTAACTGATGGATCACTAAGGGCATTTCCAACCCAACTCCATATTAAAACTCCAACCCAACGTCAAAACGCTCCATTTTAAAGTTATGTATAGTTTTGAGCCACGCAACACTGCTCTTTTATTGTTATTATTAAACATGCGCTTGAATTGAAAATTTTGAGTTCGAGTTATTGGAGATAAATTAAGTTTTGAAATTAAGTGTTTGGCTTATTGGAGTTAGAAAATGTAAAAACTTGAATTGTGTTCAGAAAAAAGTCAAGATGGGTTTTGCTTCGTTTGTATCCAAATTCTATACAATTTGAAGGGAAAAAAAATAATCTCATTTAGGCTTGTATATACCAGTTACGGACATTGAAATTTGAGTTTTCAAATTGTAGTTGAAGTTGTGAAATTGCAAAACTAATTTGATTTTTTAGAAGAGACAAAAAGCAATTGCAAAATTCCAATGGTTTCACCATACACGTGCTTTTTCTTTGGGAAAATTATCAAAATAACCACATTTTTTTTTATTTATTGGTCAACATAACACAAACTTCCTCATTATAACCAACATAACACAAATTTTAGTTTAATTTTATATTATATTGATTTAATGTTACTTTTCTGTGTCATAGTGATGCAGTGATCTTTAAATTTATGTCATTCGAATACTTTCTTTCTTTTTTTCTTTTTTTTTTGGAGTTAGACAATAAAAAATTGACTCCAAAATTTCTTTTTGGAAATTAATATAAAGGAATACAAAATCAGTATTCCTTTTTGAGTAACATTTAAGTAAATGGATGGGATACATTTTTAACTTGGAGCTAAAATTTCACCATTTTGGTATAAAAATAACTTTAAGATAAATGAATTAATTGCTTGGTTGGTCCCCAACCTTTTTACAAAGTTATGATTTGATCTTGACTTATTTATTTATATATATATATATATATTTGCAATTTCATCGTTTTTACAAAAAAAAATAAAAAAATTAAAAATTAAAAATTAGATGAAGTAAATTACCTATGACACTGGTAAGCTGAATCTTGTAAATTTTTTTTTCTTAGTAATAATTGAATAGTAAATATATGTGATTAAGGTGACGTTTTTTGTTTAAATTTTATCTTTTTTTTTTTTTTTTGGTAACAAGGATCAAATTGCACCATTTTAAAGAGTTTAGAGACCTTTTAACAAAAAAAAAAAAAAAAAAAAAAAAAAAAAAAAAAAAAGAAGGAAGAAGATGAGGTCCAAATCATAATTTTGTAACAATGTTGGGTAACAAATGAGCAATTCACGAAATTTTTTTTTTTTTTTTTTTATGGGTTTGAAAGAGTCTTGTACAGTTACAGCTGAACAATACAACCTGTACTAACAAACTAACTAGTCCTCTTGTTGACATCTCTGTTTCATTTTACCATTCTTCAATTACATCAAAACAACACAAACGGCCAAAAAAAAAAAAAAAAAAAAAAAAAAGTTTCCACACATTAAAGCATTAGTGCATTTATCCATTTACGATGAGAATTAAATCCATTTGCCGCAATTAAAGCCAACAAAACAAGATTCCTACATGATTCACACTGATTTATACCAGCAGATTACAGAAATTACTTGTACAATTTCTAAGAAGCAATTTCTCTTGTTCACTCTTAAAAAGCAGATGTTCACATAAAGAAAAACTCCAAATCACAGTAGTAGATGCAATTATTGGCAACACTTTCTAAGCATTAGGATGCGAAGATTGACGCTCAGCATAACTCCTTAATCCATCTGCATCATGAGAACATGAAAATATATATATATATATATATGTATATATATGTAAGTCAATTTGCAGGCATCTCTGTTTAAACAAGAAAAGATAGAAGTTAGAGAAACAACTTAGTGTCACCCTGTTCTATTCCCTCCCTAGCACTGAAACTAGACTCTTCACATACGAGAAACTCCAAAACCGCAAATCATCGACCGCCTTATGAATGTCAATCTCTATAAGCTTCTTACTGCGAATATTGTAAGAGCACAACACACCATCTTCATCAAATATAAGCAGCTCATCGTCGTTCCTGAATGCTAGTGCTTCTGCCATCCTCGCTAGGGGTCCAATGGTAAGAACTTTGTTCCAGGAACAAGAACCTTTGTTAATATCATAGCCGTTGTCCATCACCCATATTTCAACGGACAAAATATAACCATCATCATCACAGAAATAGTAGATCACAGCAACAGATTCATTCCATACTGTAAGCCTCGGGCATTCTGATGCAGAGCCGCCATCACCCGGCATCACTATTGTCTGGAATGCCTCATTGCACATATCAAAAGAAAGGATCATTTTGTTAGGATGCCAAATAAACCAATAGCAAAATCCTTTGACGTATGCATAATTATCAGGACCTGGCAAGCAATCAACATCCAAGCCACTACCAATTTCTCTCCAAGAATGAGTAGTCAAAGTGTACACCTCAGCTTTAAAAGGCTTCAAAGGAGCATTCCCAAATACAACCACTTTATAGTCATTGGCTCTTGGATCATAGCCGAATCCTACCCCTCGAGTTTCTAATGCGTGGCTTGGTTTTGGGAGAAGCCTGAACTCCTTGATTGCGGGGTTGCACAGAGCTATACTAAGATCACTTTTCACGATGTCAAATATGCAAAAGATGCCATCACAATGGTACCGCTCTACTGCATCAATAGAGTAAGTTTCCAACAGAATACGGAGTGGACTGAAATCTTTAGTGACAAAATGAATCTGGTCATCGAGATTGTTATCACTAAATACATCGAGAAACACTGCTTCAGAGCATTCGGGCGTTATCACATCGCAGTCGCGAAAGTGGGAGCCACTGAAAAGTGTGTATGTAGAGGACATGCTGTTCCGGAGGTGCTTAGCCACGAATGTTGGGTCTTTGACAAGATTTTTGATAAAGAAATACCATGACTTCGAGGCGCACTTCAATTGCAGAAGAGACTCGGGAGGCAATCGTGAAAGAATCTCCACCAACAGCTCCTCGGGCAGATTGCAAGTCAACCTCGCCATTTTTTCTCCTAAATCGAAACAAAATTTGCAATATAAAATTCCACCAAAATAAGAACTTCAAGGCTATTCAAGATTGAACTAATGGTAAACTGAATAAGCCAACTTTGTCAAAAATAAAAAATAAAAAATAAAAAAGATTCCATCTCTCCAACAAAAACCCGAATTTTGAGTTCAAAAACCCACTTGTACTGTTTCTACTATTTTAGTGGATTGCGACGAAAATGACCCAAGTTGAGTTGTCTCAAGCCCTCCTTCGGTCACTCTATTTTATTTGTTGCTCTGTTTTGTTCCTTAGCCAAAACTACAAGTCGTTTAGCCTTTTTTTTAATTGAGTGTCGTTGGCTTAGCACATTAACCATTAGTTGAGTGTCTTTTTGAGTAATATTTATTGGTGTCGTTGGCTTAGTATATTAGCCTTTGTTGTTGAAGAGGGGAGACAGATTTTTGATATTGGCATTTTGAGAATAGCATTTTCAGAGAGATTTCTCTCTTTATCCCTCCCCTTTATGGGTTTTCTTTAGGTGGATTTGGAGCCCTTACTCCGTCCTCCATCCGGATTAGGCCACTAAATTGCATCTTTCGTCTTCCAGCCATGGATTTGGCTGTTTTCTGACTTCTTGCTGCGTCACCAGTGGAGAAAGAGGGCGAGAGAGCAGAGGAGAGAGAAAGTGCAGGAGAAGAGTTTTAGAGAGAGAAAGGGGAGAGAGTCAAAATCTGAAGCGAAAATGGAGAAGGAAAAAAGAGGAATTTGTCAAAATGACTATCTCAAAAATTCAAATTAACAAAATAACCTTCTTTCATTTTTAACATAAGTACAACCACCATCATTTCTAATTATTCGGAGTTATTTTGTTAATAAAAATATTTGAAAAATCATTTTACAGATAAAAGAAAGTAAATAAGTCATTCTATCAATTCATTCAAGAAAAAAAACTCTTCGAGGGTAAAAAAGACAAAACACTAATAAAAAATAGTTTCATAGAATCTGAAAAAAATAATTACAAATGTTGTGTCATATCGGTAAATAGGACTTTTTTGTGTTACATAAGACAATTAAAAAAAAAAAAACAAAAAAGGAGGTATATGTTTGGGAAATTTAAGTCCTAGTTGATTCCACAGAGCAATCTTAATTGCAGCTGACAAACACGTATAGTTAGTAATTATCTCTTTTTTTATTTTTTTTTTTATTTTTTTTTTTGTATTTTTACAAAAACAATCTAACTAATGAATAAATAATAATAATAATAATAATAATAATAACAATAATAGGTTTATTTATTAACATAACATAAATATATAAACATATATATAAGATATGTGAATATGAGAGGATCAAGGTGTGGTGGGATTTACTTCCGCTGTCTCTACTCCGCTTTCAATTGAGGAAAAAGACTTCATTTCCATCCATAATAAGTATCCCTTCTTGTCTCATTCACAGCGAAGCCTCACCGGGCAATATATCCCCACAAAAACTATTGTCATCTCTACACATAAACTAATAAACTATAAGGCTAGAAAGGAAAAGATTACATATTTTATAGATACTTTTTTAGTTTATTTTTAGTAAACCTATGGATTTTCGAGAAAATCCTTTTATTTTTTGGTATATTCTTCAATTTTCTTAGAGTTTCTAGAAAATAACAGATTTATGGTTAATTTTAAATGATAAAGTTATCCAGATAGTTTCATGTAATTAGAAAGAGAAAGAGAGAGGACAAAGGAGAGGGGGGTTTTTTTTTTTTTTTTTATTTTAAATTTGATTATGTTATTTATTACTATGTTTAAAATTTTATGTTATAATTTACTATTATTCTCTTTAAAAATGCTATTTTATTCTTTCTCTCTAGTGTTTTTGACATTTGGACCGAGTTGACCAAGTAAATAGTATTAATTTGTGTATCAAATATAATAAAATGGTATAAAAAGCTATGATTTTAAAATGTATCATATACTTCATTTATAAATGAAAGCAAAATATATAGTATAACAGGTGAATACTCCAAACTTAGTTTCGGTTGTTGAGGGTATTTTGGGTATTTTATATCAAACTAAGTGTTGACCTAAAATATATATAGATTTGTATACTAAAATGTAATTTAATAGTATAAAAATGTTAAATTTCAAAAAACAAAGTATACTTTTTGAATAAAAATAAAATACAGAATATAAAATATAAATGGCGCTTTAAAAAAACTATGCCACACTTGCCAGAAATAGGCATGACACTCACCACGTTATACAGTGATAGATTCCACGACTGTTATACAATTATCGTGGTAACTTTTTCACGTTGAAGAATCCATGAATTTTGCTTAATGTAACGAGAAGCAAATAGAGAATTTCTTCTACTTTTCTCTTAAAACAACATGTTTGGTGTGTGGGATGAGGGAAGATAAAAGAACCGGATTAGGATAAGATTCTAATCCTTAAATTAGTGAAAAAATTTTGTAGACAAATGGCAAAATAGAGTTACTGGAGGTAAAATATAGCAAAAGATTAAGCATGTGGTTTGGGGAGCAATTTAATTCAATTCAATTCTGAATGTTTTTTGTATTTTTCTGAAAAGTCAACTCAGTTTTACCATTCACAACTTCAATTATAACATAAACACTAAAATTTTAAAAGTTCATAACTTTATATATACACGTTCAAATAGGATTTTTTTTTTTCATAGCATAATATTCCGATACGAACGAAACAAGCTCCATATTGAATTTTTTTTTTTTCCAAACACATTTTAAATTTGTTACACTTTTTAACTCTGATCAACTAAACACACAACCTAATTCAACTCAACTTCAATCAAATTTTTACAACTCAAATTGTTCCCCCAAACACATGCTAAGAATATTTTAGAAATGACAAAGTCCTGACTAAATGGTATAATTATTTGTATCTTTTATAATTTCTTTTATATTCTAATTGCACCACTATATAATGACATAATGTTCATCTTGTTATCATGGATTTATACATATTATGTTCATATATGTATCATTTTACAATTTTAGATCATTTTACAATTTTAGATCTGTAACTACGGAAGTATATGTGTCATTATGTATATATAATTGTACAATGCTAGACTAGTCGTCATGGCTTTCCTAACTGTACTCATATCAAAGATGTTTAAATTAATTGAGAACCAACGTAACCATTAAAAAAACCACTGGAGGGTGATAGCCAACGCCGTTGGTTGATGAAACTGAACCGGCAATGCTGCTTAGTTGGCCAGCGGTTATGGGAATTCATTTTCGGCCGGTCACCAAAAGCGATGGGAAGCTCTTTTCCTTTGTAAATTTCCTTTCTTTCTCCATATTCACTAGTCGTCGTTGCATTTGAAGCCTAGCCACAATGTCTGAAACTTGAAACCAGTCTTGTAAATTCGGGCGGCCTGACCCAACCCTTAATGGGCGAAAAGGGAAAAATCGGGCCGATTTTGAAAATATAAGCCTACCCCGATCGGTAAACTTGACGAGCTTAAAATCAGGCCAGGTAAATGGACTTTTGAAAAAAAAAAAAAAAAAAAAAGAGAGAGAAAAAAAAAAGAGAGATAGATATGGGCGGTAAGGCCAAGCCCAGCCCCTATACTTGCACTAGACTGGGCCTGCCCTTGGGCCAAAAATGCTGACAACGGGCTAGCCCGTTTAGCCTGGCCCATATTTACAGCACTATATGAAACCCATTTTCACCTCATAACCCGCGATGGGTTAAAATTTTTACCCATATATATTGGGTTTTCCCCACCCGATTTAGGACGGATCTCTAAGGGTTGACAGATTAATGGGGAACCTTTGAGTGGAGCTCGTTTTGGTGGATGACAAGCGGAAGTTTCTCAAATGGGCAGAGGATAGATGCAGATTTTCTTTGGCCGCCTGGTGAATGGCATTTGAAGACTACGAATTCGGGTTTGATTCGAATGAATGAGATTTCTAGTGGGACTTCACAAGGCCAGTTTCCTTAGCACTATTTGAACACAGAGTATTTGAGTTCAGCCCTCTCAAATTTGAATAGTACTATACATCTTCTATGGCGGTCTAAAAACTCGAACTTGGATCCCTCGTTCCTCGCTAGTAAGTTGCTAGAGACAGTGCTAGTACTGTCCCTGATGTTGTCTGCGGGTGGTGAACAGCCACAAGGAGCCTAAAAGCTGAATTGTGGCCCGTGCTTGAAGCACTAGAGCTTATAAATGTGAGTACTTGGAGGCTGGAGCTAGAGAGCCTAGACTGTGAAAATGTCCCTAGGTAGGAAGCTTCATCCACAACTCAACCCAATCCTTTTCTCTTTACAATTCTTTTCCAATTGCAACTAAATTATAATGCACATCTCCACATATTTAAACACAATAGATACAGAGCAGAAAATAAGATTCCTACAAGTTTCACACTGATATATATCAATCCGATGCACTACGTACAGAAATCATTACACAATATGTAAGAAGATTCTCTTCAGACCTTTGCAGTAGAGCTTGCCAACTCGCTTACAAAACATATTGTTCACATAAAGAAGAACTAAAAAATTAGATTAGTAGAAGCTTTGAAGGAGACGACCCCGCTTAAGCGTAAACAGAACTTGTCAATCCATCTGCGTCAGGAGAACATGGAAATACACAATTCAATTTGCAAGCACCTCTGTTTTAAACAAGAAAAGATAGAAGTAAGAAAACCACCTTAGTGTCACCCCAATTCTATTCCTTCTGTTGCACTGAAACTAGACTCTTCACATACGAAGAACTCCAAAACTGGACATCAGTGTCCACCTCATGAATACCAATCTCTCTGAGCTTCTGACTAGCAATATTGTAAGAGCACAACACACCATTTGCATTTTTTATAAGAAACTCGTCATTGTTCCTTAATGCTAGTATGTAGTTCACTCCCACCAGGGGTCCGATGGTAAAAACTTTGTTCCAAGAACAAGAACCTTTGTTACTATCATAGTCGTTGTCCATCACCCATATCTCAAAGAACATTGCATAACCTTTATTATCATTCCAGAAAGAGTAAATCACAGCAACTGATTCATTCCACACAGCAAGCCTCGTGCGTACTGATTCATAGCCACCATCACCAGGCATCGATATTGTCTGAAACATCTCATTGCACATATTAAAACAATGGATCACGGGCTCCAGATGCCAAATAAACCAATAAAAAATTCCATTGAGGTATACATAAGTACCTGAATATGGTACGCAATCAACATCAAAACCATAACTGATTTCTCTCCAAGAATGAGTAGCCAGAGAGTACACTTCAGCTCTAAAACGCTTCGAATGATCATACCCAAATATAACAACTTTGTAGTCATTGGCTCTTGAATCATAGCCAAATCCTACTCCTCGGTTTCTGAATACACGGCTTGGTTTTGGGAGAAGCCTGAACTCCTTGATTGCGGGGTTGCATAGAGTTATAGTATGAGCATCATCCCAGAAGTCAACTAGGCAAAAGATGCCATCACAATGGTACTGCTCCATAAGATCACTTACGCAATTTGTCATCGGAATAAGGAGTGGACTTAATTTTTCAGTGGAAAAATGAATCTGGTCATCAGCATTGTCATCACTTAATACATCAAACGATGAGAATGCTACTACAGAGAATTTGGGTGTATCACAGTCTTTGCAGCAGAAGTAGGATTTGCTAGTACCGAAAAGCATGTATGTAGAAGAAATGCTATTTTGGAGGTGCTAAGCCACGAATGTTGGGTCTTTGATGAGATTTTTGATAAAGACATGCTATGACTTCGAGACGCACTTCAATCGAATTAGGGACTTGCAAGGCAATTCCGAAAGAATCTCCACCAACAGCTCCTTCGGCAGATTGCAAGTAAACCTCGTCATTGTTTCTTCTAAATAAAAACAAAATTTGCAATATAAGATTCCATTGAAATAAGAACTTCAAAGCTATTCAGAACTGTGCTGATGGTAAACTGAATAAGCCAATTTTGTCAACCAAAAAAAACAAAAAAATCTAAAATTTTATTTTATCTCTCCAACATAAACCCGAAGTTTGAATTCAGAACCCCAGTTATATTGATCAAGACTGTTATTTATCAAATTCAAACGGTATAAAAAGGAAATTACAATTTTCAACAAAAAAACAAAAAAACAAAAACAAAAACAAAAAATGAGTTACGGAAGATTAAAAAAAAAACAAAAAAAAACAAAAAAACAAAAAAACAAAAGAGGACCTTTTACAGCAGAACTGCTACGTTTCTTTTTCTTTCTGCACCATTATTAATGGGGTGTTTGGTTCGCTAGTTTGAGTTGAAATATTTTAGTTGTAATAGTAAATTTTTTTGAATTTTCAGAAAAGACAAAAAACTTTTTGGGAAAAAGACAAAAACTTTTTGGGAGAAGACAAAAAAAATTTGAGTTGGAACGGAGATAAACTCGCCAACCAAACACCCCCTAAGACATCATAAGTGTGTGTAAGAGACTTTACATATATTTATATATATATATGAATATATATATATAGATATATCTATATAATGACCAACACGAGGAAGAAAATGTAAAAATAAGAAGGGAAAGGAACCTCAGAACAAGTACAAGTTCAAGTGATAACTTCTCGTTCTCAGCCTCTAGCTCCTGGTTCCAGTAGAAAACCGGCGATCAAATCAACCAAACTGAGCACATGCATACATTTGGCGTTCTCAGCCTCTAGCTCCTGATTCGATTAGAAATCCGGCGAGAGATTAAAAATCAACCAAACTGACCACTCATGTATACATGTATATATACATATATATATATATAGAGAGAGAGAGAAAGAGCGAGAGAGAGAACCTTGATTCGGAGCTGGAGAGATAACTTGTCGTTCTCAGACTCTAGCTCCTTGTTCAAGAAGAAAAGCGATGAGTAAATCCCTAATGTTGAAACTCAACCAAACTGATCAAGAGAGAGAGAGAGAGAGAGAGTAGAGAGAGAGAGAGAGGACCTTATTTCGGAGTTGGAGAGAGGTTACAAGAGAGTTGAGAGGGTTTTCTCCATCGGCAACTTCCTTCGACTTCGACATGGTGGAATTGCTGCCACTAAAAAATGAGCAGACTCTGAACGATGGAGAAAAACGAAAGAAAGAAGTCAATAAATCAGTCAGGCTGCTTTTTTTTTCTTTTTTTTTTTTTTTTTTTTGTCCCTCCTTTCTCAGACTCACCTTTTGCTCTTCCTTTTTTATTGCAAGGATGGAGACGAGGGAGGACCATATGTTTTGTTTTTAGGACAGATTACCCTTTTTCTTTTTTTTTTTTTTGTTCCCCTGGAACTTTACTCATCTTTAACTTCTTAAGGAGAGTTATGTGTTTTATATAAGGTTATTTTATCTTTAATATTAGTATTTACATTTAATTTTAGAATTTGAATGAAAACTTTGCTTAAAAAAAAAAACTTCAATTTGTAATATAATTTTTTTACTGAATTTTAAAAAATTTTACGAATTTTTCCTCTCAATTAAATTTTTTAACAAAAAAAATACACGTTACGCTTATTGGGAATATGTGTTACGGATATTAAACGTAAAATGCTTATAATCTTTATCTTTATACAATAAAAAGAGTCAATCCAACTATCTCATTTTTTAAGTAGTCCTTAATGATCGACATTTATCACCCTTTTTTAAGAATCTTATTGATCAATCTAACTATCTTACTTTTTATGTAGCCCTTAATGATTAGCGCGTATTATTCTCTTTTTGGGGATTTAGTTGGTTTTATAACTGGTTTAGTTGCATTTTTTTTTAATTTACAAAACAGCTTTGCTTACTGCTTAATGTGACAGCCACGCTTTTTTTTTTCCCCTTAATTTTTTCTCCTCCAGTTGACATTGGCTTTTTTTTTTTTTTTGGTGCTAATATGCTCTGTAAATAATAAAACTCCCAAATTTGCCCTAATCTAGCTACATTTTTTTTTTCTTTTTTAATATTGAATAAAAAGATAAATACATGAAGGAAAAAAAAAAAAAGAAAAAAAAGGACCGAGTTTATGTTATTTCCTTTTCCTCATCCTCCTCTTCATCTTCTTTCTTCTTCTTAAAAAAAAAAAAAAAAAAAAATTCAAAGCTTCTACCGCCAACATTATCATTGTATCCCTCCATAATTTCATCTTTAGCCAGTCGGTTTTCGGTTTCTCTATTTCTGGAAACCGACAGTGTTAATCGGTGAACGAACCCACAAAAATAGATAATTAATGAGTGATAAATAGTTATAGTTCATGTCATTGTCTTTCCAGATATATAGATATCATTATATAAAATAATAGGCTTTTCATTATGATTTTATATATGCTATTATATTTCCAAAGGACATCATTTTACAACATAAGATTTGTTATTATAGTTTTCCTCATTGTTTTCATATCATTATTTTCCTACATATATAACATGGGCCGGAGTCAAGGGATGCGAGCGGGGCCGACCACCCTCGCTGAATGTTTAATTACTTTAAAAATTTTATAATTTTATAATTTATCCTCATTAAAAATAAAAAGTTTTCATATACTTTTTACTTTGTTGTCACTAAAAGTAATAAATTCTCTCGTAATTTCTATTAAAATTAATTCTATAATTATAATTTTACTGTTTTAGTGGTTGTAGACATAATCTAGAGATTACTATACCTGACTTCACCTAAAAGTGTAGAGTTAGAATCCTCTAATCTCCGAGTTCAAAAAAGAAATTTACTGTTTTGATCCATTAAAATTAAAAATTCTCACAGAGCCTCCACTAAAATTTATTTTATTTTGAAAAAAATTTTGATATACGCCTCTATTGAAACATATTTCTAGCTTCACCTCTTAATATTATTTAGACTTTTTTTTGAATCAGTATACATGTAACACAAAACAAGGATTTCAAACATTAAAAAAAAAAAAAAGGATTTTAAATCAGATAATGAACATAAGATTAAGCCGTAAAATAAAAAGAGAAAAGTTCAACTAAAGTTAAAAATTGACCATACAAATATAAAAAAAAATTTTGAAAATTTGCTGTTTCTAAAATATTTTCAAAATTTTATTTTAATTCAACTTCCATCCTCAAACATTTTTATTTAACAAATAATTTTCCAAAATTTTAAAACATGAACCTGTCCAGCCTACGTTCATATCCCCTAGGAAGGGGATAATCGCGTGTCATTTTTTAAAATGAAAATTTTCTTATTTTAAAAGAGAAAGTTTTTTTTTATTTTGAGAATAAGATGAGATTTAGATACGTTAAAAAAAAATTTCTTTTGAGAAAACAATTTTGTTTGGTATAAGAAGAAAATAGTGTTATGAATAATACATTGTGAGAAGATTTTAAAAAAAATGTTTTTTTTTTTGGTTTCAAAATAATACTATAAGATTTTAAAAAGATTCTTTTTTTTTTTGGTTTCAAAATAATACTATTCCAAGTTTGAAAATGAGAATTTTTTTTTTTTTTTGCTTAAAAATTTCTGATCTCTTTATTTACTTATTAGACTCGTTGCAAATGCTTTTTTTTTTCCACTATGAAATAAAACCTTGTAGGTTCAACAGTAGCATGATATATATATATATATAGATTTTTTTCTTTCACACCTCAAAGTGACATCATTCCATGGTAACATGAAATTATTTTTCTTCCCTTATAATACCATCATAACTTATGACCTTATATATATATATATATATATATATATATTTATATATATATATATATATGTGTATTTCCCTCTATTTTTTCCTCGAAACTTTCCATCTCTAAAAAGTCAAATAGTTCATTCATGATTAATCCTCATTTCAAAGAGGTTGTTGATCTCAAATCTTGGTAAACACATTTATTCATCTCATTAATGTTACTAATTATAATGCTTCATATTTATTTTAATGCTTATTCTTTCATACCACTAACTGTTTTTGTTACTTTTTTGTGATTAATAAGGACGGATGAAAATACGGATAAATTAGAATGATATAATAACCAAAAAAACTTAATTAACTAAAATGTTTTAAAATTTGATCAAAAAGTTACGCTAATTAAGAGATTTCGTTCAAAAATTAACAAAAATTACTACTATAATAACGTTTTTAATACAATAGACATTCTAACTTGGAAAAAAAAAAATAGAGAGAGAGCGAGTAGAGTTGCACAAACTTAAAGATGTCCTTCAACATTAAAATGTTACTACAATAATCATTTTTGTTAATGTTTTAGTTAAAAAATAATGCTAATTAACAGATTTTGTCCGAATATTATCGAAAAGAACTATTGTAGCAACGTTTTTAATAATGTAAGGTTATTTCAATTACAAAAATAAGAACATGGACCAAAATTATATAAATTTCAAAGTTTAGAGACCAACCTAATAATTTATTCCCCCCTTTTTATTTGAACATTTTTGCCTCCTTCAATTTTCATGATCGGGCAAGTGGCTCCCAAACTTTCATTTTCACAAATTATTCTCTTCATCTAATTTAGTGAAAATCAAGTTTACAAAAAACTTTTGTTTGGTAAAATTTGTGATAGGGTATGTATTTTTTTCCCCACTTGTAAAGAAGGTTTTTACAGTGTTTTATCATATTCGAATGCTAAAAGATGACAATATGAATCTATATTGTATTTTTAAATGTGTGTACATTATTGGACCTTTTAAAATGAAATTATAATATAAAAATTCTGACTTGATTTAATTTTTTTTCAAATCTTTTTACAAAAATTAATAATAATAATAATAATAATAATAATAATCTAATCTAAACAAATTTTTACGATATAATCTTAACCATGACCCAATATTTCAAGCACGAAACAGATATAAATTTGAGACCTCATTTGGAGGAACGTTTACAGGTGGAGTTTTATCGTCTGATCCAAAACTTTTAATTCTACACTTTTTCTCTTTTCCATTTTCAAATAAACTTAAACTTTACAAATTCATAACTTTTTTATTTCAAATCAAAATTGGATGATTCTTGTATCAAAATACTCGTAAGGACGAGATAAATAAAACAAGATCCATTTTTGTAATAATTTTTCTCAATTTCAAATTTTTACACTATTTTATATTTCATAGTTCATTTTCAAAAGTTCTCTCTCAAATATAAGTTTTAAACCCAATCTCTAAAACTCTGTCATAAAAAGTCCCCCAAATAGACCCCGAAATTGAAATCTTTATTCATGAATTCGGGCTAACCAAACCCTAGGAAAGTACCGACCATCTCCCTTGCTTGGCAATCGAAGACTACTTTGCTCAACTAATTCAATCCTACCCAATTTTTTACCACTCTTCCCTAATCCCTCCTATACCTCCTTCTACCAGCTAAGTGAACTTCACTAACTAACCGACCTCTACTAACTAACTAACTAACGGATCACTAAGGACATTTCCAACCCAACTCTATATTGAAACTCCAACCCAACGTCAAAACACTCCATTTTAAAGTTATGTACAGTTTTGAGTCAGATTTGACACAACACTGCTCTTTTATTATTATTATTATACATGCACTTGAGTTGAAAATTTTGAGCTCGAGTTATTGGAGATGAATTAAGTTTGGAAATTGTGTGTTTGGCTGATTAGAGTTAGAAAATGTAAAAACTTAAATTGTGTTCGGAAAAAAATCAAATTTGAAGGAAAAAAATAATCTCATTTAGACTTGTATATGCAAGTTATGGTCATTGAAATTTTGAGTTTTCAAATTGTAGTTGAAGTTGTGAATTGCAAAATTGATTTGATCTTTTAGAAGAGACAAAAATCAATTGGAAATTTTCAACTCCAATGGTTTCACCATATGCATGCTTTTTCTTTGAAAAAATTACCAATATAAACCACCTTTTTTTTTTATTTTTTTTATTGACTAACATAACAGAAACTCCCTCATCATAACCAACATAATACAAACTATAGTTTAATTTTATATCATATTGATTTAATGTTACTTTTTCGTGTCATGGTGATACAATTATCTTTAAATTTGTATCATTCAGATACTCTCTCTCTTTTTTTTTTTTTTTTTTTTAATGCAATTTGGTTGTTTCTACAAAAAATAAAAAATAAAAAAAAGTTAAAAATTAGATGAAGTAAATTACCTATAACACTTGTAAGTTGAATTTTGTAAATTTTTTTTTTAATAATAACTGAGTAGTAAATCATGTGTGATTAATGTGATATTTTTTGTTAAAATTTTATCCTCTTTTTTTTTTTTTTTTTGGTGGTAAAAATGATCAAACTGCACCCATTTAAAGAGTTTAGAGACCTTTTAACACACACACACACACACACACACAAAAAAAAAAAAAAAAAGGTCCAAATCATAATTTTGTACCAATGTTGGGGACCAAATGAGCAATTCACAAAAAAAAAAAAATAATAATAATAATAAAAATAAAATAAATAAATAAAAATAAAAAAAATTTTATGGATTTGAAATATTATAGTACAGTAACAGCTGAACAATTCAACCTCTACTAACAAACTAACAAGTCTTATTATTGACATCTCTGTTTCATTTTACCATTCTTCAATTACATCAAAACAACACATACGAAAAAAAAAAAAAAGTTTCCACACATTCAAGCATTAGTGCATTTATCCATTTTCGACGAGAATTAAATCCATTTGCCACAATTAAAGCCAACAAAATAAGATTCCTACATGATTCACTGTGATTTATACCAGTAGATTACAGAAATTACTTGTACAATTTCTAAGAAGCTATTTCTCTTGTTCACTCTTAAAAAGCAGATGTTCACATAAAGAAAACTCCAAATCACAGTAGTAGATGCAATTATTGGCAACACTTTCTAAGCATTAGGATGCGAAGATTGACCCTCAACATAACTCCTCAATCCATCTGCATCATGAGAACAAGGAAATATATATATATATATGTATATGTATATATTTGTATATAAATGTAAGTCAATTTGCAGGCACCTCTGTTTAAACAAGAAAAGATAGAAGTTAGAGAAACAACTTAGCGTCACCCTGTTCTATTCCCTCCCTTGCACTGAAACTAGACTCTTCACATACGAGAAACTCCAAAACTGCAAATTACTGACCACCTTATGAATGTCAATCTCTACAAGCTTCATACTGCGAATATTGTAAGAGCACAACACACCGTCTTGATTATTTATAAGCAGCTCATCATCATTCCTGAATGCTAGCGCTTCTGCCATCCTCACTAGGGGTCCAATGGTAAGAACTTTGTTCCAGGAACAAGAACCTTTGTTACTATGATAGCCGTTGTCCATCACCCATATTTCAAAGGACAAACTATAATCCTCATCATCCCA
This sequence comes from Ficus microcarpa, assembly GCA_025413485.1. Taxonomy (NCBI): domain Eukaryota; kingdom Viridiplantae; phylum Streptophyta; class Magnoliopsida; order Rosales; family Moraceae; genus Ficus; species Ficus microcarpa. The sequence goes on from CM046376.1 coordinate 11,492,070, forward strand.
TAAAGAGTAGATCACAGCAACAGATTCATTCCATACTGTAAGCCTCGTGCATTCTGATGCAGAGCCACCATCACCTGGCATCACTATTGTCTGGAATACCTCATTGCACATATCAAAAGAAAGGATCATGTAGTTAGGATGCCAAATAAACCAATAAAAAAATCCTTTGACGTATGCACAAGTATCAGGATATGGTATGCCATCAACATCCAAGCCACTACCAATTTCTCTCCAAGAATGAGTAGTCAAAGTGTACACCTCAGCTTTAAAAGGCTTCGAAAGATCATTCCCAAATACAACCACTTTATAGTCATTGGCTCTTGGATCATAGCCGAATCCTACCCCTCGAGTTTTTAATGCGTGGCTTGGTTTTGGGAGAAGCCTGAACTCATTGATTGCGGGGTTGCACAGAGCTATAGTTTGATCATGTTTCCAGATGTCAACTAGGCAAAAGATGCCATCACAATGGTACCGCTCTACTTCATCACTAAAGTAATTTTCAAACCGAATAGGGAGTGGACTTAAATCTTTAGTGACAAAATGAACCTGGTCATCGAGATTGTTATCACTCAATACATCGAGCAATGAAAACACTGCTTCAGAGCATTTGAGCGTGATCACATTGCAGTCGCAAAAGTGGGTGCCACTGAAAAGTGTGTGTGTAGAGGACATGCTATTTCGGAGGTGCTTAGCCACGAATGTTGGGTCTTTGACAAGATTTTTGATAAAGAAATACCATGACTTCGAGGCGCACTTCAATCGCAGAAGAGACTCGGGAGGCAATCGTGAAAGAATCTCCACCAACAGCTCCTCGGGCAGATTGCAAGTCAACCTCGCCATTTTTTCTCCTAAATCGAAACAAAATTTGCAATATAAAATTCCACCAAAATAAGAACTTCAAAGCTATTCAAGATTGAGCTGATGGTAAACTGAATAAGCCAACTTTGTCAAAAATAAAAAATAAAAAATAAAAAAGATTCCATCTCTCCAACAAAAACCCGAATTTTGAGTTCAAAAACCCACTTGTACTGTTTCTACTATCAGATCAAATAATGTAAAAACTGTAATTAAGATAAAAAAGGAAGTTAAATTTCAAAAAAAGAGTATAGATAAGAATTAAGAAAAAAGAGGACCTTTGACAGCAGAACTGCCATGCTTCTTTTGCTTCTGCGCAATTGTTATCATACCACAAGTGTTGTGTGAGAGAGAGACTATACAAATATATATATATATATATATATATATATATATATGATAGAAAGGAGGAAGAAAATGTCGAAATAAAATAAGGGAAACTAACCTCAGCACAGGTACAATTTGAGAGCTGAGATGATAACTTGGCGTTCTCAGCCTCTAGCTCCTGCTTCAATTAGAAATCCGGCGAGAGATTAAAAATCGACCTAACTGACCACATCTATGATAGATATACATATATATGTATATATATATATATATAAGCATATAGGTGTGTGTATATATATATATAGCGAGACAGAGAGAGAGAGAACCTGAACTCGGAGTTGGAGAGAGGTAACAAGGTGGGCGAGAGGGTTTTCTTCATCGGCAACTTCCTTCGATTTCGACATGGTGGATTGCGACGAAAATGACCCAAGTTGAGTGGATTCGAGACCTCCTTCCGTCACTCTATTTAATTTGTTGCTCTGTTTTGTTCCTTGGCCAAAACTACGAGTCGTTTAGCCTTTTTTTAATTGAGTGTCGTTGGCTTAGCACATTAGCCATTAGTTGAGTGTCTTTTTGAGTAATCTTAGTATATTAGCCTTTGTTGTTGAGGAGGAGAGACAGACTTTTGATATTGGCATTCTGAGAATAGCATTTTCAGAGAGTTTTCACTGTTTATCCATCCCCTTTATGGGTATTCTTTAGGTGGATTTGGAGTCCTTACTCCGTCCCCCCTCCGAGTTAGGCAGTAAATTGCATCTTTCGTCTTCCAACCATGGATTTGGCTGTTTTCTGACTTCTTGCTGGGTCACCGATGGAGAAAGAGGGCGAGAGAAAGTGTAGGAGAAGGGGGTGTTTGGGAGGTGAGTTTAACTTAAGTTACATTGTATTTTTTTTTTTGTCCTTTTCTAAAAATTTTTTTTATCTATTCTGAAAAGTCAATAAAAATTATTATTGAAACTTAAAAATCTAAAACTAAACTCATTCATCAAACACCCCCGAAGAGTTTTAGAGAGAGAAAGGGGAGAGAGTCAAAATCTGAAATGAAGATGGAGAAGCAAAAAAGACGAATTTGCCAAAATGACTATCTCAAAAATTGAAATTAGCAAAATAACCTTTTTTTTATTTTTAATACAAGAACAATCACGATCATTCCTAATTATTTCCTAATTAGTTGAGGTCATTTTATTAATAAAAATTTCTAAAAAGTCATTTTATAAATAAAAAAAATAAGTCATTTTACTAATTCACTCAGGAAAAAAACTCTTCAAGGGAAAAAAAAAGACAAAACACTAATAAAAAATAGTATCATAGAATCTGAAAAAATAATTACAAATGTTGTGTTATATCGGTAAAGAGGACTTTTTTGCATTATGTTAGACAATTAAAAAAAAAAAAAAAAAAGAGGAGGTATATGTTTGGGAAATTTAAGTCCTAGTTGATTCCACAGAGCAATCTTAATTGCTGCTGACAAACACATATGGTTAGTAATTATCTCTTTTTTTATTTTTACAAAAACAATCTAACTAATTAATAAATAATAATAATAGGTATATTTATTAACATAACATAACTATATAAACATATATATAAGATATGTGAAGATGAGAGGATCAAGGTGCAGTGGTATTTACTTCCGCTGTCTCTACTCCGCTTTCAATTGAGGGAAAAGACTTCATTTCCATCCATAATTGTTGTCCCTTCTTGTCTCATTCACAGGCTTCAATATATCCCCACAAAAACTATGGTCATCTCTACACATAAACTAATAAACTACAAGGCTAGATGGTTATTAATTATAGTCTTTAGAATGGATATGAGGGAAGGGAGTTGTGAAGGAAGGGATGGATTGAGGATTTTCTCAAAGTTGTTTGGTATTATAGGAAGGAAAAGATTAAATATTTTATAGTTACTTTTTTAGTTTATTTTTGGTAAACCTATGGATTTTTGAGAAAATCCTTTTATTTTTTTGGTATATTCTTCAATTTTCTTAGATTTTTTAGAAAATAACAGATTTATGGTTAATTTTAAATGATAAAGTTATGTAGATAGTTTCATGTAATTAGAAAGAGAAAGAGAGAGGACAAAGGAGATTGTTTTTTTTTTTTTTTTTAAATTTGATTACGTTATTTTATTACTATGTTTAAAACTTTATATTATAATTTACTATTATTCTCTTTAAAAATGCTATTTTACTCTTTCTCTCTAGTATTTTTGACATTTGGACCGAGTTGACCAAGTAAATAGTATTAATTTGTGTATCAAATATAATAAAATGGTATAAAAAGCTATGATTTTAAAATGTATCATACACTTCATTTATAAATGAAAGCAAAATATATAGTATAACAGGTGAATACTCCAAATTTAGTTTTTGTTGTAGAGGGTATTTTGGGTATTTTATATCAAAACTAAGTGTCGACCAAAAATATGGTGATAGATTCCACAACTGTTATACAATTATCGTGGTAACTTTTCCACATTGAAGAATCCATGAATTCCGCTTAATGTAACGAGAAGCAAATAGAGAATTTCTTCTACTTTTCTCTTACAACATGTTTGGTGTGTGGGATGAGGGAAGATAAAAGAACCGGATTAGGATAAGATTCTAATCCTTTAATTAGTGAAAAAATTTTGTAGACAAATGGCAAAATAGAGTTATTGGAGGTAAAATATAGCAAAAGACTAAGCATGTGGTTTGGGAGCAATTTAATTCAATTCATTTCCATTTGTTTTTTGTTTTTTTTTCCTGAAAAATCAACTCAATTTTACTATTCACAACTTCAATTATAACATAAACACTTAAATTTTAAAAGTTCATAACTTTATATATACAGATTCAAATAGGATTTTTTTTTCATAGCATAATATTTCGAAACGAACGAAACAAATTCCATATTGAATTTTTTTTTTTTCCAAACACATTTCAAATTTGTTACACTTTTTAACTCTGATCAACCAAACACTGAACCTAATTCAACTCAACTTCAATCAAATTTTTACCACTCAAATTGTTCCCCCAAACACATGCTAAGAATATTTTAGAAATGAAAAAGTCCTAACTAAATGGTATAATTATACATATCTTTTATAATTTCTTTTATATTCTAATTACACCACTATATAATGACATAATGTTAGTCTTGTTATCATGGATTTATACATATTATGTTCATATATGTATCATTTTACAAATTTAGATTTGTAACTGCGGAAGTATATTTGTCATTATGTATATATAATTGTACGATGCTAGGCTAGTCGTCATGGTTTTCCTAACTACACTCATATCAAAGATGTTTAAATTAATCGAGAACCAACGTAACCATTAAAAAAACTGCTAGAGGGTGATAGCCAACGCCGTTGGTTGATGAAACTAAACCGGTAATGCTGCTTAGTTGGCCAGCGGTTTTGGGAATTCATTTTCGGCCGGTCATCAAAAACAATGGGAAGCTCTTTTCCTTTGTAAATTTCCTTTCTTTCTCCATATTCACTAGTCGTCGTCACACTTGAAGCCTAGCCACAATGTCTGAAACTTGAAACTAGTCTTGTAAATTCGGGTGGCCCGACCCAACCCTTTATGGGCGGAAAGGGAAAAATCGAGCCGATTTTGAAATTATAAGCCTGCCAGGCCGGTAAACTTGATGAGCTTAAAATCGGGCCGGGTAAATGGACTTTTGGAAGAAGAAGAAGAAGAAAAAAAAAAAAAAAAAAGAGAGATAGATATGGACGGTAAGGCCAGGCCCGGCCCGGTCCTTATACTTGCACCGGAACGGGCCCGCCCTCGGGCCAAAAATGCGGGCAATGGGCTAGCCCGCTTAACTTGGCCCATATTTATAGCACTATTGGAAACTCGTTTTCGCCTCATAACCCACGATGGGTTAAACTTTTTACCCATTCATATTGGGTTTTCCCCACCCCGATTTAAGATGGATGCCTGAGGGTTAATAGATTAATGGGGAACCTTTGAGTGGAGCTCGTTTTGGTAGATGACATGCGGAAGTTTCTCAAATGGGCAGAGGATAGATGCAGATTTTCTTTGGCCACCTGGTGAATGGCATTTGAAGACTACAGATTCGGGTCTGATTCGAATGAATGAGATTTCTGGTGGGACTTCACAAGGCCAGTTTCCTAAGCACTATTCGAACACAAAGAGTCTTTGAGTTCAGCCCTCTCAAATTTGAATTCCAAGTCCTATACATCTTCGATGGTGGTCTAAAAACTTGAACTTGGATCCCTCGTTCCTCGCTAGTAAGTTGCTAGAGACGGTGCTAGGATTGTCCCCGACATTGTCTGCGGGTGGTGTAAAGCCGCAAGGAGCCTAAAAGCTGAATTGTGGCCCGTGCTTGAAGCACTACAGCTTATAAATGTGAGTACTTGGAGGCTGGAGCCAGAGAGCCTAGATTGCGAAAATGTCCCTAGGTAGGAAGCTTCATCCACAACTCAAACCAATCCTTTTCTCTTTACAATTCTTTTCCAATTGCAACTAAATTATAATGCACATCTCCACATATTTAAACACAATAGATACAGAGCAGAAAATAAGATTCCTACAAGTTTCACACTGATATATATCAATCCGATGCACTAAGTACAGAAATCATTACACAATATGTAAGAAGATTCTCTTCAGACCTTTGCAGTAGAGCTTGCCAACTCGCTTACAAAACATATTGTCCACATAAAGAAGAACTCAAAAATTAGATTAGTAGAAGCTTTGAAGGAGACGACCCCACTTAAGCGTAAACAGAACTTGTCAATCCATCTGCATCAGGAGAACATGGAAATATACAATTCAATTTGCAAGCACCACTGTTTTAAACAAGAAAAGATAGAAGTAAGAAAGCCACCTTAGTGTCACCCCAATTCTATTCCTTCCGTTGCACTGAAACTAGACTCCTCACATACGAAGAACTCCAAAACTGGACATCAGCGTCCACCTCATGAATACCAATCTCTCTGAGCTTCTGACTAGCAATATTTTAAGAGCACAACACACCATTTGCATTTTTTATAAGGAACTCGTCATTGTTCCTTAATGCTAGTATGTCGTTCACTCCCACTAGGGGTCCGATGGTAAAAACTTTGTTCCAAGAAAAAGAACCTTTGTTACTATCATAGTCGTTGTCCATCACCCATATCTCAAAGAACATTGTATAACCTTTATTATCATTCCAGAAAGAGTAAATCACAGCAACTGATTCATTCCGTACAGCAAGCCTCGTGCATACTGATTCATAGCCACCATCATCAGGCATCGATATTGTCTGGAACATCTCATTGCACATATTAAAGCAATAAATCACAGGCTCCGGATGCCAAATAAACCAATAAAAAATTCCATTGAGGTATAGATAAGTACCTGAATATGGTACGCAATCAACATCAAAACCATAACTGATTTCTCTCCAAGAATGAGTAGCCAGAGAGTATACTTCAGCTCTAAAACGCTTCGAATGATCATACCCAAATATAACAACTTTGTAGTCATTGGCTCTTGAATCATAGCCAAATCCTACTCCTCGGTTTCTGAATACACGGCTTGGTTTTGGGAGAAGCCTGAACTCCTTGATTGCGGGATTGCATAGAGGTATAGTACGAGCATCATCCCAGAAGTCAACTAGGCAAAAGATGCCATTAAAATGGTACTGCACCATACGATCACTTATGCAATTTGTCATCGGAATAAGGAGTGGACTTAATTTTTCAGTGGAAAAATGAATCTGGTCATCAGCATTGTCATCACTTAATACATCGAACAATGAGAATGCTACTACAGAGAATTTGGGTGTATCTGCTATTTTGGAGGTGCTTAGCCACGAATGTTGGGTCTTTGATGCGATTTTTGATAAAGACATGCTATGACTTCGAGACGCACTTCAATCGCATTAGGGACTTGGAAGGCAATTGTGAAAGAATCTCCACCAACAGCTCCTTCGCCAGATTGCAAGTAAACCTCGTCATTGTTTCTTCTAAATAAAAACAAAATTTGCAATATAAGATTCCATTGAAATAAGAACTTCAAAGCTATTCACAACTGTGCTGATGGTAAACTGAAGAAGCCAATTTTGTCAACCAAAAAAAAAAAAAAAAAACCAAAAAATTTGATTTTATCTCTCCAACATAAACCCGAAGTTTGAATTCAGAACCCCAGTATAACAAGGAAATTACAATTTAAAAAAAAAAAAAAACAAAAACAAAAACAAGAACAAAAAATGAGTTACGGAAAAAAAAACAAAAAACAAAAGAGGACCTTTTACAGCAGAACTGCTATGTTTCTTTTCTTTCTGCACCATGATTAAGACATCATAAGTGTGTGTAAGAGACTTCACCTATATTTATATATATATGAATATATATATATATATATATCTATATAATGACCAACACGAGGAAGAAAATGTAAAAAATAAGAAGGGAAAGGAACCTCAGAACAAGTACAAGTTCAAGTGATAACTTCTCGTTCTCAGCCTCTAGCTCCTGGTTCAAGTAGAAAACCGGCGATCAAATCAACCAAACCGAGCACATGCATACATTTGGCGTTCTCAGCCTCTAGCTCCTTATTCAATTAGAAATCCGGCGAGAGATTAAAAATCAACCAAACTGACCACACATGTATACATGTATATATACATATATATATGTATATATATATATAGAGAGAGAGAGAGAGAGAGAGAGAGAACCTTGATTCGGAGCTCGAGAGATAACTTGTCGTTCTCAGACTCTAGCTCCTAGTTCAAGAAGAAAAGCGATGAGTAAATCCCTAATGTTGAAACTCAACCAAACTGATCAAGAGAGAGAAAGAGAGAGAGGACCTTATTTCGGAGTTGGAGAGAGGTTACAAGAGAGTTGAGAGGGTTTTCTCCATCGGCAACTTCCTTCGACTTCGACATGGTGGAATTGCTGCACTAAAAAATGAGCAGACTCTGAACGATGGAGAAAAACGAAAGAAAGAAGTCAATCAATCAGTCAGGCTGCTTTTTTTTTCTTTTTTTTTTTTTTTTGTCCCTCCTTTCTCAGACTCACCTTTTGCTCTTCCTTTTTTATTGCAAGGATGGAGACGAGGGAGGACCACATGTTTTGTTTTTAGGACAGATTACCCTTTTTTTTTTTTGTTCCCCTGGAACCTTACTCATCTTTAACTTCTTAAGGAGAGTTATGTGTTTTATATAAGGTTATTTTATCTTTAATATTAGTATTTATATTTAATTTTAGAATTTGAATGAAAACTTTTCTTAAAAAAAAAAAAAAAAAAAAACTTCAATTTGTAATATAATTTTTTTACTGAATTTTAAAAAAGTTTACGAATTTTTCTTCTCAATTAAATTTTTTAACCAAAAAAAATACACATGACGCTTATTGGAAACATGTGTTATGGATATTAAACGTAAAATGCTTATAATCTTTATCTTTATATAATAAAAAGAGTCAATCCAACTATCTTATTTTTTAAGTAGTCCTTAATGATTGACATATATCACTCTTTTTTAAGAATTTTATTGATCAATCTAACTATCTTACTTTTTATGTAACCCTTAATGATTAACACGTGTTACTCTTTTTTAGGGATTTAGTTGGCTTCATAACTGATTTAGTTGTATTTTTTCTTTAATTTACAAAACAACTTTGCTTACTGCTTAATGTGACACCTACGATTTTTTTTTCCCCTTAATTTTTTCTCCTCCAGTTGACATTGGTTTTTTTTTTTTTTTTTTTTTTTTTTGGTGCTAATATGCTCTGTTAATAATAAAACTCTCAAATTTGCCCTAATCTAACTACATTTTTTTTCTTTTTTAATATTGAATAAAAAGATAAATGCATGAAGAAAAAAAATGAAAAAAAAGGACCGAGTTTATGTTATTTCCCTTTCCTCATCCTCTTCATCTTCTTTCTTCTTCTAAAAAAACCAAAAAAAAAAAAAAAAAAAAAAACCAAAGCTTCTGCTGCCGACATTATCATTCTATCCCTCCATAATTTCCTCCTTAGCCAGTCGGTCTTCGGTTTCTCTATTTCTAGAAACCGACAGTGTTAATCGGTGAACGAACCGACAAAAATAGATAATTAATGAGTGACAAATAGTTATAGTTCATATCATTGTCTTTCCAGATATATTGATATCATTATATAAAATAATAGACTTTTCATTATGATTGTATATATCTTATTATATTTCCAAAGGACATCATTGTACAACATTAGATTTGTTATTATAGTTTTCCTCATTGTTTTCATATCATTAGTTTCCTATATATATAATATGGGGTGGAGGCAAGGGATGCCAGCGGGCCGACCACCCTCACTGAATGTTTAATTATTTTAAATTTACTTTAAAAATTTTATAATTTTATAATTTATCCTCACTAAAAATAAAAATAAAAAGTTTTCATATACTTTTTACTTTGTTGTCATTAAAAATAATAAATTCTCTCATAATTTCTATTAAAATTAATTCTAGGTTTATAATTTTACTGCTTTAGTGGTCGTAGATATAGTCTAGAGATTATCATACCTGACTTCACCTAAAAGTGTAGGGTTAGAATCTCCTAATCCCCAAGTTCAATAAAGAAATTTACTGTTTTACCCCACTAAAATTAAAAATTCTCACATAGCCTCTACTAAAATTTATTTTATCTTGAAAAAAAATTTTGGTATACACCTCTATTGAAATATATTTCTAGCTTCACCTCTTAATATTATTTAGACTTTTTTTTGAATTAGTATACATGTAACACAAAACAAGGATTTCAAACATTAAAAAAAAAAAGGATTTTAAATCAGATAATGAATATAAGATTAAGCCGTAAAATAAAAAGAGAATAATAAGGGTTTGGTTAATATAAAGAAAGTCAACTAAAGTGTAAAAATTGACCATACAAATATAAAAAATTTGAAAATTTGCTGTTTCTAAAATATTTTCAAATTTTAATTTTAATTTTAATTCAACTTCCATCCTCAAACATTTTTATTTAGCAAATAATTTCTCAAAATTTTAAAACATGAACCTGTCCAGCCTACATTCATATCCTCTAGGAAGGAGATAATCGCGTGTCATTTTTTAAAATGAAAATTTTCTTATTTTAAAAAGAAAGTCTTTTTATTTTGAGAATAAGATGAGGTTTAGATAAAAATAAAAAATAAAAATCTTTTGAAACAACAATTTGGTTTGGAATAAGAAGAAAATAGTGTTACGAATAATACATTATGAGAATATTTCAAAAAAAAAATTTTTTTTTTCAAAATAATACTGTTCTAAATTTGAAAATGAGAAAACTTTTTTTTTTTTTTTTTTTTTCAAATGAGAGCATGATGAAAAAAATTGAGACAAAAATTTTTTTGTAAAAGTTTTTTAATTTCAGAAATTGGATATGTGATCCGAACATACTATCCCAAGGAGAAGTATGATTCAAAAGAATGAGAACAAAACTAAGAAGTACTGGAAAGGAATGAACTGGTTGAAATGAGTTGTCTTACCTTACATGTTGCTTCAATTCCAACAATATGTTCCAGTTCTTGCGATAGATGTTGTTGTTATCTATATATAACATATTTATATTAAAAAACATTTATTAAATGTGAGTATTTATTAATTTTGTGAGTACAAATATAATTATTCTATTTTATTTGTGGGACAAATAAGTAAAAAGGACAACTTTTTTTTCAAATACACTTTATTACCATCCATATCCTAAAGTGAAGTCACAGTCAAAACTGATTAAAAACAAGTCTAAAAATCCTAAAAACAATTTCTAATGAAACTTGTGTGTCATACAACTATTCATTCATTGTTTATTTAATTCCTAAATTGTATCTAATATTTTATTAGATACCAATTAGAAATTATTTTCTTCATTTTGTCTCAGATAACATGTTTCCTACTTTTTAGTCCACATAGTAATTTTCTTCCTCTTGCTTATAATTTCTTCATGAGGTATTCTCTGATTTTATTTCCTAAGAATATTAACAATCATGGCTTAATATTATACTTTAAACTAAATTTTGTAATCTTGTTTTTGGAAATGTAATGGTTGTAAAGAACAATTTAATGTTTTATTATATATATTTTTTTGGCTGATGGTGATTATTGTTCTTTCTCAATGACAATGAATTTACTGTAGTTTTTATTTTTTATTTTTTTGATGGAAATTGTTGCTCTTCCTTATTGAATGATAAGTTGAATTTTTGATAAAAGGAATTTTGTTAAAAGAATTTTGATACTATCTCAAAAATATGGATAGAATATGTGTAATAGCTACGTTTAAGCTTACCTAAAAATATTTGATACACAGAAGGATGAGAATTGTAAGAGGAGGGAAAAAAAAAAAGAACTGTTGACTAGATTTATAATAGATATGCATCGGTTCAAGTTTAAATAAACAATGATATCCAAAGCTTTGTAAAATTCCAAATCTCTCTTCTTTCTTTTTTTGTTTTTTTTTGGCTTAAAAATTTCTAATCTCTTTACTTACTTATTAGACTCATTGCAAACGCCTTTTTTTTTTTTTTTTTTTCACTATGAAATAAAACATTGTAACTTCAACAGTGGCATGATATATATATATATATATATATATTTCACACCTCAAAGTGACATCAATCCATGGTAACATGAAATTGTTTTTCTTCCCTTATAATACCATCATAACTTATGACCTTATATATATATATATATATATATATATATATATATTTCCCTCTATTTTTTCCTCAAAACTTTCCATCTCTAAAAAGTCTAATAGTTCATTCCTTATTAATCTTCATTTCCAAGAGGTTGTTGATCTCAAATCTTGGTACGCACATTTATTCATCCCATTAATGTTACTAATTACAATGCTTAATATTTATTTTTATGTTTATTCTTTCATATCACTAACTGTTTTTGTTACTTTTTTGTGATTATTAAGGGCGGATGAAAATACGGATAAGTTAAATGATGTAATAACTAAAAAAAGTTAATTAACTAAAATGTTTTGAAATTTGGTCAAAAAATTATGCTAACTAAGAGATTTCGTTCAAAAATTAACAAAAATTACTACTATAATAGCGTTTTTAATAGTATAGAGGACATTCTAACTTAAAAAAAAAAAAAAATAGAGAGAGAGAGCAGAGTTGCACAAACTTAAAAATGTCCTTAAACATTAAAATGTTACTACAATATTCTTTTTTGTTAATGTTCTAGTTAAAAAGTGATGCTAGCTAACAAATTCTGTCTGAAGATTATCAAAAAGAACTATTGTAGCAATGTTTTTAATAATGTAAGGTTATTTCAATTACAAAAATAAGAACATGGATCAAAATTATGTAAATTTTAAAAGTTTAGAGACTAACCTAGTAATTTATCCCCTCCCTTTTTTTTATTTTTTTTTATATTAACATTTTTGCCTCCTTCACTTTTCATGATCGGGTAAGTGGCTCCTAAACTTTCATTTTCCCAAATTATTCTCTTAATCTAAATTATTGAAAATCAAGTTTACAAAAAACTTTTGTTTGGTAAAATTTGTGATAGTACATGTATTTTGTCCCCTACCTGTAAAGAAGGTTTTTACAGTGTTTTATCATATTCGAATGCTAAAAGATGACAATATCAATCTATATTGTATTTTTAAATGTGTGTACATTATTAGACCTTTTAAAATGAAATTTTAATATAAAAATTCTGACTTGATTTAACTTTTTTGAGGATCTTTTTGCAAATAATAATAATAATAATAATAATAATAATAATAATATAACAACAATAATAATAATAATAATCTAATCTAAACAAGTATTTACGATATAATCGTAACCATGACCAAATATTTCAAGCACGAAACAGATATAAATTTGAGACCACATTTGGAGGAACTTTTACAGGTGGAGTTTTATCATTTGATCCAAAACTTTTAATTCTACACTTTCTTTCTTTTCTATTTTCAAAGAAACTTAAACTTTATAAGTTCATAACTTTCTCATTTTAAATCGAAATGAAATGATTCTTGTATCAAAATACTCATAACGACGAGATGAATAAAATAAGATCCATTTTTGTAATAAATTTTCTCAACACTTTTCAAAATTTTACACTATTTTATATTTCATAGTTCATTTTCAAAAGTTCTCTCTCAAATATATGTTTCAAACCCAACCTCTAAAACTATATCATAAAAAGTTCCCCAAACAGACCCCGAAATTGAAATCTTTATTCATGAATTCGGGCTAACCAAACCCTAGGAAAGTACGGACCATCTCCCTTGCTTGGCAATCCAAGACTTTGCTCAACTAATTCTATCCTACCCATTTTTTTACCACTCTTCCCTAATCCCTCCTATACCTCCTTCAATCAGCTAAGTGAACTTCACTAACCAACCGACCTCTACTAACTAACTAACGGATCACTAAGGGCATTTCCAACCCAAATCTATATTGAAACTCCAACCCAACGTCAAAATACTCCATTTTAAAGTTGTGTACAGTTTTGAGCCAGATTTGACGCAACATTGCTTTATTATTATTATTATTATTAAACATGCGCTTGAGTTGAAAATTTTGAGTTCGAGTTATTGGAGATGAATTAAGTTTTGAAATTGTCTGTTTGGCTGATTAGAGTTAGAAAATATAAAAACTTAAATTGTGTTCGGAAAAAAATCAAGATGAGTTTTGTTTCATTTGTATCCAAATTCTATACAATTTGAAGGAAAAAAAATATCTCATTTAGACCTGTATATGCAAGTTACAAACATTGAAATTTTGAGTTTTCAAATTGTAGTTGAAGTTGTGAAGTGCAAAATTGATTTGATTTTTTAGAAGAGACAAAAATCAATTGGAATTTTTCAACTCCAATGGTTTCACCATACGTGTGCTTTTTCTTTGAGAAAATTACCCAAATAACCACCTTTTTTTTTTTCCATTTATCATAACAGAAACTCTCTCATCAAAACCAATATAACACAAATTATAGTTTAATTTTATATCATATTGATTTAATATTATTTTTCTGTGTCATGTGGTACAATGACTTTTAAATTTGTGTCATTTAGATACTTTCTCCCCTTTTTTTTTTCTTTTTTTTGGAGTTGACAATAAAAACTTGACTCCAAAATTTGTTTTTGGAAATTAATATAAAGGAATATAAAATGAGTATTCCTTTTTGACTAACATTTAAGTAAATGGATGGGATACATTTTAAACTTCGAGCTAAAATTTCACCATTTTGGTATAAAAATAACTCCAAGATAAATGAGTTAATTGCTTGGTTGGTGCCCAACCTTTTTACAAAGTTATGATTTGATCCTGACTTTTTTTTAATGCAATTTGGTTGTTTTTACAAAAAATAAAAAAAAGTTAAAAATTAGATGAAGTAAATTACCTATGACACTAGTAAGTTGAATCTTGTAAATTTTTTTTCTAAATAATAATTGAGTAGTAAATCATGTGTGATTAATGTGATATTTTTTGTTAAAATTTTATCCCTTTTTTCTTTTTTTGGTGATAAAAAGGATCAAATTACGCCCACTTAAAGAGTTTATGAACCTTTTAGCACAAAAAAATGGATGAGGTCCAAATCATAATTTTGTAAAAATGTTGGGGACCAAATGAGCAATTCACCAATTTTTTTATTTTTTATTTTTTTTATTTTTTATTTTATGGGTTTGAAATAGTCTAGGACAGAACAGCTGAACAATACAACCTCTACTAACAAACTAACAAGTCTTATTATTGACATCTCTGTTTCATTTTACCATACTTCAATTGCATCAAAACAACATATACGGAAAAAAAAAAAAAAAAAAAAAAAAGGTTTCCACACATTCAAGCATTAGTGCATTTATCCATTTTCGACGAGAATTAAATCCATTTGCCCCAATTAAAGCCAACAAAATAAGATTCCACATATAACGATCATTTATCAAAATGATCAAAAAGGCAAGCATGACATGAAGAAGAAGCAGATCGTCATTTAACGAGTGTTACCACATATAGCGAGGCTGCGTAGAAACGTATCTCCTTCACTTTATCTCTACTACTACTCCTAGCTACTTGTTGCTTTCCTCGTTTGCTCAAATAAAACGGCATGATGATTTCGTAACCCTACTGATATCATGCCTCGATTGTCTCTCCGTGTGTGTTTGTTTTGTGTCTTTCCGTTTTTGTGATCCTCCTATAACCACTAAATTATTAGGACATGATCTTTGTTACGTTGGTCATGAGTTGTATTCAATTCGATGCCCTTTACTTTAATTTGTATTATCATTAATGTTTCAATAATAAAGACCCATTCATTTCGGTTGCGTCCCACTCCAGTGCATCTCCAACTGGTTTTTGCCACCTGTCTGCGTGGGGCCACTAGGGTTGACTGGTGAAGCAGAACATAAAAGAAAAGCTAAATTAAATTTAAAAAAAAAAAAAGGGAAATTGATGGCTTGTGGCAACTGGCTTTAGAAGCTTATAAATAGAAGCCTAGGGCTTCGTGCCCATTGTCTTTGGTTGTTTGGAGCCGAAAACCAAAAGAAGAAAAAGAAAAAAAAAATATTTTAAGTTTTAGGTTTAGTTATCTACAAAACTAAGGAGAGATTATCTTGAATCATCAAGAAGAAAAGGAGAAGAAAATTTAAGATAAGGTTTTGGGGACTTGTGACACTTCCAAATTAGGTTTTCTTGCTTTGTTTTCTTGTCTTTTTATTTTTGTAATTTGAAAATGATTAAACCTTTATTTTGTATATTTCTATTTTATTTATGAAGTAATTTTATTTTATAGGGATATGATCTAGCTGGACTTTGATTATTTAAGTTTTTCTATTTTTAATTAATTGATATTCTATTCAAGTTTAATGTTGAGTAATTAATCTGTGCTTAATGGTATGGATGCCTGATCACCATTTACATGAATTGGTATTTGATTTGAGATTAAGAAGTGATAATTGAATGAACCCTTGTTTAATTTATCATGAGATTGTCATAAACTAGAGATAGTTATAAAACTTGTGTAGCATTATGAATTTCCTATTCTTCATGAATTATAGTAAGCTTAGAGTTTAAGATCAAGAGGTAATAACGAGCTTATTGTAAGATAAATTGCTAATGCCTAAGAAGGATTAATGATTACAGAAGAGAGATTTGCTAGCAACAATAGGAAATATACATTGATTAATTGAATTTGTAAGAACCCGAAAATTCGATAAATCTATGATTTCCTTGGAGATAAGGAAAATTTAAGATTTAATTATGTATGACGATATGAAGCTCATGATATGAGTTATAAATCAGTATATGTTTGAGTTCTCGGTAAATTAGCTACGAGACTCAAAATAATTTGCTTCGGCAGATATGAGACCTTTTGGAGAAAAAGGACGAAATAGGAATTTTTATTTTTACTACAGTCAAAGTTTGACCAGGTTGACTTTAAGTTTGATTGAGTTGGTACTGCAGTGTAATTTTTGGAAAAGTGATGCAAGCAAGATAATGTAAGCAAGGTAAGGTAAGCATCGGTTAACTCAAGAAACTTGTTGAACAAGCCATTCTTGGCTCACACCTTTGCTTGGCCGGTCAAAGCCACCTAGGAGGAGAAAGAAATAATATATGTATATATATACATATATTAATATGTGTGGTTAGTCCACACGTATAAGGAAAAGAAAAGAAAAGAAAAAAAAAAAAAAGAGAGAGAGAAATGGGTATGTATTCCATGGCTTTGGGGATGGCCGGTTGGCTTGTGAAGAAAGTAAAAAAAGAAGAGAGATTAATTAAGGAAAAGAGGATAACACATTAGCCAACTCTTTCCTTCTCTCTCACTCTTCTTTTTCGACCATTTTCTCCCTCTCTCTCTCTTCTTTTTCGTTCTCTCTCTCTTCGTTTCACGCCCGTCGCTGCCATAGTGCCATTGAAGGAGGTCGCGTCTCTGGCCAGCCACCGCTGCACGCGCCGGTGATCCTTGCAGCCCATCACCCGAGTGTCCAATAGCCGGAGTTTGGCCGCGTCACTCGCCGTCGTTCGCCGGAAAAATGCTAGGAAAGTTTCGGTCACATAAACTTTCAAGCATGATTTTGGGTGCAATCCGACCTCTATTTTGCGAGCCGTTGATTTCGTTGAGTTCCACTCGTCGAGAGGAACAAAGCCCAGTCCATCACCACTCCAATCGTCGCCGAAAATTTTCCCGATCCGCCGCCGTCTTCTAGTTCGTTTTCTTACATTTTTGAGAAAACCGAACGCCGTTTGAAGAAGTCGGACACTAGAAATGGGTTCCTCTCATCGAGATCTTCGAAGAGGTGCCTATCTCTGCCCCTTTTTCCATCGGTCAACGCCGGTCAACGCCGGTCAACGTTGGTCAACGCCGGTCAACCATCGACGAATTTTCCAAGATCACCTTTCCGGCCTATTTTCGATGTTCCGGACATGTTTACAACCTCGGATTTGCGAGATGGAATCTTGAAGGTTAAGAATGACGATTAAAAGTTTAGTCGCTCGAAATTAAAAAGAGTTTTGAATGCTAGCAGGAATCGTTTTACTCACCCGAACGTCGTCGAACGATCAAGGTAGTAATCTTGACTATTTTAAGTCATTTATTAAATTGATTACATGCCTATTTATATGCTTTGAATTGAATATCAAAATATATATATATGTTTATATATTTGATGTTCAAGTTAATTAAGTGAGTTATAACGAGATATGTTGTATGTTAATATGATGAATGTGTCATGGATGACACATCTTGCAGTTATGGTGTGCCAAAACTCTCTATAAAATGGTTTTTATTGCAGGTTTAAATTTTGGATATTAAGGAAAATAAGCCGTTATGCTGCCGAATTTTTATTAAATCCAACCATAATTGGCGATTGAACTTATAATTGGTTTTATAAGTTCCACTCTCAGAGTAAGATTATAATCTAGAGTTCATGTCTTGATTTTTAAGTAAAACCTGATTTTTCGGGACTATGCAGAAAATAGGAAGTTCATGCACAGGTTTTTCAAAGGATAGTGTAAAAGCAATAAATACTTGCACATGCACTAACATTTAAGCTAAGAAACTGTTTTTAAGAATATGTTTTCTAAGTTTGACAGTTTTTAACTGTCTTTACTTATAAGTTATGGTTGTTTAAAAATACGGTGTTTATAAAGGATAACCTATAGTAACCGGTTAGGATACCCAAGTAATTGAGTTAGGCCTTACCCTATGGTTACTTAGTAGGGTGTTACTCTAAAAGATATAAGGTCTTAGTAAGATTAGTAACCTAATGAGTTACTGTTTATGTCTGTTTTTGACTAGGATTACCCATGGTCGTTGGTTGGGATACCAACATTTAATAATTATGATTTATGGTAAGATAGAATGTAAATAATTCTTATCTTACATCCTGTTTGGAAACAGGAGTAGGAACTATTATCGTGTCATGTTGGGATGATAAATCAAGAGCGTAGGACGGCCGGTAAGTACAACTCCGCCTACAACATAAACAACATGTTTTGTTGCATGACGTGTTTCTTTTTAAGAAATCATAAATTGATTTACATGATTTGTATGTTATGATAATTTATGATACGATGCAGTATGTTATGGCATGTTATAGTATGACGTAGTACGTTATGATACGACATAGTATGTTATGTTACGATGTAGTATGTTATGGCATGTTATGGTATGACGTGGTACGTTATGATACGATGTAGTATGTTATGTTACGATGTTATGATACGATGTTGTATGTTATGGTATGTTATGGTGCGGTGTAGTATGTATTGATGAAGTATTTTATGATACGATGTTTTACACTATGAATGATGTATGTTATGTTTTATGTTTGATATCGTGACATCATGAAGCATGTTCACTGATATTAAATAATAAAATAAGACAAGTTAAGATGTTGTGTCGTACTGACTTGCCACAAGGGCGGGTTTAAACGGTATATTCCATGGTTTGAGTTGGATTGGACTAGCTGCCTCAACTACTCCATGTTAAACGGTTTGTTTCATGGTTTGAGTTGGAACGGACTGGCTGCCTTCAACCACTCCATGACTACGCACCACAGTATGTGCACACATGATATGTAAAGAAACCGAACTAAGTTAAAATATGGAACCATAATTGATTCATAAGAAATCATAATTGATTCATGCATTTTTGCACTTACATATGCATTGTGGATTGAATATTGTACTTACTGGGCATTAGCTCATTACTTACGTTCATGCTATAGGTAAGCAACCTATCGGCAATACTTGATGCGAGACTGTGGAGAGATGGCGCTGCGGACTGTGAAATGTGGGATGGACACCGCCATGGGTTTTGGAAAATTAAGTTTATGTTATGTATGTATGTTTATGTTATGTATGTTTATGATATGTGATGATGGTATGGATAAGGATAAGTTAAGTATGTATGGCAAGCGAATTGCCTCGTGTTGTACCGATCCACATTAGGTCGGGTCTGGTCCACGGTTTACGGTTTATGTATGATAGCTTTCAAATGAAACGTGAAAGCTCGGTACTCGGGTGAGTACATATGAATAAGTTAAGTTTATGTATGGAAATAAGTTTAAGTTTAAATTTATGTTTAAGTTTAAATTAAGGTTTTATGTTTTATATATGTATGTTTAAAAAAAAAAAATTTTGTTTACTCTAGAAATGGGGTAAGTTTAAGTTAAGTAAGCAATGTAACGACCCCCATTCGCGTGGTAGGTCCTACGTGGGTGGTCGGGGTGTTACAGAATTGGAGTACTTGAATATGCTCAAGCCGGGGAAATCGAAAATCCTAGATTTTTAAGATTTTGAGTCTTTCATCTTTTTATTTATTTTATTATTTTTTATTTAAAAAATCTTTTCCATTAGTCAAATAAAGTTAGAGTTAATATAATTTCGGTAATCAGTAACAATAGTCTAAATGAAAATGATACTTTACTTATCACTTTATTACTTGTTTACGATACTGTGCACTAACAATTTTCTACAACAATAAAGAATAGGATTAATTTTATGAATGCCCTCTTGATTATGCACCCTATTCATTTTGTCCTCTGAATTATCAAAGTAGTTCATTATTTCCGTTGAAATATACAAAACAAGTCAAAGACCTCCCTCCGTTGGCTTATGTACTTGTAAAGTTAACAGAACTGCTGATGAAATATGGTATTTTAAAATATTGAATCTTATTAATTATATAAGATAATAATAAAACAGATTTTATTTGAAAAGAAAATATTAACAAAAACAAACAAATGTAAAACCAAAAAAACTAATTGAAAAAAAAAACATTAATGATATTATTTAAAAGTAAAATATATTAATTCTTCTACTCATCTTCCTTTGTGGTTTGTCAAAAGTCCAGAACTCCAGACCTTGTCGTAATTGAGTGGCCCAGAAGAGCTCGTTAGCGGCAGTATAGATACCCAATAATCTTCTCACCATTAGTTGTTGTGGTTGTTGTCTCCGAACCCAGAATCGAAATATATTAAATTCAGATCCAAATCGACGATTCTGAAGCCGTGTTGCTGTCGAAATTAAAAGAATTATTGATGCTACCACTCTGCAAGTGCTGTTTGAGGCCGAAGGAAGAGTCTATCAACAACGTCGACGACGCCGGCGATCCAGTGGAGGAGGAAGTGGACTTGTGGTTGTGGGCCCCTAGGAGACGCCGCCGCCATCACCATTGTTTCCGATGACATGGTCTCCCAATCCTCCATCCCCCTAAAAACAAAGCCACTGCATCTTTCGAGCATAGGCTGCATCTCCGACGGCCACCGATCCTAGTTTATGGACTTTTGTGGACAAACGAAAAAAGAACAACAATAAAAATTTTAATTTGTTTTATTAATATTTTATTTTCTGTTAAAGGTTTAAGAGTAATATGTGCAAATAATCCCGAACTTTTTTAAGAGGTGATTGTTTGGTTTTTATTTTTTTTTATTGAGTCCCTTAATTAACTTTTAAAATATTGATCATTACGATCTTTTTTATTTATATCCATCAAATTTCTAATAGAATGAGTCACGTGAATCATTATATAAGTTTAATTAATTTTAAAAAGACAAAATTATCCTTATTTATATCAATAATATTAAACAAAAATAAAAAATAAAAAGAGAGTGAGAAAGAGAGGTAAACACTGATGTGGTATGCCACAGCAAACACCAATCTGGGCCTTTGAGGAAAAAAAAATACAAAAACAATAGCGTGACAAACAAATGGTTTGGTCTTTTCTCGTTTGAACCTCACACTTAAAGTGGCTAAAAAAAAAAAAACAACGACGATCTGGCCCCGGCCCCCCACCTTCAGCAAACGGTGGAGATGGCCTTTTCTTCTCAGGGCAATTCTTCGTCTTCTCTTTCTTGTCTTTTTCCTTGTCTTTCATTAATTGGAAAATTGGTAAAGTCTGTCAAATAAACACCCAAAATTCTTGATATATTTTCGCACTACATTTTTCCAAGAATCAAACAATCACAAGGCAATTTCTTGAAAATCTAAACTAGGAAGAAATACTGATAATTGGTCTGAAATTTTGGATCAAGATATACAAAGAAGCACAAAAAAAAAAAAAAAAATAATTCAATAAAATATCAATATATAATTCAAATTTTGGAAAAAAATAAAAAACAATATTATATATCAAGAATATTAATGTAGTAACCACGGTGGGTTTGAACTCTTTGCGCTTTTGCAGTTTCTTCAACTCAACCTGGAGCTTTTCCTGCTCTTTCCCTCGGGTCTCAAGCTCGTCCTCCTTCATTTTCAGCATCTCGTCCTCTTTCAGGAGCTCCTCCGTCTTCTCCTTCTTGATTTTCAGCTACTCAAGCATCTCCTGCATCTCCAGCAAGTCCTTCTCAAACCCGATGCCGCTGACGATGGCTTCGCCTACTGCCATTTCTTCGAGGCCCTCGCTGCAGCCCCCGATTTCCCCTTTTTCAGCTGAGACAGGCTCTCATGGTTCTCATTCGTGGGGTCATCCTTCGACATCGATGGAGGGATCGGAGAAGCCAAGGTTGGCGGCACTATGAATGTGCACAAACTAGGAATAGAGAGAATACTCACCGGTAAGGAGCAATATGAATGTGCTCCCATATACAAATACAAGTTTATAATTACAAAAACAGATAAGTTATCTAAAGATATCAAATCTTTTATAATCAAGAACTCATATTTCCTAATATGAAAATTAACAAAAATAAATCTAAATCTCCTATATTATAATCAATCAATCTAAAAAATGGAAAGAATCATAAGAATAATTTCAATCAATATTTGACAATTATCTCAAATCTCAACAGTATTGTGTATTTTAGGGGGCATATGAATGGTTTTGATAATTCAGGAAACAAAATGAAATAAGGTACGTAGTTGAGGGGGCATTCATGAAATTAATCCTAAATAATATTATCTCTTACGCTTTTCTCTTGAGTTCTTAAAAAAGCAGGAAAAGAAGTAATAGAGAGAGATTAAAAAGATTAGGGTTTCTTGCTCTTCATGTTCTCCATTGAAAGATTGAAGCTATTTATCATCTACTTTATTTTATTTATTTTTTGCTAAAGTACTCTAAGTTATCGAATCATTCTTTCATTGTCCTTGTTTCTGTTAAGATTCCTCAAGACTTTGATAAAGAAGGGGGACAAAAAGTGTCAAATTCCAAGGCAGAACACATCATTTGAGCTTTGGAATAATCTTTACTTGAGATGCAAGTCATATTAATTACCCCAATATCTTAGGAAAATCTAAATTTCATTCTTACTAATTCATAACAACGCGCCGAATACACACATGTAATATATTTATCCATATGTGCGTGTGTGTCTGTGTATTTATTTTAACTCACATTCAACTTCGAATTCTTACTTAATTTTTTTTCCCAAATTGCACGCAATTGTTTTGCATTTTCATCATATGAGAATATAAAGTGAAAAATGAAATTCACTGCTAGAATAAATTGGGAACTGCGAAATGAAACATAATAGTATTTCGTTTTTCGAATTTCCTTTTATTCTTATTTAATTAATGTTCCCCGTGTGATTAATTAGTTGGTTAATTAGTTAGATTTTGTTGTGCAACTTTAATTAATTAAGGAAAAATGTAGGATCCCCAATCTAGCTGTTTAATGAGATTGTGAAGTACCTAATTGGGAATCCTATTGTTTATACCTTCAAAAGCATATCAAAGAAGAAAGAATAAAACTAAAAGCAAAAAGACAAAGTAAAGAGAGCATTCCGCTTCTTAATTTGTCATTTCTTTTTCTCCGTGGCTAGACTTGAGGAAAACATTTCTAAAGCCAGATTTTTTTTTTTTTTTTTTTGAGGACCCAAAGCGATAATACGATAAGATGAAGGAAAATGCCACATTCTACTCCAACTGGTTTCTCTCTCTCTCTCTCTCTCTCTTTTTAAAATTAATTAAGAAGCTAATGAACAAAATGGACTATCTGATTAAAAAAAAAAATGTAGTAATTTAGCATGAATTTGAACAACAATATATATAAAACATAGGATTCGTTTAATTTCCAATGACATAAAAATGCATATGAAAAAAGCCTTAAGATATAACATGACTACGGATTCAGATTTTGTTAGGTTGGGAAATTAACTGTCTTCAACTTTTTTTTTTTTTTTTCAAATTTCTTGATTTTGGCCGAGCTAAATTTTTTTTTTATGGATATTGGATTCTTGTTGAACATCCCATTCTAAACCCACTTTTCAATGTTTTTTTTTTTTTTTTTAAATATTGTTTCTCTCAAAAATAGTGTTATTTGAATTGTGTCTTTAAATCTAAGATCCATTTGGGAAAATTAAACATGCGTTTAGAACATGAGTTTGAGATAAAATTGTTAAGTTGAAATCGGTTGAATTTTCAAAAATTAATTATAATTTTTTATTGACTTTTCAGAAAAATACAAAAAAATAAACCTTAAAAAAAAAAAAATAGTTTAGATCTTTCATCCAAAGGAATATAAGTTCAACTTTTCTGTGCTTCTGTAAAGGGAAGTAACAAATATGCAAACAATGAAACACTTGACGACTTGTAGTGTAATACAAGCATCTAATATTCCTCTCCTCAAACTCCCTTTTTCCATAATCTATATTTTCTTAGAACTACAACATGCATTCACCTTATAAATACCAAAACAACATAAGCATAAGTCGACTGGATATAGTGTGTGCATCATCAAAGTAATAATATATATATATATATATATATAGTACTATATTAACAAGGGGAAAAAAAATGGCTGAACCAATTTCAGCGGATTCGAGTGTTAAAAACCTGATGACTAGCTTGTTCAAAATGGCGATGACAGGTGATTGGGGCAGCATTGTAAACCATTACTACGAAGATTCGAGCTGTCACACTCAAAAGATAACAAGGTCAGGCGACACGGCGTTGCATGTGGCGGTGGCAGAGGGCCTGGAGGACACCGTCAAGGATCTCCTGGAAGCCATATCAACGAAGGTAGGGACGGAGAAGCCCGAAACGATACTCGGAATGAAAAACGTCGAAGGGAACACCCCGCTGCACATCGCGGCGTCAATGGGGAGCGTCGCTATGTGCGAGGAGATAGCGAAAAAATATTCGTCTTTGGTAGGAGTTCAGAACTCGGAGGGCGAGACACCACTCTTCTTGGCTGCGCACAAGGGTCACAAGGATGCTTTCCTCTGCTTGACTGAAATTTGTGGCTGCGAGGCAGGCTTCCAATATTGCACTAGGGCTTCCGACGGGCAGACCGTGTTGCACTCTGCAATCTCTGAAGAGTACTTTGGTGAGTGACGGGCAGATATTTTAGGCTTCTACTCATAGTTTAGCTGTGCTGTTGTTGGCTTTTTTTTTTTTTTTTTTCTTTTTAAATTTAATTAGGAACATTAACTGGGTGATATGTCATATATGTCATTAGTTTTCTAGTCAGTTGTCACCTAATAGTTAAGAGACTTTATAAACATTATTCAGTTCTTGCTACATATCATCTGAATTACAACCATATTATTTTGGAACAGATTTGGCATTTCAAATAATTTGCCTATATGAAGGTCTTGTCAATAGAGTTAATTCAGCTGGAGATTATCCCCTCAATATTTTAGCGCGTATGCCTTCTGCCTTCAAAAGTGGTTACAAGCTCGGACGTCGTGAAAGAATCATCTACAAATGTAAGTATTCCTGCTAATTTCATCTAGAGTGTGTGTATATATATATATATATATATATATCTTTTTTCACTCTGACTGAAAATGTTTGATTTTGCTTTTTACACTGTTTCTACTTTTCATGATAATTTCGTTCTGCCTTTTGAGGGATTACTTTAATTTATTATTTTTCATTCAAATAATTTTCTTTTTTTTTTTTGGTTAATATGTTTGTATGTTAAACTTGCGGTGGGATGAGTTTACTGACAGGTGTCAAACCTAGTTAGGACATGTTAGTAAGTTTTGATATAAATAGAAAATAGTCTACTTCAGTAAAAAAGAAATAAACATAAAAAATCACTTGTATAAAACAAAACAAAAAAAAAAAAGCGTTTCATGTCTAATTATAACAGAAGTTTTTTAATATGCAGACCGTTATTTTATTTTATTTATTATTATTATTATTTTTTTGCCATTCGATGATTTGAAGATCTCAAATCGCGAACAAGAAGATGAAACAAAAACTGAGATGGAATACATAAAGGCTCATGAATGAAATAAATAATAAATATCAAACAAATAATGAAAATCAAATGTCAGATATCGAATCCAAACATCCAAATTAAGTTTTAGACAAACCCAGCCAAATCTTGTCACTTTGAGTCTCGACACCCCAGCCAAATCCTTCGGCTGCCGCTCGCGAAACCTCTTGTTGCTAGATTGCGCCACCGCCTATGCTCGCGACATCGTCAAATTGGGCTGCCTCCGGCTGCGACTCCCTTCAGGAACCATTGCTGTAGCTCAGAAGTCCAGAGATCTCTGCCAGGCCACGCCGCCAAGAAGCGCCATTTCCTTGCCTCCTAGAAACGCTTCCACATCCACCATTTTCTCTCCATTTTCCCAAGAGAAAACTATAACGACCCGCCTAGTGTAGGCCATTACCTTACATACATACTTAGCAAAACACAGCGGAATTTTTTTTTTTTTTTTTTTTGTACAGAAATAGAAGCATGCAACATAACGAAATGTTTTTAATATAAAAGTATTCCACATAATATAAGTACATAGAGAACAAAACGCGTAGCGGCTTGACTTCCCACAATTTCACAGTATGCCTCGCCACGCTCCTCCATCTTGCATCACACATTGCTGACAGGTTGCTTACCTACAGCATAGACGTAAGACAGTGAGCTTTCGCTCAGCAAGTACAACTTATCTAATCCGCGACATAAACATAGCCTAATCCAACACATTCTAACTTAACGTAATATGACGTCACATATCAACTCATAGCATCATTCATCATAACATAACATAACATTGCATAATGTATGCATGGTCCAGTTATGCTCATATTTTACTTTATTTACTTGTTCTTATCTTACTTATCTTTCTTATCTTTCTTTTGGGCCCTTACATGAGTGTTCGTACCCAACGCGCAACTATGGAGTGGTTGGGGCGGCCAGTCTAATCCAACTCAAACCATAGTCCAACCCGACCTTTCTTGGGTGGTACGACACATGCAACTTGCTCGCCATGGCAACTTGCTTGCCTTCTTATTTTCTTGATCTTTAATCTCATCTTAATATTTAGTGAACATGCATCGTGATGTCACTCTTACATAAGCCACAACATACTTACATCTTACCTTACCGTTCTTCATTCATAGCATATCATTCCTCATAACATAGCATTTCTTATCATATCACTTAGCATAACATTGAGCAACCAGTCTATCCTAACATAAGGCACACAACAAAGCACATCATTGCAACAATCAACGTATATTCTTAGCATGCATCTAACACACTTAAGCAAGTACCAATAAAAGCCTATACTGTAGGCGGAGTTGTACTTACCTCTCTTGTTATGTCCCCTAAGTTGTTGTTCCTCCTTCGAGTACAGTTGCAGGTTTCTTCCTGCTTGAGGAAAGACATAGGTAAGAGTTAATATTGTGGAATGTTGGTGACTTAACCAACATGCCTACCTATTCCTAGTTGTATGTCCCCAGTACTAGATATCTTTTTCAACTTGGCCCATACTTTATAGGGTTATTATCAACAACCCTCAATTCTAGCCCATTTTCGCCTTTTCGGTATCCCTTAGGGTTATATTGGGTAACTCTTAAGGTAGACGATCTAGATTATTCGGGGTCAACTGTGGTCAAACTTAGTCAAAGTCAACA